>JAKTVN010000001.1:600000-1025196 GCA_030557235.1 Nakazawaea populi
AGATTGCTGCCGGAACTTATAATTATAGAGAAAGGGAAGAAATCATCAACATGATATTCAAAAGATTTACTGAAAAGTCGGCTCATGAGTGGAGACAAATCTATAAATCTTTGCAATTGCTAGAATATATAATTAAGAATGGTAGTGAAAAATTTGTTGACGATGCAAAGGCAAACATAAGTATCATCCAGATGTTGAAATCTTTTCATTATATTGATAACGAGGGCAAAGATCAAGGTATCAATGTGCGCAACAGGGCCAAGCAATTGGTGGCTTTATTGAACGATGAGTCTCTTATAAGGCAAGAGCGTAAAAAGGCCAGATTGAATCTGAAGAAATTTGGTGGTGTTGCTGGTGGTAAGGTATCACAAACTCCAAATAGCAGATTTGTAAGCGACAATAGTTATGGAGGATATGATGACGATGGTGATGTTGATGACAATGATTATGGGTACTCGAGTTCAGGAGCTGGGTTTGGCTCGCATCAAAACAGAGTATTTGGTGATGGGGGAGTATATGGGGAGAGATTTGAAGAAGAAGGAAGCACGAGAAGAGATGGCGATCTGTATGAGGAGTATGAAATTGCTTCAACTAAAAGATCCACGTCGAAGACATCGACAAAAGCTTCAAGTGCAGCTATACCAGCAAGCAAGCCAGTCGAGGTTGATTTGTTTTCAGTAGAAGTATCGCTGAATAATGGAAAATCATCAACTGCCAATGATGCTGATGATGATGAATTTGATGATTTTCAAAGCGCTGCCCCAACAATACAGTCGACACCAGCACCTCCTGCTACGTTTAAAGCAGATACTCTTGCTGATTTGTTCAATTCTCCCTCACAAAATACGAACACGATCACTTCAATCACATCAAATTACTCTTCAATGGTGACTAACAGCATGAACAATTCAAATCACCCAAGCAACTTCAATACCAACTTTAACAATCTTGACATGAGTGGAAAATTTCAACAGCAGGGACAATCATATGTCGCCTCCCAGCTGTTGTCTACCCCAATGGCTCAGAATTCATCAAACACTTATACCGTTAACAGCTCTTCTGCTGCTGCTGCCAAAAACAAGGATGATGTTTTCGCATCATTGTTCACTGTAGCGGCTGAGAAAACTAAAAAGGATAAAAGTTTATTAAATTGATTATAGTTAAAGCCATTTAAACATTTAAAATTATTTAGTGGTAAAAGTCTACAAATGGAATTGAGTAGCTCAATATCTTTTCTAAAAAAATGTTCAGCAACAACTAAGAAATATCGGAATAAATATAGTATGAGACATGACTCACCGTCTAGGCGAGGTTAAATCAATCGACATCAAAGAGCCCGTATCAGCATCATCTGTCAAGTTCCTTGTCAGAGTGCTAAATAAATTGTCCTTACTTTGGTTCAATGTGTCGTTAAATCGGGTGATAGGAGTTTTTTGTAGTGTTATAATAGCAGGTTCACTCAATGCCGAGGAACTACCTGTGAGGTCTCTACCAGCTTTTGACTTATGTGACTCACGATCTGCATGAACTTTCTGTCGTCTTAAATGTAAGTTCAGATCTGTGGATTTACTCACTGATTTGTCAAATCTGCTTTCAGGGGTGTCATCAGCAAACGGATTAGCAATGGAATCATCAAAACTTTCAACAATGTCGTCAGCGAAGGGATTCTCGAACGGAATAGCGTCACCACTATCGTATACTGTGTTATTATTTTTAATTCCTGTGAAATTGCTGTCGGGCATGACGCTAACATCACCATCACTTCGTAGATATTCAGATATGAATATCAAAGGGGCCTTTGGCTTGTCAACTCCAAACACATTGAAGTGCTCCATCGACATGCTTACATCGGTAGATTCGACCAAACTGTCGTATCGGCCTTCTTTATATCTCCAACGAGCAATAACTGTCTTCAAAGTATCATAAACCTTTTGTTGTTTCAAGCGAGCATCAACCTTATCCATCGAGACATATCTTTTCATAAAATCGTTCAATGTCAAGCACTTGCTCTCCTCAAAATGAGCATACATAGCAACTTTCAAAATAACAGAGGTGAAAGAGACACCGGGTGCTTCATTGGCTTTCATTTCGGACAAGATTTCCTCCACTAGTCTTTCATATTTCATTCTTCTGATTCTCACCTTCATAGGATCAATTTGACTCAAAGTCACGTTCATTGCTGGGTAGTCAATGAAAATAGAATAAGGGTCATCATCGACCTGGTGAAACCACTTCTTCTTTAATTCTGGAATAGTGAACCTTCCATCGTTGTAAATTTTGAACGACAACACTCCACTAAGAGAACCTAAAAGATTATGCAAGTCATTTGGATTTATGAATCCTGTTCCACTAGGATCGTATTTGAGCCAACTCTGCTTGAATTTTCGCCGCTCAGCCCTGGTAATATAAGAATGAGGATCAGACGCATGGTATATGTAACTAAAATTGTCAACTATCAACGAAACAAACATGTTTAAGAAGATAAACATGGAAAGAATGTTCCAAGATATAAATAGCAAGTACGCATATGCCTCATGCCCACAATCTGTCTCATATATATTATCGCTGGAGTAGCAGTTTGGTGACTTAACTGTGAAATCGCTCATTATGTAGTTCCAACCTTCACCAAAACTCATCCTAAAAAGTAATATCAATGATTTCGTCACAGTTCTAGTATTAATGTTGTTGGATGTATCTGGGCCAGTTCTTGTCAAACCAAAAATTTGATTCAAAGCTATAGCATATACCAAAAACAAGATACCCCAAGTGAATAATAATGAGCCAAGTGACGGCAAACTTGCTATGGCATACCTCAAAAGCTGTTCCAATCTATTTATTCGAGGTATCATTAATAATAAAACCCCGACTAAAAACAACTTATTTATGTTTGCATAAGCCGTTTCTCTAGAAACAAAGAAGGAAACAACAGAAGTGCAAAATGCACCGGTGATGATTACAACAACAACCCAGCTCCAATTGGAACTGAAGTAATATCTAGGGCCTCGAGCTATGATGACGAGAAGAAGCTGTATCAAAAATATGCACGATGTCACCACATATAACCCATATCTCGTGGAATCAAGTCCATGAATAGATGGATATACTTCCAAGAGCAAAGCAATGGTGTGGAGTACAAATGTGGAGTTGATGAATAGTCTCCAATATTTGTTCTGCTGTATGATCAACTTGTGGCAAAGTAGCTTTAACGACGAGTAATGTTTCATGTCTCCTCTCTTTGATGCCTTCACTTGTCTTAATATCTTTTCCACCTCATACCAAGCTGACTGCTCACTAGTTTGGTAAGCTCTACCCGTATTTCTGGCATAGTTCTGAATGATGACAGACACAAATAAGTTCAAGATGAAAATGGTACTTACAAAGTTAAAGATGACAACAAACAAACCGTTAACTGGATTGGCAAATGAACTTGGAGGTGTTCCGATGCCTGTGGAGTTCATCAGATTTGTCAATAAGTCAATCCATCCTTCCAACGAAATAATCTCGAACAACGAAAGAAAACTGTCACGGAAGTTGTTGAGATGTAGTATTGGCTCGACGTAGACATTGGGACTTACAATATCCCACTTAAACACCTCACTTGTGAATTCTCCGAAACAGTCCTCCTTTAATGAAGTTCCATCAAGACAGTAACCCAATCTTTCGCTGAATAGATTCAGTCCCCAGATAGCAAATGGAAAAAGTAACGTCATCGAGATAATTGCTGCATTCAATATTTGCCAAAATCCAGATATTATTGTATTTTGAAACGTATTTTTGGACATGGAGCTCAATGTCAACAATCTCAAGGCTCTCAAAGCTTTAAACCCATTAACCAAATTCGACAGCGCATTTGAACCTTTCAAAGAGGTGATCACATTTATCCAAAGAGTCAACAAAACAATGAGATCAATGTTATTCCACGAAGAGGCCAAGTAAGCGTTAGGTGTGAAAGCCAATCCGTCAGCAATAATCTTGATCAAAAACTCAGTTGTGAACAACAAGGTAAAAGTGATATCTGAAATTGTGATCCAGTCCATATGTGTTGAGGCAATCAAATGTTTCTTTTTGTACAAAGGGGTGGAGTAACATGCTATGACTACCATTGCAACTGTGACAACAAACATGAAACAATTGAAAACAAAGCTAACGGTTTTGTTGGGCTTGACACCATCAACCCTTTCTCCATATGATGAAGGTATAATTTTCTGGCAAAACCTTCTTAATCGATGATTTGGGGGTAGCATGTAAAAGACAGTATTGAAGGTTGGATTTTCCCTGAGGAAATCTTTCCTCTTCAGATCCAATAGCTTATCGTCGTTCATCATTTCCTTCACCGCTTTCGCCAAATCACGGGTCTCATCCAACTTTTGATATTCATCGGCGGAAGAGAGAAAGGGGTTTGTTTTAAAAGCGTTATAAAATGACGCAATCATCTCAATTAGCCGACCAAGCAAGGGTATTTTCAACCATAAACTATGGAAGCGGCCCTTTCTGCTGATTATTGTATCATCTTTGGAGTGAAGATTTCTACCACCTTCAGCTTCGGTGATGCCATTGACTTTACCACTCAATAGCATGAACCAAATTTCCTCGGTTAAATTCCCCTTTCCTTCATTTCTCGATTGCAGAATCCTATCCTTGAAATCTGCTAAGATCCCCTTTTCAGAGTTCTTTTTCAACTGATCTCGAAGCTGTTTCAAGTATTTCACAATCTGGGCTCTCCTCTTCTCTGACTCGGGGACAGACAAATTTTCGGAAATAACAGCAATGAAAATATTCAATATAATCATATTGGAGAACATAAACCAAACAATCAAGTAAGCAGCACCAAAAAATTGTTGACTTTTGTTCTTCGCATACTCTTGAACAGCATATAATGTTGTTGTCCAATTCTCAGTGGAGGAGATCGCATATAAGGATATAAATGAGTTGGGCAAGTTGTACATGGCCAAGGGGACATCTTCAAGTTGCTCCTTGGTAACAGTTCCCTCAAAAAACCTCGACGTAATGATGCTTGTGAGAAACAAAAATATGAAGTAGAATAATGATAAATCAATGATTGTTTTGACATGACCCAAAACTTTAAGCCAAGTTTTTCTCGTGAATTCTATCGCAAGTACAACTCTATACCATCTTGCAATCTGGAAAAAAGTCAACCATGCATATGCTCTGCCTAGCCCTTTGGTCACAGACGGAATTATTATAATCAATGTTATGAGAGCCGTGAAGGAATCAAATATGTTTTGTTTAGAGTAGAAAAAAAACCGCCACTGTGGTAAGAAACAACAAAACCTGATAAAAATCTCCACAAATAAAACCACCGTGATTACTCTCTGAACAGACAAAGCTTTTGAGACTCGATCAAGATTGATCACGTCAGCTGCCCAGCAGTTGAACAAGAGCGATATTGCTATCAACACCAAAAATATTGGTTCCAGTTTGTAGTACCACTTCAATTTCTTTGACTTCCTTTTGAAATCTCTGTAAATCATTTTGGACCTGTGACTTGATTGAGTTGACTTTATGGCTTGTTTTTTCCTTTGCAGAATCATTTCATCTCGAGTGATGTTGAAAGCATTAACAATTACGGCTATCAATAAGTTGACAATCCAAACAGTTAAGAAGAAAACTCCAAAAATGAAAAACAAAGATGTTGCCATGGTGTCACTATCCATTGTATAGTACATCAAGTCCGTGAATGTGTTTGCGCTCATTACGACAAACACGAGCTCAAATGAATTCGCAATATTATCAAAACTGACTGTGTTATCATAAGGATTCTCATTGGACACGCACTTCGAGTTTACTGGGCATCTAAAACCTTTGATCTGACTTGAAGCTGAGCCATCATTGAACACATACGGCAATGCTTTCAAAGAGCCTGGTTCAAGATAACTGCCGCAGTATTGATTCGTATTCACGAAATAGTCACTCGAATTGTCAGGATTTATCCATACACATTGTCTTCTCAATGACGATTTGAACGACTGCACTCCGATTATGGCAAAGAACACCCAGAACGATCCCAAAAGTAATGCAATGTCCATGAGTTCGGGAGAAGCTTTTTTGACAGCTTTTAAGATCACCGAAGTTCCGTGAGTGAGGTTGGTCAATCTCAAAATTCTCAAACACATCAAAGAGCGGAACAACATTATATGATGTCTCAAATCATACTGGTTGATGGAGAGTAGGAACGAGATCCAAAATGAGATGTTGGAGATGAAATCTATTCTATTCCACGAACTTCTCAAAAAGGCCCTAGTGTACTTTGTGTTTGAATAATCCACTGTGTCTTCTAGTTCATAGGCTGTTACTGAATGCATAGGTAACGGCCTTCTCTCGAAAAAATTGCCATTAACCTCAAACATTTTGGAAGGCTTGTCTTGCTTACTGTCTTTGATGTGAGCCTTGTTGGAATGAGAGTGTTTCTTTCTGCTATTTTTGAACCTCTTGTAGTTGTATTTAATATAATCATTCCATATTGATTTATTTTCTGAAGTAATATTCAACTCCTGGAACATTTGTGAATCATCAATCATTCCAAAAGAAATTATTTTGAACACAATTTCAATGGTATGAAGTGCGTTTATAACAAATAAGACCCAATCAATTCTTGTATAGGTACCTTTGAAATGATACCCAGAAGTTGTATTCCACTGCTCGTATGATAGCAAACCTGCTTGAAGAAAAGTTAGAACTGTGATACTGAATTCGAACCATTTTTGCATCACGATTGATGCACAAAAGTTTCTCAATGAGTTTGTTGGAGCAAAATATTTCAAAGAGTTTCCAAATAGCCTGATACCTTCCTTTTCTTTTTCTTCGTCCATCGCTTCCTTTTGGTCCAGTTCTGACATGATATTGCCGAATTCACTCAACCTTGTTGATGACATGGAGAGGCCATCATCTGTTCGTGAGGGTTCCGTGTAAAGGGTGTCGTCATCTTTTTTGAAAGTTTTTTCTGTGATATCATTATTTGACCCTGAGGAGCCTTCCTTCAACGTTGAATCCCAATTTGCATAATCCGATTTTAGTGAAAGCTCATCACCATATGAATCATTCTCTCCAGTTTCATGACCATGATTGGTGTTATTGGATATATAGCTCTTTCTCACGTCTTCAGCTTCGTCATCTTTACCGTTAACCCTAGCCGAAAATTTCTTGAAGGCATTGGATAGCTGGTGTCTTGGTGTAGTGGGTGTCTGTACTGATACTGCCAGTCGCAATCCACTCTCAACGTCTTGATCAATATCAGAGATATCAAATTCATTCTCCAGCGCAGGTGTGGTGGTAGATGCCAAATACTCGGGGTATGAGGGTACATTCAACTGGAGATCTCGTAAAGGGATACCCTCTTGATCAGACTCGTTAGGACCAACTGAAGGTGATAGCCCTTCAACTTCTTGTTCTTCGTATCTGCTTGTAATCCCAAAGCTGTCTCTCTTAGATTTTTGCTCAGGAGACAAGGGCAACCATAATCCCCCGGATGCATCTAGCCCGTCTCCAAGAGCCACTTGCAACCCTCTATTAATGACATCTGGATCGGCCCCTTCCATTAGTATGGAATTTCTTGGAGTTTTTTTTGTTGTTTCCAAACTCGTTGCAGAACGATTTAAAGTTGTGATGTAGGGCACCATGTTGGCCACTTTTCGGGTGTTGGGTGTAAGTATATCATTATTTGATTTCCTACTCGTTGACGTCGTTAACCTCTGGAAGAAGGAAGAGACCGGCGACCTATTGTAGCTGGGAGACAAATTGTCTTCATCATCCTCCGTGGCTGTACCTGTAGGGGATCTCCCACGATCTTGAAACGTGTCAAGATTAGTCTCAACCGTTAACGAGGGCAATCGGGTGCTTCTGGAGGGTATGGGCACTTCATCTTCAATCACATCAGAGAATGGATCAGTTATCACTATCAGTGGGTTATGCGATTCGCCAATTAACTGTGATATGCGTTGTTTATCCGACTTCTCATCAGCTTCATTTGTTATACTCATTTGCAAGCCTTATTGATCAATCAATGAACTCCAAAATGGGGAACGAATGCTGTAAGTTGGGGAACTACTATGTACAACTATGCTCAAATCATAAAGGGGTGAAATAATGCTATAGCGAAGTACTGTAATGCAAAGCTGTAAAATGTTCAAATGAATGGCTTTTTGCTGATCTCTTGCGAAAATGAGCCAAATCAGTAATGGGTGACAACCTCGTGAGGGAAACAAAGATCAGTTGTAGTGAATAGTCTATAAGCAATGAGGATAACAATAAGAAGCAAAAGCCATGGAGAAGCTGTGGATGTATAGTTTAGTGAAGTGAGAGTAGATGACATAGGAGAGACAGCATAAACGCTACGCGAAAATAGGTTTGGATGAAGGCTATTAAGAGGCCCCAGGTCACGTGGGATAGAATTAGCCATATCCAGTAGTTACCATAAATAGTAGTTTACTCATTTTTTTGCCCTCGTGACCAAAATTATAAGAGAGTCGTGTAACAAGAATGAATCGCCGGCAACAGGTCCTGAGATAGGCGCGCCTATTCCATCTGGCTGACTAGACATTCGCAAAATTTTCCCTATAATCATGTATGCTTATTCACTCTCTTCTCCCCTACCTCTCTTCTGCTGAGCGATTTATTTTTACTAGGACCTGTTATTTCTTTATTCTCACCACTTTGCTCGGTTTTTTGATTATTGCACAATATCTATCTTGTGTTGCAAATAAAATTTCTTTTTTCATTGCTTACCATTTTTTGACTCTATCAAGAGGTTTTTTTTCATCATCTAAATTTGATCTTACAATTTGTTCACTCGTCTATTCAGCTATCAGTCGACCATATAATAAGCAATAGATATACAAAATGTCAAGTGGTATGTGCTTTTTATTTTTTGAATGGTGGCGCGCTAGACACGAGTACTAACGTCTTACTTTCCCCAAGATACACCAGTTGATTCAACATTCAAAAAAGTGTCAGAAGAATCGAGAGCTCCTCCAGCCATGAGAAACCCATACGGTCCAAATCCTGCCGATTTCTTATCAAATGTGAACAACTTCCAGTTGATCGAGTCAACTTTGAGGGAAGGTGAGCAGTTTGCTAACGCCTTCTTCTCCACTGAAAAGAAAATTGAAATTGCCAGACTGTTGGACGATTTCGGTGTTGATTACATTGAATTGACATCCCCAGTAGCTTCTGAACAATCCAGGTTGGATTGTGAAGCAATTTGTAAATTAGGCTTGAAAGCCAAGATTTTGACTCATATCAGATGTCACATGGACGATGCCAGAGTTGCCGTTGAAACTGGTGTTGACGGTGTCGATGTCGTCATTGGTACCTCTCAATTCTTGAGACAATACTCCCATGGTAAAGACATGAATTACATCGCTCAAAGTGCTGTTGAGGTTATTGAATTTGTCAAATCGAAGGGTATCGAAATTAGATTCTCCTCAGAAGATTCTTTCAGATCCGATATCGTTGACTTGTTGAACATTTACAAGACTGTCGACAAAATTGGAGTTAACAGAGTTGGTATCGCAGATACTGTTGGTTGTGCCAATCCAAGACAAGTTTATGAATTAGTTAAAACTTTGAAATCCGTTGTACATTGTGACATCGAATGTCACTTCCATAACGATACGGGTTGTGCCATCGCTAACGCTTACACCGCTTTGGAAGCCGGTGCCAGATTAATCGATGTCTCCGTCTTGGGTATTGGTGAAAGAAATGGTATCACTCCATTGGGTGGGTTGATGGCAAGAATGATTGCTGCTGATAGAGATTACGTTTTATCAAAATACAAGTTACACAAGTTAAGAGATTTGGAGAACTTGGTAGCTGAGCTGGTTCAAGTTGGTATTCCGTTCAATAACCCTATTACAGGTTTCTGTGCTTTTACTCACAAAGCCGGTATTCATGCAAAAGCTATCTTGGCCAATCCTTCAACTTATGAAATTTTGAACCCATCAGATTTTGGTTTGACTAGATACATTCATTTTGCCAACAGATTGACTGGTTGGAATGCAATCAAATCTAGAGTTGACCAATTGAATTTGCATTTGACTGATGCTCAATGTAAAGAAGTTACCGCCAAGATCAAAAAAATCGGTGACATTAGACAATTGAATATTGATGATGTTGACTCCATAATCAAGGACTACCATGCTGATATTGGAACACCTGCCTTCAAACCAAAAGAAGATGCTACATTACCAGAAGTAGCTGAAGAAGAACCAAAAAGCAAAAAGCAAAAAACCACGTAAATTGTTAACTAGATTTTTTTGTACGTATTCATGTTGATTTCAATCAAATAGGCTATCAGAACAACTTTCAATGTCAGCCACATATTTAATCTATTACCCAAAAGTCTCTTTTATATCTTAGTTTTTGCTTCAATTGCTTTCGCCAAAAATATTCATCTATTTTTGATTTTCAAAGAGTAGTTAGTTCAATGTTTAAATGAGAAAAAAAAATACAAATGTTGAAGACACATTTCCTTGGTTTAAGCCATTTCTGATTTCCCGCTTCATAATGTACATGTACGATGAGCATAGAAAGCAGAATGGAGGCGAGAACATTGATCCAGCAAGTTTCTAATGTCACTAACAATATCCTTGAGTTAATTCCATTGGGCTTGTTTTATTTGACAGATTTGCCAAAGAACTTGTCAAAAGGTGAATTGGCACCAGATCACTGGTTTTGGTTGGATTTACCGTTATCCGATGACCCTGAGCTACGCTCAACTGACCACCAAAAGTCAAGTTTTCATCCTTTGATTATCAACTTGAAGTATTTGATAGACAGAGGGCATGCAAAGCTGACTTATAAGATGTTAGGTGCAGATTTTGTGGCTGTTCGAGTTTATGTGGTGCCATTCGATATTAAGGGTCATTCGTACTTGAACGAATTCAGAGAGAAGTATCGCAGGGGCAAACCTGTGTCATGGCATCACTCAAAATACAAAAAAGTTATGGCCAACTTAGTTATGGTCTTGGACTACGATATAAATTCATGGAATGGAAGACTAAATGGTAAAGAGGTCATTTTATTCCAGTGTTTGCGTCCATATGAACCATTTCACTCGAATATCATCGGATCAGACTTCCTTGGTACTCCAAATCAACTGATCTTTAACTTCCATGTCCAACGGTTGCTCAATAGAAATCCCTTCAAAGATTTCAATAAGACTTTGAAAAAACTCGATTTGGAAATGAGATTATTGGAGTTGTACAACAACATCAACTCTCCTGTTTTCGATTTGAAGTCTGCTCACATGAATGCTGACCAAAAGGCACTCATACTTGATATTTTGAATAATGATATTGAAGGTTTAAAGTCTGAGCTATATCCATATCAAAAGCAGTCGGTAGCTAAAATGCTAGAGAGAGAGTTCTTCCCTCAACGAATGACAACATTTTTAAAATTCAATATCAAAAAAGATTTCTTCCTTGATGCGAGAAGCTTGGAATTTTACAATCAACTGGATATCTTTGTTACACCAAGAGGTGGGATATTGCTGGAAAATATGGGTTTGGGAAAAACTTTCATCTGTCTTGCCTTGATTTGTTGCTCAAAACCGGAGGTTTCGCAAATTCCTGAAGAATTCAAGCTGGCTACTAAGGATCATATCTTCAAAAGAGAAGGAGGCAGACTCCCTAAATTACAGGAATTGTGTATCCAAAAATTGAATAATGAGTCGATCACATGGAAGACATACCAGCATCAGCTATCCAGCTCCTGTTTGAAATTATTAGAGGCAAATCCTGGATCGTTTACCATTCCACATGCTGTGAATCCTTTCATCAGGAAGTCAAATCGAATCTCCTCAATGGTAGAGATGGTCGATATGGAAAAAAAGGTGTATCTATGCAATACAACCATAGTCATAGTTCCTGACAACTTGTTTCATCAATGGATGTTGGAGATTAGGAAACACGTCGAAACTAACTTTTTGAAAGTATTGAAGATCAACCGCTTGGATTCCCTAATACCCACAAGTAAGGAGTTAATTAAATATGATTTGGTAATGATCTCGAATTCTGCATTCTCCCGCCAGGCCGACTGTTTCGAATCGCCATTGCGAAGTGTTTACTGGAAAAGGCTCATCATAGATGAGGGCCACAGTATTGGAAGTAAACTTTCACGATCTGTGTACATGATCAAGAATTTGTTCGTCGAAAGGAAATGGGCAATCAGCGGTACCCCAACAGCTGGATTGACAAGGCTTCATATGAACGAGGAGATCGATGTTGAAGAGGCGAAGGTTGAAAATAAAGTTTCTTCAAAAAAAAGGAAGAACTACGTTGTGAAAAGAAAGTTTGATGTGCACCAGGATTTGACTACCTTAGGGGTCATAGTGTCGTCTTTTTTCCAGATCGATCCCTGGAGTAAAGACTTGAAGCTTTGGTCTAAACAAATCGTGAAGCCCTTTTTAATGAATGTGTTCGGATCTGATATGCAATTACAGAAAATCTTGTCATCACTCCTAGTGAGGCATGAATTAGAAGATGTTGAGAAGGACGTCAAATTGCCTCCATTGCATCATAAAACGGTATTTCTCAGTCCTTCATTCCATGATACGATTTCGCTTAACTTGTTTACTGCTGTTTTGGCTACAAATGCAGTCACTTCTGAACGAACCGACCAAGATTACATGTTTCATCCTTCTAACAGATCGGAGCTTCGAAGATTGGTGACTAACTTGCAAAAGCTGACATTCTATTGGACTGGTTTTACCATAAATGATATGGAAGTTTTGATTTCCATTTGCGAGTTGGCAAAGAAGAAAAAGTACGCAAGTGGGAAGCAATACTATTCGCTTAAAGACATAGAGTTGCTTGATAAATCAATACGAGCTGCCAAATTAGCATTGTCAAATCCTCGATGGAGAACAGTTTCTGCTATTCATGAAATGAGTTACTACATAAACAATTTGCCCACACCATTTACTAAATCGTTGTCAACTGGTGTTTTAAATGAAAATGTTGCCACTTACGGAGGTCCACAACTGGGTGCTATGCAAAAATTTTTCTACAAAAACCGATTTTTAAAGGATATCCATCAGTTATCTTCGAGATTGGAGGAATACACCAAAAGTTTTTGGGTGACCTACTGGAAAGATACTGAAAAGAAAAACATCCAGAGAGTGAAAAATCGTGATGGACAATCAATCGATGCGCAATCTGTAACGGAGGCTTTGAATCCAGATGGCCGATTTTTGAACGATAATAATAAAAGACCAATCGTAGAGGTCGTTGAGGAACCTTCGACTCCAAAGAAGGCGATGAAGACTTCAACAAGGGTCCTCAAAACATCACCCAGGCAACTTATGGAGAGTGAAAATGGTGGCATTAAGAACGAGCACAAAAATTTGGTTGATGTTCAAAAGGATCTGGCTTTGATCAAAAATATAAGGAACCTGAGAATTTTAGGTACAGCTTCATCAAAACTATCTTACTTGGCTTCAAGACTTCTCGAACATCAACTATCTGGTGTCAAATCAATAGTATTTTTTGAGTTTGAAGAGAGTGCATACTACCTCACAGAATTGTTAGATCTCATTGGAGTGAACTACTTAATGTATGCCACTTTTATCAAGTTGGGGCAACGGTTAATGAATTTATCGAAATTCAGCAACGGCGATGCCGGATTGACTTTGATAATGGATTTAAAGTTAGCCTCGCATGGTCTAACCATCATTTCCGCTACAAGGGTATATTTCATCAATCCAATTTGGAAGAAAGCTGTTGAGGCACAAGCAATTAAAAGAGCTCACAGAATCGGCCAGTCTGATGAGGTATATGTAGAGACATTGATCTTGAAAGATACTATTGAGGAAGAAATGTTTAACAAAAGAGTCAACGATGACAAGAAACCGGAGAAAGACGTAGAAGCGGTGACATTGATTGACGATACCGGTATGCAAGAATTCATCTCGAGACACCTCTTTTTGAGAATTAGTGATCAGGAAGATGAAATTTGCAAGTTTGAAGCTCCAAGCACAGATGGCACTGCAAAGCTTGGTGGTATCGAGGATGATGATGTGAACGACAATTCTAGGTTATTGGCATCTGTAGGGGTATTGGAAGATGACATGCGAAAATGGGACATCCCGCTTTTCTCAGAAGCTAATATGATCAGGCAGAATGAGCTGTTAATGAACAAGAAGAACTCAACCGAGAATGTTGATATGGTAGATGCGGAAGAAAGTGATAAACACTTGGATAAGTGGCAAAGGATTGAGCTTGCAAGACAGTTACGGAAACAAAGACTACTGAAATCAGTGAAATTTATATAAATTTAATGATATGTAGGTGATGAGCTAATTTACCGTTCTTATAACAAGAACGAGTTAACAGAATAAAGCATCAGATGTTTCTAATAATACATGTCCCGTCACTTGAAGTACTCAACACCATGTTCAAGCTCGGATGAAAGTCCACATCCAACACACTCCCAATGTGTCCACCCAATTTGTTTAACAACTTTCTCGAATTGAAATCCCACACAGTTAAATGCTTATCGTCACTTCCAGAGATCAAATAATTGCCCGATAATCGGCATCTTATCACATTGTCATAACTGGAGATGGAGCCATCGTATATACCAGGCCTTGCCCGAGAAGCATTATTTTGAACAAATGGTTTCGAGTTATAAGATCGTATTGTTCCATCATTCGATCTTGATACCAATACTTGATCATCTGCCGATATTGATAACGAAGTGACGTAGTCTTTGTGTACTTCTGATGTCCATAAAGGTTTGTCAAAACTCAGCAAGTCAAGCGCATACACTGTAGAGTCTATACCCGAAGTGTAAATGGTATTTCCTGCATGACTAATAGTGCACGTTAACAAAGGATAGTCCGTCTTGAACTCCTTCACATGATATTTCTCCCTGGCATCCCACAAATAGACGTAGCCGTCGTCACCGCAACTCGCCACAAAAGCATTTCTGCCTTCTTCGAAGATACACACCTCGTTTGCTACCAATTGATGACCCTTCATCTTTCGTATCCTTTGTCCAGTTTCGACATCCCATATCCCAACAGTCTTATCGGCGCTGGAGGAAAATAACATCAGATCATCGCGAGACCATTTCAACGATGTTATAGCACTTCTATGTCCGCCTATAGTCATTGTATTCTCCAGAAGTCTGTCCTGTGCTGGCGTAGACCAGATGTTGATCAATTTATCTGTTCCTGCTGTAGATATCAAAGTTCCATTATTACTAAATGAACCTGATAAAAGTGATCCTCCTGTGTTTGACTCTAGCACCACTCCATCTGATAAATTATTGGATACTGTCCCGCTCACATACAGTAACGTTCCGACATTACCATTTCCCAATCGCGGTTTCTTCACTAGAGACATCACAGCTGGTGTCTTTGTATTTTTGAGTTAAATATTAGTCTTCTGAATCTTCGCTACCCTTTCTATACTTAGTAATTTTTTTTTTTCAAGGCATAACTGCAGAAATGGACAGTCGTGCATAAGGAACTCAAAAGCTGTGAAGATTTCACTGTCCGTTACCTAAAAACAATATAATCGCTCAGTCTTATATATGTAGAATTCAAAAAGAATCTCTAAGACAGCTGAATGCTATCAAAAAAATGGCTCAAGAATTCAAATAAAGGGTCATTTCTATCTCGTCAAATATGGACTTTATCGATTTTGCGCAGGATTGAATATGTATCAAAGCGTCGTGCTCTAATTGACTAAAACAGACTCCAATTAAAATTGAGTAAAAAGCGACAAGGAAAAAAAAAGACATTACATGCAAATTTTAATCAAAAAACCTTCAAAAATCACTTTATTGAACGAGAAAAGTATCAATTCAATTCAATAATATTCCAACTTTGTCACATCCATTATGTCAGCTATCATCTCAAGACGTGCATTGACCTCAATTGCTAGAACAAACCGTTTCACAGCCGTCAGACTGTACACCGACACTCCAAACGCAAACAATGATGCCTTCAACGTGAGCATTAATTTATCTATATACACTTAAATGAGTAGCAAGAAATTCTCAAAAAAAATTACTAACAGCGCATATACTGTAGGATCGTGAAAAGGCTCAAGAGAACTTGTACATCAAAAAGCATGAGAAGGAACAATTGGAAAAATTGAAGGAACAATTGAAAGAACAAAAGGAAAACTTAAACAAGATAGAAAAAGAAATCGATGCTTTGGGAAAGAAATAGATCGACCAATTATGAAGTTAAGTTATATGTTATTTGTTGCAGGATGCAGTTGGCCAGCGAGTTTGGAATTTGAAGGACGATGTTGGTGCACCAACATCTAGCACCAGTTGATTATTTTTTTTTAATTTAGCGAAGATGCTACGTTTTGTACTCATGTTTGTCTTTTGAAGCACTCTGAGTATTCAATATGAATAATTATGCCTATTATCAGCACATCCGAAAATTGGGAACGCCTCATTAAAGTTCTGAGTGACTAAGCTAATCTGCAAAGAAATCTCGAAGTATCTGAGCAGCACTCACAACACACCTATTAGCGATCTACTTATAATCAGTAGTAGCTGAGATTTTACGAGTGGTTTGTAATCTGTGGTTTATAACCATTTGTAGTAAGAATGTTACAAGTGGAGGGTACCTTAAGCTTCTGCATAGAAGGATCATTTTATTGACTTCTGATATTCGCTTGATCAAATTGTCAAGTCTTTTTCTCTCACCTAATCGTATTTTTTTTCCGATAAGTTGTGCGAGACTAGGTAAAGAGGTGCAAACTCGTGATGACCGGCAGAGATCTGAAGTCTAGAGAGACAACACCACTTCTTGTTGATAGTGAGCATCTTGCCGAAGCTTTTATCGATGAGGGAGCCATCAGTGAGCCGAAGTACGACTTGACTCGTATCATCGTCTCCCTATGGTTAGGAAGTTTCTTGAGTGCACTTGATTCTACTGTGGTTGCGAGTACTATGTCTGGGATTGCTTCTGAGTTCAACGACAGTGATAACTTGACTTGGATAGCCACCTCATACATGTTGACCAACACTGCATTTCAACCGTTGTATGGCAAGACAAGTGATATTTTGGGACGTAAATTTTGTCTCGTGTTTGCACAATTCTGGTTCGGACTTGGGTGTCTTTTATGTTGCTTCAGCCAAAGTCTCGGTCAGTTCGCTGTTTCTAGGGCCATTGCAGGTATCGGTGGTGGTGGGTTATCCTCCCTATCTAGTATCGTGGTGAGCGATATCGTGCCACTTCAAGATAGAGGTTTGTACCAAGGGTACGCAAATTTGATGTATGCGACGGCACAGTCGTTGGGAGGCCCAATCGGTGGATTTTGTTTACAGACCATTGGTTGGAGGTGGATGTTTGGCTTACAAGCTCCACTCACCGTTGTTTGTATGGTGTTGGCTATCAAGTACGTCAACATCCATTCTGCTCACTTTCCTAAGCCAGAAGAGAGATTCATGAAAAAGAACATCATGAGAATTGATTTTTTTGGATCCGCCTGTCTAGTGATTGCGACATCATCTTTCTTGTTCTTGCTATCAGCAACAGCAACCGTTTCCAATTGGTTCTTTGTGGTGACGCTTGTTGTGGGCCTCGTTGGGTTCGTCTATGTTGAAAATAAGGTTGCCAGAGAACCGGTAATACCACCCCATCTTTTTAAAGGTGTCTTGGGCTTGACTGCATTCATTGCTAGTTTTGGTGTCTTCTGTTACACGAATATGCTATTTCTCGTACCTTTATATTTGGAAGTGGTACAAGGTGTCAGTCCTTCTGGAGCAGGGGCCTACATGATCTCGCAGGTTGTGCCTGTTGCTTTTGGTTCGTTGTATGCTGGTTCATACTTGCGAAACCGCGAAGGGACTGAGAGTATTTCAGAAGAAGAAAATAACAAGTTGATACAAAAGAAAAGTGGCTACTTGGTAGTTGCCTCTTTACTATTCGAATTGATCGGCTTGGTTATCATTCAGAGCGATGTATCAGTAACAATGCCAAACTCCGGATATTTGATTTGGAAAATATTCATCATTGTAGGACTATCGAGCTGTGGCTTTGGTGTTGGAATGTTACTTGTCGCTTTATTGGTTTTAGCCGTTGCCATAGTAGGCAAAGAGGGCCAAGCTGCAGCTTCTAGTATGAACTACTTGTTCAGGTCAGTAGGTCAAGTGATGGGGGTCTCTACTCCCCTATTTGTTTATAACAAGGTACTTTACAAAAATTTGTCGAATTACTTTTCAGACAAGCCTGATGGAAATTCTATACTGAGGAAATTATTAAAGGATAACAGTTTGTTGAGAAACGGACTAGATGTGAATTATAAAGACGCTGTGTTCAAGATTTATAGAAAATCTACATCGGAAGCGTACATACCAGGAGGATTGGCAGCATTTATTGGGCTCTCACTTGCTTTCTGGTTAATGTTGAAGCGGGGCAAATGAGATGTCTCTTCATTTCTTCATGTCTAGATTTACTTTTTAATGCTTGGCTCTGTTCCTCTCAATCGGGCTCAGAACTCACAGAGTCTATTTGAAAGAGAGGGGTAGTGAACGACGCAAAGAATGTAGATATAAAAACCGAGCAGTCAGTGATGATGACCGTTCAACCTCTGAAGTGTCTTTTGGCAGATTATTAATATTAATTGACTTACTTCATAACAGTACTTAGAACTCTTTTGACACATTTGTAGTTTATTTTCGGCAGTGGCTGTATATATAAAGGCAGAAGAAGTTCCACTTATAGTTGCGTGGTAAAGCTTCTTCCCGTAATTTTACTTTTGCTGTAAAGTGTTAGCCTCCTTACCATTTTTTTTTTCTTAACCTTGATGAGATAGATAGATGGAGAGGCTCAGAATTACCCCAAATTTTTAAATATTTTTTCTTTACTCTCAGGGGAAACGGCTCCGGCTCCTCCATCTTGACTACAATACGAGAAGAGGCAAAAACTCTCCTCAATGTTTTAATTTCAACTGCTATTTTCCCCTCTGATTCTCTATATACCATCTCCCCGTGCCCACGTATAAATGATTTAACTAGAAGTAATCTCGAAGCAGAAAGCTTCATTGAATTTCATCAGTAGCCTCTTTTCTTCTTTCTGACACCCCGGTTTTTTTCGCTTTAACTCAAAGAGGAGTTTTACCAGAGGGTTCCCATTTCAGCGAGAAATAAGTGTTTGAGAGTTTCAGGCTGTATACTCAATTGGAAAACTCTTTTTGAAGGATGATCTTGCTTCCTTAATCAGATCCCAAAATGCTGTCTCACACTTGCTTTCATAAGGTCGCTAACTGTGGAGAACATGATTAATCTACATATATGAGTAAGGGCTAGGCCAACCATGATTGATTTTTGTTAAAATTCAATCATGACAGTACTCAGATTTAGCAGATATCGAAAGGCGCAAGATAGCCATCAACAACCCGGTGAGCTGGAAAAACTGGAATTTGAGCATATGGAAGATGAATCAACACCACCATTCATTGCTAATGCTGGCGACAGCAATGAAATTGAGGAAAAATTCAAGGAGATCAGTGAAGGATCTGACAATGGGATAGGTTCCAATTTAAAAGTTGCCTCTATTTGCTTCTTGGTATCTTTCTGTGGATTTCTATGGGGTTGGGACGTTGGTCTCGTTGGTGGTATGATAAATATGAGCAGTTTCAAAAGAAAATTTGCCCATCACAATGTTGAGGCTAACGAGTACGTTTTCACTAATGTAAGAACTGGGTTGGTCTCTGGATTTTACAATCTTTCCGCATTAATTGGTTGTTTGGTTCTCCCTCAACTGTCGGACAAGATTGGAAAGAGAAAAAACGTTATTATTGGGAATGTGTGCTACTTCGTCGGCAACATTATATTCATATCATCAGTGAACAGTTGGGTGCAGGTTTTCATGGGAAGGTTGATCATGGGGTTCGGAGTCGGTGGGATGAGTGTGCTTGCTCCGGGCTTGGTCGCTGAAATGGCTCCGGTTCAAATCAGAGGTATATTGTTGTCGATGTACCAAATTAATAGTTGTTTCGGATTGTGTATTGGTGATATCATTTGCTATGGCACCAATTTCATCGGAGACTCCTCTTTGCAATGGAGAGTGCCACTTATCATATCTTTTTTGTGGCTGATATTGATGTTGATCGGGTTGATATTACTGCCAGAGCCCCTGGGATTTTTGGTACAACACAAGAAGTACGATGCAGCAAGAAACTCCTTGAAACAGATCTATCCATACAAGTCACCTGACGAGTTGGCGATACTTTTAGAAGAATTGATCAAGAGTTTGAGAGTTGAGGAAGGCGAAAAAATTGACTTGCGCTATATGCTCCATGGAAAGCCCAGAATTTTCTATAGAGTCTGTAGTGGTATGCTAGTGATGTTCTTTCAGGGCTTCATGGGTATCACTTATTATTTCTACTACTCAACGAGCGTTTTCACAGGTATCGGCGTCAGTAGCTCATTTGTCGCATCCATGATTCTATCCTCAGTGTATGCATTTTCTTCCTTCTTCTCCTTCCCCATTACCAAATTTTTCAAAAGAAAAACAATTGCACTACTGGGTGCAGTCTCTGTCATTGCCTGGTTGATCGTGTTCGTTGTCTTGAGTACAGTGGCCTTGTATCCAAATGGTGCATCACAACCACCGGACAAGGTTGTCGGGAGATTAGTCATCATGTCTGCTAGCTTTTATATTTTCACATACAGCGTTTCATGGGGACCGATTGCTTTTGTGATTACTAACGAGATCTTCCCCTTGAAAATGAACAAAGTGGGAGTTACGTTTGCCATGTGTACTAACTGGATGTGTGGGTTCTTGGTTTCCTTCTTCACACCTTTTATCGCGGGCGATATTGGGTTCAAATTAGGTATCATTTTCATCGGTTGCACAGCTGCTGCATTTGTCTTCGTTTTGGTGTTAGTTCCAGAAACAAAAGGATTGACTTTCAATGAGATTGATCTATTATATGAGCACGATAGCATTTTTTTCAGGACGAAAAAAAGGGTGATGCACAATGATGAGCTTTTTGAACATCCACCTGATGAGTCCAGTGAAAGCGCAATCGAAGAGATCAATAGTGATGGTAAGCAGAGAATCTAAATGACACAAATCTGGTTTTCGTTTGAAGTTTTATGTAGTCTCCTGAAAAACATTTCTCCTGTTTTTTTAGGTTGAAGATCTCCAGTGTTCCTTCTTTCTTTTGATATATGCCAAATAATTTCAGAATTTTGCTCCTAAAACGAAATTGAGAATCTTCTTGTGATTTCAGCACCAACAGGTTGGTGGAAATTTCATGGTTAATTGTCAAAAATTTATCTTAATTCCGGTCTTAAACATGTCAAACTAACAAGATATAAAACCTCTGTTGTTTTTTTTTTTTTTGAAAATGAAGCTTATTTTTAGTTAGCTATTAAGAATTTGTTTAGCCTCCCCCCAGAAAAACGAAAAGGGCCTATTTTGGCTCATGTTCCACCATTTTATAAAACCTGTTAGAATGTTGATGGAATACTCATAAGGCATTTCATCTTATAAATCCTTTGCGTCTATCGCTTGGCGTTACGCCGCATACGTAATCAATGCAAGATCTTAATTTAATTAGTTATTCGTATATAAGTGTTTAGAGATATCATCAACTCATATTGTTAAATGGGTTGAAGAGAATAATACTATATTATATTATTATATACAGAGATGCCCAATAACCACCCCGAAACCAAACAAATGCGAGCCATAGTAGTTCGAATTAATAAAATCTTCGGTGTTTTGTAACCGCGATATTACCTTTTTTTATATTTTAAGTAAAGTAAAAAATCTCGCAAAGATATAGAAGACCATTGGTCCCAACGACTTTGATTTTGAAATTTGTGAATGTTGATGAAGAACATATTTGGCAGAATTAGTTCCTATAACGATCTACAATGATTGAAAAGAATAAATTATTGAGAAATGGAAGGGAAGCGTGTTGAATAAATTATTGATGATCTGCCAAATGTTGTAGCCACTGGACCATTATCGGTAATGTGATCAACTGTTTTAAAATGGGATCGAAACAAAGGAAATTAGTGCGATTTGATGAATGAGGCGATCCCAGAATGGCTATATGATCATATTTTATATTTTATTATTTATATTTTTTATATTTCAAGTTGTATTTAATACTCAACTTATACACATTATGAAAAGCCTGTATTTACGTGTCATATATGAGCTAAAACCAGGAGAATATGATTCCCAAATGATATTCTTTGTGAAAATAACCGAGATGATACATTTGTAACTCTTGTATACGGACTATATAAATAGTAACAATAAATTGGAGAAGCGTTAATGTCTCAGTTCATGTAGTGAGGAAAACCCATAATTCGGTATTGGGGCGTCATTCCAAAACGGTGGGTAAAAACCCTCGCATGAAAAAAAACCTCTACGGGAAAATAAGCTTCAGTTTTGGTATGTAGGATAAAAAAAGAAAATCAGCAAGAAGCATCCGAAATAGTGTAATGGCTATCACATCGCGTTCTCATCGCGGGAATCGGGGTTCAATTCCCCGTTTCGGAGTATTTTTTTACTCTAAAAGTATTTAATTGCAAGAAAAAAACCTTTGTTGAAGTACATTAACTTTAGGAGACATGTCATATAACGGTATTAGCTTATTTGATGATGCATATCAAAAATCCTTATTGAATAATGTGTATGAGTGGTTCAAATGTATCAAGAAACAAGCCATTGATATATGTTGAAAATATAGTTTCCTCAATTGGATTTTTTTTTTCAGATCTGTCTTCAAAGAGTTGCAACATTTTTGAGGAAAATCCAGAAAAGATTGATTATAAACAGGATTTACAATGAATGAATGAGGTTTATATAAGTTATGCTTGAAGTAGTAGGATACAATATGGACTGACATTCAATACGACTTTGCGAAATCAACGTTTACTTACCATCAAATCGATTACTAGCATATTGCAAGAGACGTCACATGTTTTCCAAAGATCACAATTGACAAAATTGCTGCTATTATTTCTCTTTCTACATTCTTGTCGCCTAGTGTGACGTCAGGCTTGCAAATATGCCAGGGTCCTCTCGATGGTCTTTGAGCCTTCGTACGGGACAAAGTCTTCTTGCACATCAATTATGCGAAGGATCAGCATTTTTTGTTGTATTTCAAACAGTTGTCGAGATAGGTTTTCTTGAAGGCTTCCAAATTGAAGTCAAGAAAAAGTTCGTCAATAGGTCATTTTATACACCGGTCTTTAAATGAAATGTTAAGGTGATATCGTAAACTCAGATGTGATCAATGTGCACGGATGGTTTTTCTGAGAAGTCACAACATCAATTACATGTATATAATAGTTTCTAGTAGCCATATGTAGTCGAATGAAGTCTATAAACGAAAATTGACACATACGAAGATCAAAAGTTAGCAATAATTCTGCAATCATCAAGAAACATGCTCAAATTGGAACATGAATTCGCAATAAAATTTCGTCATTATATGGATGTGATTCTAGCTGAATTATTTGACATCGAAGAATAACTTTAGATAAAAGGTATTCGAGCATCAGATTGGATACTCTCTTTCGCAAATTGATCGGGAACATTTCCAAACTCTGTAATTCTAGCCGTAATTTCATCTTATAACGAAACGGAAGAAGGGATTGTCTTCTCGCTCTTTCTAAGACGGTTGATCGGATTTGATAGCTTTCAAGATGTTTATTCGCAAAATTGGATGCGGTGACTACCCTTCAATAGACATCTTGTTCTCAATTGTGTGTGTTGTCATCGCTTATGTTTTTGAGGATTAATTCTCTGCCTCGGACTCGCATGCTAGTATGAACTTTATTAAGTTTCCCACTGAGCGTCTGACAGGCGTTTCATACAGATACAAACACTGAAGTGTCATTGATCAACTCAAAATGGTGGCCAATCGACGTATGAGCTGAAATTGTAGCAGGACTCTCGTAAAATCGATGTTCAAAAAAGCGGTGATAGATCGTACCAATGTCTCAAGGACTTAGTTATATATAAGGGTGGTGATGGTCAGTCAGGGTGTTATTCTCGTTGACACTTAATTCATTGAAAGCTCTCACGTTCAGCAAAAAACCGACTGCCGCTAGACAAATTTGGTTGAAATCATGGTATTGTTGATGGTTAGAGAATATATACGAAAACTTACGGTTGAGGGGCTTTTACCTCTATGATCACTTTTTTAGTCATTCGTAGCCCCCGGGGTTTTTTTTCCTGTAATTCAGGTGCGGGATGGGGTATATGATTTTTTTTTTCTGATATTTCTAACTGACGTTTTTCTACTGGTTGTCATTCAATCGTAGATATATGTAAATGGTTTCCTTTAGAGACCCCATTGAGATACAGAGAAGACTTCTCGAGGAGGAGGATATCACAGCATTTGTTATCCTGAATCAGTATTATTATGTCAACACCGAGAATGGTACATTTACCATCAACAAACAAACCAGAGTGGAAAATGACGAGCACATCAAAAAGTTGGACAAGCTGCTAGATCAGCTATTCAAAAAGCTGTATCAACAGCATTACTCCTACCATCAGTTGTTCAATGACTATCAGCTAATGAGATCTTTGCAGCAAGAAAAGCTGATCAGACATTGCATAGCGAGTGAGAACATGCAACTGATTAATCTGTCAGCCATTCCAGTACAATCCAAATTTAACAAGTTCAACAAGTTTTTCAACTGTCAAGATCTATTGTTCAAATTTATCATTTATTTTTACAAAGAGAATTATGACTCTTTGCTCAACATTATTGAGAGAAAATGTAATCAATTCAATGATCTGATCAGCAAGTTTGACAAAAGTGGTTCTATCGATGACTATCTCTCTCAGCCTTCGTCATCAGAAGAGGACGACGTGGAGGACGACGAAAATGATGAAAACGATGACGGAGATGCCCATACTGGATTTGGTGATCAAGGCAACTCTGCTGGTGATGAGTTGATGTATGATACCAAATTGAATTTAATAAATCAAGAGATCATCAGCTATTGGAATTGTTCATTTTTAAGGTTGTTGGTACATTTTCGATTAAACAATTTTGAGAAGTTAGTTTCGGACTTCATTCAATTGATTGATGCCAAACCGATTAGTTCTACTGATGCTATTCATGCCTTCAAGATGCACTTCGAAGAAAACGGGGTCTGCACTATAGATGAGATGACATCTATTGTAACATTGTCGATTTTGATTGTCAAACCGATTAGAGATATACCGGCTGTGCTTGCCAATGAGAATTTTATCAGGTTTTTGGAAAATTCAAAAGATGACACCTTGTGGAAGTTGATGAAGAACACAGTCAACTGCCAGTTCGGGGCATGCAATCTGTTGACTGAGAAAGTGTTGAAAGTTTGTGAATTCCAAGCTAGTAAGAACAAGGCAAGAATCGCAGTTATGTTGAGACAAAAACAATACTTCGCTGTTCTTTCGTCGATGACCAAATTACCGCTTGCCGTATTCACCAAGTTGACTGGAATTGATGAGGAGTTACTCGAGTTTGAGGTAGTCAAGTTGGTCCAGTTGTTGAATTTGAGAGTTACCTATGAAAACAAGGTGTTTTATATCAATGACCAGTTTAAGAGCGAGGACATTAACAAGAACGTGAGAGATTTGAACAAGTTATACGGTACCATTGAAAAGAATTTCCTGACCATCAAACTGTTCAGTGATGTTTACAGTTAAATGATGTTTACGGCTAAAGTATAATTGTGTGTCATTCATGATGACCTATCCATGGATGAAATGTTTTAGACTCCACACTACCTTTATCATCCGAGCTATATTCATTGTTGCATAATGGTCCCAATATCCGATAAAGGACGGAGATGAGTCTCTTACAAAGTGCCAAAAACACCTTCGCTTTTATAAATACGCACGGAAACAAATTTGAGAATGAGGGGCTGAGAGACCAGACAGGCTGACTGCAAGCTAGTCAATAAGTGTATGTGAGTGTGTTGCAGTGGAAGGGGAAAAAGAGAGCCATCACCTGAGTTCTGTTTTTTTTTTTTCCCAATTTTTTTGTGTGTGTTTGGTCTTTCCAATCTATCCCCCTCGAATGCTTGCACCTAAAAGATAAATCGGGTGGGGGAGGTGACGAGGGGTTTAACCTGAACTTACCGGCCCTGTTTTTGTTCCGACCAATCACATCAATTTGATATTTCAAGTTGAGTAGTAGCCCAATTCATGTTTTGATAGCTTGTAGCTTGATGCTTGTACATCGCTGCCTGCCGATCCCGTGAATTGATATCCGAATATGAAAAGGAAGGAGCAAACAAAATGTATATTAGTTAAGATGTTGGAATTAGAGAAGCAGAGCCAAAAAGCTTTTGTTGCGGTAATTCTTATTTTTGGTGTTGTCATCCACGACAATTTTATTTCAAACAAATTTTGGTTAAAGAAAGAGGAAAAAAAAAGGCAAAATCACTGTTGGTTTTTAATCATCGAATCACCAATTAATCCTCCATTGCAAAAGCATAACTTGTTTTGTTTGGTCTCTTTGACTTGGAAATGTTTAGACACACTGTCACAAGACAATCTAAAAGGTTGTTTTCAACCTCTCTGTTGTTGAGACAGGAGCTGAAAACTGTCATCTCTGCGAAGACAGCCACTCCTGCAGCATCACCACCACCACCACCAGCTCCAAAGAAGAAAATCAATTACAGAAAATATGGTACATACTTGTGGAGGACTGTCTACTTGTCAGTCATTCTGGGTACTGCTTCCTTGGGCTACTCCATATACTCTGAAATGAACCCAGCTGATCAATTGCCTCAAACTGCTACTACCGAAGTTGGTTCCAGAAAGAAGACTTTGGTTATTTTGGGTACCGGTTGGGGTGCTGTTTCCATGTTGAAAAACCTCGATACATCTTTGTATAACGTTATCATCATCTCCCCAAGAAATTACTTTTTATTCACTCCATTGTTGCCATCAGTTCCAACTAACACTGTTGACTTGAAATCTATCGTTGATCCAATCAGAGCCATCGCTAAGCAAACTCCTGCAGAGGTTCAATACTTGGAAGCTGAAGCTACCAATATCGACCCAGTCAACAAAAAGGTCACTGTCAAGCACGTTTCCCAAACCATCAATCCAGGTACAAGCTCTGAGCAGGATATTGTCAAAGATATTGATTATGACTACCTTGTTGTAGCAGTTGGAGCTCAACCAAACACCTTTGGTACTCCTGGTGTCTACGAGCATGCCTCATTTTTGAAGGAGGCCTCTGACGCCACTGAGGTTAGAGCTAAATTGATGCACAACATTGAACTGGCTCAATTATTGCCAAAGGGTAGCGAAGAAAGAAAGAGATTGTTGACTTTTTGTGTAATAGGAGGTGGTCCAACCGGTGTTGAGTTGGCTGCTGAAGTTAAGGATTACGTTGATCAAGATTTAAAGAAATGGTTCCCTGGTATTGAAAAGGAAGTTACAGTTCAATTGATTGAGGCTTTGCCAAATATCTTGAACGCCTTCAACAAGAAATTGGTTGCATACTCTGAATACGTTTTTAAGAGAATTAACATCGATTTGAAAGTTCAAACCATGGTCAAGAAAGTTGATGAAAAAAACGTTTATGGTTCCCAAAAGAATGCTGATGGAACTTCAACCGATATTGTTTTGCCATATGGTGTCTTAGTTTGGGCTACTGGTAACGGACCAGTTCCATTAATTAAAGATTTGACTACTAAAATTGAAGAACAGAAGACTGCTAGAAGAGGTTTGCTAATCAACGGATTTTTGAAGGTTGAAGGAACTAACGATATTTTTGCGCTTGGTGATTGTACTTTTACAAAGAACCCACCAACTGCTCAAGTAGCTCATCAGGAGGGTGAATACTTGGCATCTCTTTTCAAAAACTTCTCTAAGATTGAAAATTTGGAATACCAAATTGCCAACACACAGGACAACGCTGCTGTGGACAAGTTACAAAGAAAGGTTAACAAACTGAAGAGTAGCTTACAAGAGTTCAAGTACAAGCATATGGGTGCTTTGGCTTACATCGGAAGTGAAAGAGCCGTTGCCGATTTGGTCTGGGGTGATTGGCAAAACATCTCCACCGGTGGATCATTGACCTTCTTGTTCTGGAGAAGTGCCTATGTCGCTATGTGTTTAAGTGTTAAGAACAAGGTTTTGATCGTCACAGACTGGATGAAGGTTGGTATATTTGGTAGAGATTGTTCAAAAGAGTGATTGTTCCCCATTATTTCTTAATTGTCGTGACTCACCGAAAGATTGTTTTATATAAATCCATATAATATTACTTACTGTTTTTATAATATATTATATATCATCTGCTGAAATCACACCTTTACATCAATTTAAAGTACTCTCCGATATACCATTTATACACGCGAACATAACAGTTTTTATTGTCTATTTACACCCCAACATTGTCGCTCGTCGCCGCTGTCATTATTATCATCATCGTCATCATTTCTTCTTTCTCTTCTTTCCATCATCAGTCTTCTTTTCCCTCAACTTCTTTGGCGCACCTTTACCTCTCTTACGTCTCGACAGAAGCATCTCCAACCTAAATTCCTCATCTTCATCGATCAACTCCATGTCATAGTACTTCTTGGCGATCTTATTTAAATCGCTGAACTTGGGAAAGTCTGGCGTTCCGTAATAGTTCGACACAGAAGGGCCTTTCAACCTCAGGTTTAATATCTTTGAACCTGTACGTTGAGCAGTAGGATTAAATGTCGTTTGAAATATATCGCATTGAAGCTTTTGCACCTGAAGGAGTCTCTCCTTAGATGGCCCGGCAAATCTATTCACTATTTTAACGGCTTGCTTAGCGGACATTCTGTGGGTACCTACAATATCTCTTTGAACGACTTTGTGGCTGATCGCTGATTCTCTCACAACGGTCAATTTCGATGATTCGAAGATTTTTTTTTCTCTATAATTTTTTTCCTTAATTGACTGTTTGATTAATTATCACGGTGCACTTTTTTTTTCACGTCAATTGCAGTGTGATCAGTAGTACTACAATCATGACGATATTCAAGCGGCTCATCTCCACTGGGAAATTGCTAAACCCGGCAATATTGACTAAGAGACAAACACCTCCATTTACTGCTGGTCAACCGTTGTATGAAACAAGGCCCAATTTAATCAAACCAGGGGAATTAACCCCTGGAATTACGGCCATGGAGTACTTTCAAAGACGTATAAACTTATTGGCCAAGTTGCCCTCACAAAGTGTTACTATTATTCCGGGTAATGATATTAAGTACCTGTCCGGAGCTGTCTTTTACAAATTTCATCAAAATACAGACTTTTATTATCTCACCGGTTGGAATGAGCCGAATTCCATATTAGTGTTGGAGAAACCGACGACGGATCTAAACGATGCTATTTGCCACATGTTTGTGCCACCAAAGAACGCTAATCTGGAGTTATGGGATGGTGATAGGACAGGTGTGGAAGGTGCCAAGGAGATCTTTAATGCCGATGAGCTGTACTCCAGTGAGAACCAAAGAGGGTTGACATCTCAATTGACGAAGATCATATCGAGAAACAGTTCAATATTTTATGATATGATGAAAGAAAACAATTTTTTCACCCAGTTTCTGCTGGTTAATCCTTCGAAGAAAGATGAGACCTTGGAGAGGTTGATTTTGGATTCAAATAAACGAGTAAAACCAGTGTCACCATTGGTTGGTGAATTAAGAGTGATAAAGTCAGAACTGGAAGTGGCATTGATGAGAAAGATAGGTAAGAAGTCTGGGCGTGCCTATAATAAGGCGATAGCCTCAAAATTCCAAAATGAGCGTACTTTGGACCTGTTTTTGCAATACGAGTACATCAAGAGCGGATGCACAGGTCACGCGTATATCCCAGTCGTTGCTGGTGGGTCCAACGCATTACACATTCATTACACCAGAAATGACGACATCTTCCACTCTGGAGAAATGGTGCTCGTAGACAGTGCAGCAGAGTATGGTGGATATAAGATCGATATATCGAGGACGTGGTCACCGCTAGGTGAGACGTTCACCGCACTGCAGAGAGACTTGTACGAGCTGTTGCTAGAAGTGCAACGCAAATGCATCGCCATCGCTTTAGAATCAAGTGATATTTCACTACAAAAACTTCATAACTTTTCATTATCTGAGATGACCAAAAATTTACGTAAAATTGGGTTTCACAATTTGAATGAGTACGAGTGCTCAGTGCTTTATCCGCACTACATCGGTCATAACTTGGGGCTCGATGTGCACGATGTACCAGATTTTTCAAGACATAAGTCATTCAAAACTGGACAGGTGATTACCGTGGAGCCAGGGGTGTACGTGCCAGATTCGAGCAAATACCCTAAATGGTTTCGAAACATTGGAATCAGAATTGAGGACGATATTGTTGTTGGGAAAGATTCCAACATAATCTTGACGCTGGAGGCGGTTAAGGAGATAGTTGATATAGAAAACGTTGTAAATAACGGTGTTAAAGAGCACGAAGAAGATGATGACAATTTACAATTTTGAAAAAGCAAATTCGTCTTGTACATATCCCCGTCATTCTATTTTCATTTTCATTATTTTCTAAAGCTATACCATATATCCAGCCAGCTAGATTTTTCCAAGACTCCGTTGCACGTTTTGTTAATTCCAGTTTTCTTGTATATAATCCTGCAACATTTGTCCTACGTTAAACTCTTCTTTTAGATCGTTGTAAGATGCTGTACGCTCAACGCTGTAACCTAATGAATCCAAAGCGAAAATCACTTGCTGTTCAATAAAGTCGTAATAAATCACATCGATAAAATCACCATCTCCTTCAAATGACTGAATTGCACTCGGCTCTTGATAATATGGGAATACCCGATGAACAGTGTCATCCCCGTTACTGCCAAAATCGTCATTGGTCACGTATCCGTAACTTCTTTGGCGATATTGAAAATAACTGTCATCATCACTACTTCCCAACGTTGGTTTTGATAATGATTCAAAACGAGAGATTGTTTCAGGTTTGATAAGTTTCATAAAGAACGGTGCCGTTTTGCCAACTTTTACCTTATCGATCTCAGAAATTAAATAATCTGCATCGTTTAGAACATCCAAGACTTTGAGTGCAATGTTTCTGGGAACCAGTGGAGCATAGCGCCATTTGTTTTTGAATGGACTAACAATATATTTAGAGTTTCTGGTGAACGGACCTTTGTATAAGTCATATCTGATCGAACCCGTATTGATGATTACTATCCTTGTGTCTGATACTTCATGCTCCAGCGTTGAAATTAGCCTGGTCAATATTTTACTGCTGAGAAGATTCAACAAATTGTGCTCCTCATCAATGGGTGAAGCAGTGAGCAAATAGTTGTATGGAACTCTACCATAGATATGGTTCAAATTCAACTCCGTTGATATCAGAGCCAACTCATTGGACACCTTCCATCCTTCTAGGGTACCGAAATCGTCACTGGTCATGTTAGAATGATGCATGAACGAATGCAAGTTAAAGTCAATATACTTTCGATCAACTTGGACCTGATTCAGTTTCACATCATCAATTGATAACCAACCGACGGTTTCGCAATAACGGCCACTTTGCAAGCCATGACTCTTGTCGTCTAATTTGACAAAATCCCTTATATGAGAATGTCCGCCAAAATATTGTATGGGTAAACGTGGATAATAACTTCTGATGAAATTGTGCAAGATTTGGAATTCCAGCCATTCATGGGATATCGGAATGTGACCAATGACTAAAATCAAATCGAGATCTTGGTTTTGGAACGATTCCAAAAGATCCTGGAACCATTTAAGTTTTATCAACTCCAGGACTGGTGTGACTCTCGCTTTGGAATTTTTCCTATCAAAATTGAATATGATACCAAGGCCCAAAATAGTGAGATTCTGGTTTTTTGTGTGTATGATCTTATATCTGCTACCGAAGGGTTCATATTCGCCATTTTCATGTATGTACTCCACATTTGTGCTGACATATTGGTCCTTCAATAGAGGTACAATTTCTTTGAATTCCTTTTCAGTGATTTCCTCCACGTATAGTTCATGGTTGCCAATTGTGACCATATCAAATTTTTGTTTGACAAAGATTTTATCGCTGTACCAACCATTCATCTGGGTGACGTCACCCAAGCCATTACCATCATGCTTGTCGCCTGTATCCAAGACCAACAAATCCAGACCCAATTCATCAGCCTTAGAGTGCAAGTGCGAGGCAAAAGATATGTAGTCTCCCCAGTCTGCTGAATATTGTTTCTGATTGGTATGGCCAAGATACCAACTATGGGTGTCAGTAGTATGTAAAAAATTTAATTGGCCCCATTGCAAACTGCGTAATTCATCGTGCACATCTGGAAGCTTAGCATTTGGCTGTTGGGCAACTCCAAGGAAATAGCATAAGAGCAGGAATGAAGAATATAGTACCCAGGTGAAACCCATAGTTTTTTCAAAACAAATCTGTTTTTATTTGATATACAACAAATATATCTTTCGATAATCGGCTCTCTGACTACTCCAATAGCCCTTGTCTTACTGACACGAGAAATTGAGCAGGACAGAATGCGAAATGCGAGATGGAGGGGCATCGGAAGGAGGGGCACGCGAAGTTTGCATTTGTGTTGTTGAGCACGACTGAAAGAAGAATAATTGATGCATTGATTATTCTCAAAATGCACAGTTTTTTTTTTTTCCTTTGCCTGCGTGTGTATTCCTTGAGGTTTTTTTATGCCCTTTTTTAAATTAGTTTATAGAGTGTGGTCTGCCACTTTTATTATAGGATAGCAATAAAACATTAAACACTATACAGAAACTAACAACCAGGATCTCGTGCCCTTTAATCTTTATTCACCCTTGTTCAATAAATAGAAGAAGTACATAATATACAAAGTACGCACAAATCACAGTGTGCATCCCAAAAGAAGGAAAAAAGTATGCTCCATCCAAAATAAAAAAAAAAAAAATAAAAAAAAGAAAAAGAATAATTCAATTTACTAAAGTGACACCTAATTTATCAGTAGTGTAGTCGATTGGTTCGTTTTGAAACCTGTATTGTATTGCGACCGAATCTTTGTCGGGCTGCTCCTTATAAGTGAAGAAATCAAATTAAATCTTCGATTATGTCTGAGGAAGCCGACAAGAGATTCCATAAGTTGACATGTTCAAACTGCCGAAAGAAGAAAGTGAGTGGTGATCAGATTTAAACAAATCGAATAATGAATACTGACTTTGGATTGAAAATCCAATTCAAAGGCAAGATGTGATGGTACATTCCCATTCTGTATGAATTGTAAGAATGCAAAGAAAAAATGCATATACGACAAACCGGCTTCGATCTCATATGTGAGACACTTGGAGAAACAAGTTGAACAACTCGAAAGGCAGCTCAAGAATTACGAGGGTGAGGGAATCACACCCGATTCCATAGAATCATCAACTGTAGACGATGAATGGTCAATGAAGGAGTCTCAAAGCAAGATCAGGGATCCAAATGAAGGCTTGGAGTTTAACATTGATCATTTGACCTCCTTGATGACAAACCTTGAAATCAAGGGTGTAACTCCAACCAACTCAAATGTCACTTCAGTCCCATTCTCGTACGTTTCTCAATCGATCAGATTCAAACATTATTTTGAAGGACCAATATATCGAGAACCACGCGAAGGTTCTTTGAACGGCTCGCAATTGATCCAATTGGTCACATCCATACGACAGAAATATTCCTCAGGTGGTGCTGTCTCATTTCCCGATGTTAACTTGATCAGAGATAATATAATGATTGGTGTTGTAATTTCAGCCCACGGTTTCCCATACTTTAGGCCTCATTATGTGAATAAATATTATAGAGATTTTGGAGAAATGTTGGACACGGTGATGAATTTTCTTGAAGTTGATACTCCAGAGGATAAAAACAAATTTGGATTTGACTCTAAGGAATTGGTGGAACTTTTTGCGATGGCAAGCAGAGCCTTTTTCAGAGTTATTGTATCTCCATTTTTACTGATATCGCCAAGGAATCCAAGTGAACAGGAAGAGACCGATGCCAAAATCAAACTGTACATCGAAGAGACTTACAGGATTCAGGAACTGACCCTCGAGTTGCTTGGGAAAAACCTTTTTGCCCCAATTAATCCTTCTATTGTTCAATCATGTCTTCATGCTTCATTGACAGAGGTTGTTCTTGGTGGCTCCTTAAGCACGGCTGTCCTATTGAATAATTTTAGCTCCCGGTTGGCCATTGAGTTGTTCGAGCATTACACTTTGAGCCTTGATAGTGCTCACACGATATGGTTTTTAAGAATATTGTGGTCATGCTATGTATGGGATAAGATCATTTCATCATGTTGCAACAAGAATCCAACTTTCCCAAGTCCCCCTCCGTTATCACCTTCAGATATGGAATTTAACGCGATGGATACATTGCCAAGTATTGATCAGGAAGGTAAAGTGGTGCTGGAAATCGACGCAAGACCAATAGTCATCATCACTTGTAGGCTAAGTATTGTGCTATCAGATGTTTTGCTACGGCGTCACCACTTTACCACCGTTAGAGTACATCTTTACGAAGTTGTTGAGGAAATCAATTCCAACTTGCCTGAAGAATTGACACCAGAATTTAATGTCGCCTGGGATAGGCCTCTCACCTTGGATGACCCAACATATAACATCAGATTGCCAAAAAATTACCCAGTCGAACTCATATTGCCAATAGCAATGACAATAATTCTCAAGTTGGAGCTATATTGTGAAAGCTTTGTAAATCTTGCTGAAACTCGTTTCCAGCAGACAACCAACAAGAATACTCTAGAGAATGAATTTGTGGTTTTTCAAAATTTGATAGAGACGATGAAAATAGCCGGTGCATTCGCTAAGCTTGTGTCGGATTTAGGTCCATACAAACATATTTCCGCGTCTATTGCGTACATCAATCCTTGGTATAGATTACAGTTGATGAAAAGTTTATACAAAGTTTTGTTGAATGACTATAGTGTCAAATTGTTAGTGTTGACGACTGATGAAACTCCTTCCGACGAATTATCCCCAAAGGGCACCAAGCCAGCTTATGAATTTGTGGATAATCCAGAAAACGTTGTTTTGGAGATGCCAAAACCACGCGATGATGATCTGTTACCAGCTGAGCAGTTTGTTCAAAATGTTGTTTTTGTATTCAACGGATCGTCGAATTTCAGGGAGGAACAAACGAAAAACAAATGTTATTATTTGAAGTTCATGATCAGCATGTATATAGCGGTAGCGCAACTGTCGGTACAGAGGCTCTCGGAATTTAAATCTCCGCTGTCCAAAGAAGTGTTGGCGCAATCTTTGATCACGAGACCAACCATATTGGATGTCTTCAGCGAACAGCGAACAAGAGTTGTGAAAGCTGTTTCCTCCTTGCCCAATCCGAAATTTGACGGCGATTTGGAGGAGTGTTACGATTATGAGAAGTTGACTTCAATGATCAACAAGTTCGGAACATTTGCTGATACTTTGTTAAAGAAAAGAGAAAAGCCAACTTCAACAACTTCCATAAGTTCTGTTACTCCAGACAATATAAGAGGTCAATCATCATCTTCATCATCTTCCTCAAAAGTGACACCGATAACAACACCGTCCAGTACGACTGTCATATCACATAGAAGTAAAGGTTCTAAAAGACAAGGAATTGTGAAGTCAGGATTGACGCCATCTGTCTACGAGTCTGATTTTAATCCACAGACAGTTATTCTTCCACCTCAGCTCGGTGTCAATGACCAACAATTTATACCTGTTCCAAATCTGCAGATGACATGGACACCAGACATTTCAATCAACAATCAAGAGCAATATTTTTACCCTCCTCAATCGGGACCTCCTCCTGCACCGAGTCTGTCACACCAGCAAATGCCCCTGCACGGTAACCATACCACACCGCTGATGATGCAGCAAATGATACTACATCATCAACAAACGATGTATTCAGAAAATCAAGTCATGGTGGGACAGCAACAAACTTTACTCAAAGGTCAACAACCCCCTTCTTACCCTTCGATGTTGACTCCAATGATGTTTCTGTCGAGATCAACTGATACGGCAAACGAACTTCGTGATGATATGGAAGACCAGTTGCAATATCTGCAAATGATGCAACAACAACAACAACAACAACAACAACAACAACAACAACAACAACAATTTCAACAACAGCAACAGCAACAACAATCGCTCACTCGAAGTGGCAGCAGTGGTCAACAACAAGCCACTGCACTCGACTTGATGCAGCGATTTTCAACCATGGCTGGTGGCACTGATATGTTTGGCGCTATGTTTGGAGCAGGAGCCGGCATTCAAGGTGGGCTGGATACCAACATGATGGCTCAAATGGCTAATTTCGACTTTGGCTCAGTACTCAATTTGGAATCGAGAGACAATTCTATGGGTTTGAGTAACATTTTTGGCCAAACACCGTCGGAAGAACAGTATCAGGAATGAGACCGCGGGGTTGGTGTTTTTATCAAGTAAGTAGACAATCGAAGAAAGGAACAATGAGCGTATGAAGTTTGTAGAGGGAGTTAATTCCATCATTCACGCTGGCTGAAAACCTCTAGAAATCAAGTTATCCGTTCATACTAATTACAGTTTTTTACGTGTACTTTCAAATCTTGAATATCATTCACTAATGAGTCGTTTCGGAAGCTTATCTGAGAAAGATATCCTGAGATATCCAAAACTAAGATGGTACATTTAAAACCCTGAATTGTCTTTCTTCGTAATTCAGTAGCCTCCTCCAAAGTTTGGAAAAAGATGATGAAAATTGATCAGTTCCTTGTTCCATAAAATTTTCACGTGGTTTGAACTGTACAGCAAAAACTGAAAATTAGGACATATCATAGTTGATAAATGGTTCCGTTTATGTAACTCTCAACCTCACCGACTAACTCCATTATCTGTTTCACATGCATCTTCTCTTTAGTTTCAGCTTCCGTTTGAAGCACGGTTTGATTCGCTAATTGTTAAGGGCCGACGGTCCTTACATATTTTATCAGTATGGAGAAAATTGTTAGGTTTCATCTTCAAATGAATTTGATAATTCCTTTTGAGAAGATTAAACCCACCTTTTTCAATCAATGTTGCACTATACTTTCACAAAATGGTTATTGCATAGTCGAACGCTTTCCTTACCAGGAGAAATCAACAAAGTGTTCCCACACAGAATTCTATGAAGTGTACGGCAACTCTTTGACGAGTTTAGCCAAAAGTTTCGCTGTTAGTACCAATTTCGCCGCCAAAAAGAATGGATCATTGACAGCCATCTTGGGGCATATCACACTTTTTGCTCGGTATGCGCTGAATTTGCTGTTTCTGTGGGCGTTACGTTTGCCTTCTCCAGAAAACTCAAAGTTGGTTCATGATTTTAAAAGCTAGCTATCATCTAGTTGACTTAGAGATAACTAGAAGTGCCATAATGCTGATAAATGTTCTCCATAATAATCAGTCGTTCTTTGATCTAGAATTGCAAAATTAGGGATCATATCATATCAGTATTGTTAGAATTTTTTTTTTTTATTCAATGGACTTTATTCGACTATATATGGTTATGAGAAACTATATATTTACCCACCGACTATGGTGTGACTGAGTTTACAAAGCTTGATCCAGTATTGATGCCATTGCAGAATATTGATGGAATGATCATAATGTTAGAATATTGATGGAATGCTCATAAGGCATTTCATCATATCAATCCTTCGCGTCTATCGCTTGGCGTTACGCCGCATACGTGATCAATGCAACATCTTAGTTTAATTAGTTATTCGTATATAAGTGTTTAGAGATATCCTCAACTCATATTGTTACATGAGTGGAAGAGAATAATACTATATTATATTATATACAAAGATGTCCAATAATGCCGAAATCCAAACACATAAGTCATTTCATCTTATAAATCCTTTGCATCTATCCCTTGGCGTTACGCCGATACGTGATCAATGCAACATCTTAGTTTAGTTAGTTATTCGTATATAAGTGTTTAGAGATATCCTCAATTAATGTTGTTACATGGCTGAAGAGAATAATACTATATTATAAATGTTAGTTATGAGCACTTAGTTGAAATAAAATCGGCAATCTCTTATATTATATACAAAAACGTCCAACAACAACTCCGAAATGAAACAAGTATTATTTACCGCTTATTTATAGCCATGATGGAGATAATGTTATTGAAATAACAACAATACTTCTGCGAGGAGACTTGGCAACGGAGATGAAGGAAAGAAGCTCCAAAGAGCTCTAACGGTAGTAAGTCATTACCAACTTCTCAAATGTCTCCCTTACGGTCAAACATACTGTGCTCAGTCAATAAGCCTTTGCTATTTTCATTATTTTTATATTTCAAGTTGTGTTTATTACTTGACTTTCCTTACCTTAATCATGGGGTTCTCTGGATGTTAGATCATATTACACCTAAGTACAGCTTTTCATAATATGTATAAAACGAGTAATAAACACAACTTTAAAATTAAATTTAATTACATGTACTTACGTGTCATTAGAGCTATTATCATTAGTATTGAGTACTTTTATTCACCATTAAAAAGATGAAGGGAAATAGTCACAAGAATGAAAGAAACAGAAGGCAGAAGGTTCTGATATCAGTAACGGATGCCATCAAATTATGAGGCTACACAATTGGAATAGAAATTAGTCAACGTTCTTCTACTTCCAAATGGACAGACTCAAAGGCCCTGACATTTGAAGACCATAGTATTATTGTTTCCAGAAGCAGTGTGGTGTAATAAGAAACTGAATTTGGTTGGAGAAGAAGCTCAATGGGGGTAATCACGAATATTGGGAAGATTGGACAGCTAGCGAATGGGAGGGTGAAATTACAATTATTTGACTGAGTCTATTTCACCACATGTGATTACTAAGATCTATATATCTTATGGCGTGAAAGGAAGCATGAGTTGTAATCGTAGTTCATCTGATATGAAAAATAGAAATTTCCCAAAAGGGCAAAAGTTTAAACATTAGGGTATGATAAACAAAGATTCGAACCTGACATGAAATAGCGGGTTTAGCTCAGTTGGGAGAGCGTTAGACTGAAGTCGTGTATTTATACGGTTCTGTAATCTAAAGGTCCTTTGTTCGATCCAGAGAACTCGCATTTTTTTTTTTTTACTTTTTTGCATCTCCAGTAAGCACAGTTTTATTTTCAGTCAGTTGAAAATCTAGGCATTGATTTACAAGCGCCTTTGCAGTGAATATCGTTTGTGATATAACAAGAATTGAAGGCGTCTTTAAAATGAGCAAGAACTCATTTTCAATCTAAAATAAATAGTTTTTCACTGGAAGATGTTGGGGATCAGTGAGAGTAAGTTATCGTCCTGAGTTCATTCCAAATATATTGTGAGGAGGTGATGCCTGTTTTCAGGCATAGATATCAAGGTTTGAAAATGAGTATCTAGATATGCAGGAAGTCGAGGAGAAAGCTTGAAGATTTAACAAAAACGCTGAGACGCAATTGAGAAGTGGGGAGAGTATCAAATGTAGACTAGTTACAAAGCGTAATTGAAGTGGGAAACAGCAATTGATGTGAAGTGATCATCGTCTGAAAAGATTATGAAGTTATGTCACACAAATTATTTGCTATGAGTAAATGAATTCTTATACTGCTATATCGTACCGTATCGACACCCTTCAATTGACTCCTTAAATTTCAGATTGAAATCTAGCTGAACAGTACGTACCAAATTGATACTGAAACTTTTTACGATTTGAATTTTAGTGGCACTGTCTCGAATTCTCTCTGAGAGACGGATGACGTCAATCAAATCTTCAAAAGATTTGGATCATTTTCGTTCTTGCTTGCAAGAAAGATGATAACTTAGTGGTCTGTTTTGGTTCATTTTGTACAATACTGCAGCACTGCAGCACCGCAGTAGGTCTATTGAGCTAACTTCGCTATTGATGTGGAGAAAGATTTAGCTATATAAAATGTATAAAATATAATCACAGACAAACCTTTAAGTAGCTACTTAAACGGTCTTTTCAACCAAGTAAAGGTCATACTTCTCTTTTAATTCCTTCATGATTGGATCGTTGATCTCTGGAGTCATAGGAGCGTACAAGCCTGGAGCCGGAAAACTACCACTCAAGACACGCTTAGTGGCAACGGCACATGGAACACCAACAGTTCTAGCCATTGATGAGTAACCACCTGGGATACCATAATCGATCAAAGTTGAAGTTCTTGTTTCGGTTTTACCATCTGCCCATTCGATACCAAACTTGTGTTGCAAGACAACCAAATCACGTTCTTTCTCACCGTATTGCATCAATTCTTCCAAAGTGGCACACAAAGTGTCCAATGGGTTACCTCTTGGTGTTGTTGGTTTATCGGAGAACAAACCCAACCATTTAAGACCATTGATGATTCTATCTTCATCAGCAGTGGAGACGAAAACAGTCTTGGATTTAATGGTGGAGATCAAATCAGATTCAGAAGTGGATGAAGCTCCAATTTGCTTGGCAAAAGCATCTTTCCATGGCAAAGATTTTTCAAAGATAGGAGATGCTTTATCACTTAAAAAGTTGAGATCAACAAGAACTTTGACGAACTCTGGGAAACCTTGATAACGTAAAGTACCTCTGATAACTGTCTCGGCTTCTGGGATGTTGTACAATTCTCTGTAAGTGGTTGAGTCTCTGTTTGGGTAACAGACAAAGGCGTAACCTGGGTAGATGAAATACGGTTTAGCAGTGGCCATTAAATCTGGACCTGCAATTTCAACCAATTCACCGTTCAAGTAATATTTGGCAGAATTTCTCAAGGCCAAAAGGACACCTCTTGAGGACCATGAAAATTTGTAACCTAATGGATTGTCAGAATCTTCTGGAGCTGGCAAACCACCACAGTATGATAAGAATGACTTGATCTTACCACCAGCAGCGTGAACTTCACTGATGGTCTTGACAGCGTACAAGTGATCGAGACCTGGATCTAATCCAATCTCGTTCATTACAACGATACCGGCCTCCTTAATCAGTGGTTCCAACTCACGCAACAGAGGACTGATATATGAGGTGGTGACTACGTTGGTCTTTTGTCTAATGGCAGATTTGACAACGGTTGCATGATAGATGTATGGAATCAAGGAGATGACAACATCAACTTTGCCAACTGCAGCATCTAAAGCAGCCTCATCGGTGACATCCAAGGAGATGGCCTTGGCAACCTTACCAGCTAAGGCTTGGGCAGCATCTAAATGTCTGCAAGCAACGGTGACTTCGATACCCTCGGTGCTTGACAAGATGTCAACGGTTGGTTTTGCAACGAAACCTGAACCTAACAAAAGAACTTGTCTAGAGACCACAATTGGGAGCAGGTTAGTACTGATCTCATTGAGATAAATGTAATTAAGGATATAAGCACTTACTGAACCATTTTGATATTTTTGTTTTCAATGAGTGGTTAATATATAAAATGATTATTCTTTGATCAACGATAAATCACTTTGAAACAAATTTGGAGAAAAATACTCATCATAGGCCAAAGAAAAAAATAAAAAAACTTTGCAACGAGTCAAAGATAGATGATGGCCGACTCCGCTAAAATTTGATGCCCGGTTTAGGAAACTTCCGACGGATAAATGATTATAACGTAACAACGGTTGGTAATCTAACGTCTTAAGTCATTCGAAAGGTTAGCAATCGCTTACGAGTTGAAATAGCTAGATAAGCTCATTTCAGGTGAGTTGTCAAATTCTACAGGTAAATGTTGTCAATGTTGTTGCTGGTTGTGATTTATCGCAGCTTTTATCTTTCACTCATTTGGATTCGGTAAATTCGAGGGTATATACCTTAACCGACAAACAACATCAGAGGGGATTTGACATATATGACTCGAGCGAAATCGTTAAAAGGGAGTATGTCAATTAGCTGAATAGAGGTAGAGGAGAATTGATAATCCATTCTGGTTCCATTTCTAAACAGCTTCGAACCCTTAATTGAAATCATTTCACACAAAATCTTGTTAATTTTTCTATTGAGTGACGCGTACAGTGGAACTCTGATGACTGTTTTTTGATGCGAGGAAACTGTAGACCAGAAAGAAGGCATCATTATGCCGACTGATTTTATTCAGGTAGATAAAGATTTATTTGAATGAAATATCTTCACTGCATTTATTTCGATAAAACAATCGGAGTTAGAGGTATTTGTAATATGCTTTTAGAGGACGGTAATTGGCCTGGCCCGATCTTCACACTGAGATATCCAAGATTTAATTTGCTATCAGTCACTCATATGGAGAGAGAGAGTACGCAGACAAACTCCCATTTGCTCTGTGCATACTTATCAGGTTTAAACTCTCATAGATGAATCAAAGTTGGGATGGAAAGAGAATCTTTTGGTTGAGTGACACAAGGAACCGCACCAAATGAAAAAAAATGAAAAAAAAAAAAAAAAAAATCAAAACGCACTTTAAAAGAGAGAGAACCCCATATTTGAATAACAAATTTTATTCAAAATTTCATAGCTGATGAAAAGGAAAAATGGGAGACGAGTCATACTCCAGTATTATTCAGAATTCGTGAATGCTCACTGCTTTTGAATAATATGGCTTCTACTTTCAAACCATCACACAATCCAACTTTTGATGTTGAATAAATAAAGGGATTTGATGTTATCCCCGTCATTGTCAACAGGTTCATATGAAGTCATGAGTAGTATAAACATACACACAGGGAAATTATCCCCATGGTTATCCCATCATTCAGATAACCATGGTAAACGATTCCCTCATATCAAATCATTTATGTTTTAATCCTGTGGCATATTATCGACGCTTTTTAACTAAAGGTTGAAATTTGACATTCTATTAAAACCCTCACCAGGTTTTTCATATTGAAGACGACAATTGCATTATCCAGTTTTTAACAACCGAATAAAAAAGCCGTTCTTTTTTCAAAAACTAGGTACATTCGTTCAAATAAAAGTATACTTCACACTCTCTTGAGACAAGACACACCAGACCAACTTTCCCAAATTGTGTTTTGTTACCTGAAAATTTCAGTTGAGAAAAAAAAAAATTCACACCAATGAGGGAAGAGGATGCAAAACAGAAGTTAAGTAAGTAAGTCTCTTACGATGGATGGGGGCCCGCCGAACTGCCCACTTTACTCTTGACTGCTCCAACTGGTGTGATATACCATGTTGAATCGAAGCTGCTAGAAATGTCAATAAGTCATAGTAATCCCTATCTTCATAAAAATTATAAAAAGTTGTATTTATTATAATGATTAGTTCATACATAAAATTGATCTATCTAAATCAAACACTCCCCATCTGATCTTATTGTCTGTGTGTTTTTTGTGCTGCAAAAAAAAAAAAATTGTTTTTTAAAGAAAAACAAAACACATGAAGACAACAACGAATAAGTTTGTCCCCCCTCCTCTTCTTTTCACCAGCTCTGGTCTATTCTACCATTTAGGTCTCATATGGAAAACAACCATTTATACAGTGCACTCCATTCATACCTGTATATTTTGCTGTATAATTCCTTAGCCTACCAATTGGACCACTGCTTTTGGAGATCATCCAAAATCGATCATCATGTTGCGATTTCGTCATTCGGTGAGGCAGACACCTATCTTTGATGACAACTCTAAGAGGAAAGATATACGAAGAATGATAATTTCATTGATTCGGTTCTATCGTCAACATTTGGGCAAATTCTTGACACCGATATTATACTTGATATCGTTTTTACTCATCTACAATTATTTTTATCATAACGGTGATGGTGACCATAGAAGCAACATCGATGCATTTGATTCCTACATATTCAACTTTAGTGAGGACAACCAGCCGAGCTTGCACCTGGACGAGCAATCTTATGACTATTACAGTTACAGTGCTAGTGCGGTGATGCTCCCCGTTGCTCCATATAAACACGTTTCAGAGACCACCGATTTGAGAGCCACACAAATCATCTATTTAGATGCAGTAAGGCTGTATTTGAAAAAGACAAGAATCACTGGCAAAAACAAACCTCCTCAATTTGGATTTCATTGGAAGGATTGGATAGAAATGAGTGATTTGAATCCGTTGATCGAGGAGAAACCAAATTGTTTCATTGCTGGTGTATTAGGTTCTAATGTGAGAACCGTTTGGCCTGGTTGTATCGATGCTCATACCAAGGATCCAGATGAGATGAATTTTTACTTTGGAAGCCCAGCGACACAACATGAATCAGAATTCAGACTATCGTTAAGGGGAAGATCATATTTGTACATGCTGGCACCAGTCCCACGGAAAATAGCTTTCTTAGCTGGAGATTTGGCATTTGTTGTCAGATTAGGTAATAGACTGGATGTGAAGAGGAATGGACTTTTGATGTCCTACATCAAATCAAAGATGGATGATCTGGAGAATGAAAAAATTGATGAACTGGAAATCATCAAGCAACCTATCTCATCCCAAGTGATATTGGACGAGATAGCTATCGAGTTGAAAAGGGATTTGACAGACTTACACGGCCCAACATATGATTACATCAACATACCTTCAACAGATTTCGATTTAGCACCAAAAAAGAAGAAGACAAGAAAGGCCTTGAATGCCCTGCAAGCCAATAACAAACACTTTGCAAACGTCTTGATCGATAACAATGGACATCAATACGAGGCAAATTACGATTGGAGATTTTTCAAAAAATCATTGGACCACACCAAACACAGAGCTGCGCTACATCATACCATCAGAGCCTGGTTGCAAATGACCAACAACTTGGGTATAATAACTTGGCTCTCACAAGAATCTCTTATAGGCTGGGCCAGGAATGGGATTATATTGCCTTGGGAAAACGTGGTCCATTTTGAGTTAAGTGCCAAAGAGATGGCCAAATTAGCCTCCACTTTCAACTATTCTTTGATCGTGACTGATCCATCCGAGAGTTCAAATACCTATTTGGTCGATGTGAGCCCCCATTACATGGAGAGGGCTAGAAAAAATGATGGAAATGCATCACCGGAGGCACCAGATGCCAGATTTATCGACACAAAGACAGGTGTATACATCGAGTTAAACGGTGTGCTAAGTGGTGATGGAAGAGTTCCTGACCAGATAAAAGCAGAATTCCCTGAGGAGACTAATAGATTTAATTTTATCAATTCTGGAATGGGTAAATTTTACCACATAACGGATATATTACCCTTGAAGAAAACGTTGTTTGAGGGTAAATTGGCAAACGTACCGGGAAACGCCATCAAAGTTGTCACAGCTGATTATAACGATGTGGTGACCACCAATGAATTCTACAATTATAAATATCACGAACATCTAAGGTTATGGGTGCCTAAGGATAAATGCTCTTACGTACCACAAGAGGACATTGATATCTTTAAAAGTGGTGGCTCGACGTATATAGGTGCATGTCATGATGAGAAAATCTGGAAGGAGTACAACATGACTAGAGAAGCTACCGCGTACAGGTACTTGGAAATTGCCACCCCACATCAATTACAACTTGGTGTCAAGGATGAGTTGCCAATTTTGTATCCTGATATCTGGTTGGAAGAAAGGATAGAGATGTTGCATGAGAAGTATGGATACTCATGAGTGGGCCCCCAATAAAATAGGCAATATGGGCACAGACTGTTTTCAAACATCAAATAAATACTTAGGCGTACTACTTAAAATAACATAGCATAATTAATAGACATAGTCATCATCATCAACTTTATTATCTAATCTCATCTCTTTGGGGAAGCAAAAAAAAAAAAATAAACATTGTGAAAAAAAAAAAAAAAATTTCACACGCTTTAAAAATTTTATTCTTTTTGCAATAAGGAAGGCATCTCATATCATTGTAGATACATTCTTGAACAGATTATTAGCTCAAAGAAGTGACTCCTGGTAATCGTCAGACTGCCAATATCAAAAGGACACTCTCTCTGACTCAAACTTGAATTGTCAAGAGACCAACGGACTCATCATCCCTGCTAATATAATCAAGAACTTTATTGAATCAACTACTAGAAAATAGAGTCATCTCACTTCTACATCAGTACCATCTATTCATTATGAATAACAACATCGTCATATACTCAGGCGACTTTAAGTCGAACTATCAGTCTTATAAGGACTTTTATCAATTGAAACAAATACCGAACTGCCCAGACTTGACAAAAATTAATACGGTTTCAGATTTGCTTAACCATTTATCCGACTTTATCTTGAATGATGTGGCCACCACTGCCGTTTACTACTCATCGAGACTGATCTTTGTCGAGATTGTCGCTAGACTCATAGAATATCCAGCCATGGAGTCCAAATATCTCGGTCCGAACATGGTACCCGGCTCAATAATTTTGAATGCAATCTGTAAAATAGTTAATATTTCAGGAGAGTTGTCCACTATCCTGGAATTTTTCATCCAAAAGCAACAATTCTTCCGCCATATCGCTGCTATGTTGTCAACGATTGACCAAAACAACTTGCATGTCATCTTGTTGGCCTTTTATCGCTTGCTCAACAATAACAGAGAGAAGTTCAAAGGGTTTGTAGAGGCAGAGTTGTTATACCAAATATTACAAACTCCAAGTTCGTCAGCAGTAAATAAGTACTTGGCTATACAATTGTTGTATGCTACATTGGAACTATCAGAGACCGTGAAAGTGCAAATGACGGACATACATTTAGGTTCACTGGCACTCACAGGGTATTATGAAGGAGATCTCGATGTTGATTATACTTTTTTGCCATTGCTTGAGGCTCAAAGATTATCAAATTTCACAAGATTACCCCAATGCACACACTCCGGTGCTGGTACCCAATTCGTTATTAAGCAGGAAGATCTCACATCACATGTGGTGTCCATATGTGGCGTGCTAATTCCAACTTTCACCATTTCTACACCACTCACATCCGCATTAGTACCAATATCTAAGACCTTAGAGGCTCTTAAACATTTAGCTGAAAACGTTCAGCACTCCAGGCCAACGATATTGGTAGGAAAAACTGGTACCGGTAAGACATTTGTGATTAATGAACTTGCAAAATTATTGAGGAAGGACTCCAACAACGCCATTATCAAGATCCATTTGAACGACCAAACTGATGCCAAGATATTATTGGGTACTTATACTTCAGGTACCAAGCCAGGTACATTCGTATGGAAGAATGGTATTTTAACTACCGCCGTCAAGGAAGGTAAATGGGTTTTGATCGAGGATATTGACAAAGCACCTACAGAAGTATTATCCATCTTACTTACATTGTTGGAAAAAAAAGAATTGACTATACCATCTCGAGGCGAAGTTATTAAAGCTGCCAACGGATTTCAATTGGTCTCTACAGTTAGATTATCAAATGATTCCAAGGACTTCGCCGTACACGATATGATAGGGATGAGAATGTGGGATCAAGTGAATATGGCCGAGTTGGACAACACAGATTTAATGTCCATCTTGGAATTTAAGTACCCTTCACTTACCAATTTTTTGAAGAAGTTTATTAAAATGTTTGAAAGCGTCAGCGAAATATATAACTCCAAAAGATTTCTCACAGTAAATAAAGGTTCCCAACCTAGACCGGTTTCAGTCAGGGATTTCGTCAAGTTTTGTGGCAGAGTCGACAAGATTTTAGTGAACAATGGTATAAACAAATCTAATCAATTGATCACTACCGGCGTATACGATATGATTTTCCAAGAGGCATCAGATTGTTTTACCAGCTCTATTGTTGAAGAGACTCCTTACAAGCTTTTAATCACAGAGATTGGCCACCTGTTGGAGGTTCCAACCTCAAGAATCCTGTTGTTTTTAAACCATAATATACCCGTCTTTGAAGATTACTCAGATAGTTTGAAAATAGGAAGGGCTAACTTGAAAAAAAACAATTTGGCGGTGATCAATAGATCAGTAAACACTACATCTTTTGCAAAGACTGGTCATTCTTTGAGATTGATGGAACAGATAGGTGTTTCATTATCGATGTGCGAGCCTATCCTACTTGTCGGTGAGACCGGTACTGGTAAGACCACTGTTGTTCAACAAGTCGCTAAAATGTTGCACAAAAAATTGACAGTCATCAACGTGTCTCAACAAACTGAAATTGGTGACTTACTCGGAGGTTATAAACCTGTAAATACCAAGGTTATTGCATTGCCGATTCAGGAATCCTTTGAAGAATTATTCAACAAAACTTTCAGCTTGAAGAAAAATGCGAAATTCATGAGCGTGCTCTCGAAATGCTTCAATAAAAGCCAATGGAAAAACGTTGCTAGATTATGGAAAGAGGCTTACAAGATGTCAATATCTCATTTGAGCAAAGTGCCCGATAGCAACGTAGATGAAGTGGCACCAAAAAAGAAGAGAAGACTTAACCTTGAAGATAAAAACAAGTTGAAAGAAGAGTGGAATAACTTCTATAACGTGATAGACAACTTTGAAAAGCAATCGATGAACATAGACAATGCCTTTGCCTTCCAATATGTTGAAGGCTCTTTGGTGAAAGCAGTAAGAAATGGCGATTGGCTTTTACTTGATGAAATCAACTTGGCAACGCCTGAAACTTTGGAAACCATTGCCGATCTCTTGAGTGAAGAACTCGATCAAAGAAATGTTTTGTTGTCAGAAAAGGGTGATATCGAAAGTGTAAAGGCAGACAAGGAATTTAGATTGTTTGGCTGTATGAACCCGTCCACCGATGTAGGTAAGAGAGATTTGCCCGTCAGTATAAGATCGAGATTCACAGAAATTTACGTGCAGTCACCAGACAAGGATATCACTGATTTACTCATGATAATCGATAAGTATATTGGTAAGTTCTCTGTTGGTGATGAATGGTGCGGAAACGATATTGCTCAGTTGTATTTGGGGGCCAAAGATTTGGCAGAATCCAACAAAATTGTCGATGGTGCCAATCAAAAACCACATTTCAGTATTCGTACTTTGACAAGAACTTTGATTTACGTCTGTGATATTGTTTCAATTTACGGTTTAAGAAGATCTTTATACGAGGGTTTCTGTATGAGTTTCTTGACTTTGTTAGATAGCAAATCTGAAGAGTTATTGACACCCTTGATAGAAAAACATACCATTGCAAGATTGAAGAATGCTAGGTCTGTCATGAAACAGATACCACCCAATCCATCGGGTCATGATAAAAGTTATGTCCAGTTTAAACATTATTGGATGAAACATGGTCCATTGGAATTAAATCTACAACCTCATTATATCATTACTCCGTTCGTTGAGAAAAACATGTTGAATTTGGTACGAGCAACAAGCGGAAGAAGATTTCCTGTTTTAATTCAGGGTCCAACATCAAGTGGAAAAACTTCCATGATTCATTACTTGGCTAACATCACAGGTCACAAGTTCGTCAGAATCAATAATCATGAACATACTGATTTACAAGAGTATTTGGGAACTTACATAAGTGATGAAACCGGGAAATTGGTTTTCAAAGAGGGTATTTTGGTCGAGGCATTGAGAAAAGGTTACTGGATAGTCTTGGATGAGCTTAACTTGGCACCAACTGATGTTTTAGAGGCTTTGAATAGATTGTTGGATGACAATCGAGAATTATTCATACCAGAAACACAAGAACTTGTTCACCCTCATCCTGATTTCATGCTATTTGCAACTCAGAATCCTCCAGGATTGTACGGTGGTAGAAAAATATTATCAAGGGCTTTTCGTAATAGATTCTTAGAGCTTCACTTCGATGATATACCGCAAGACGAATTGGAAACCATTTTAAAAGAGCGTTGCCAAATTGCGCCAACTTATGGTAAGAAGATTGTTGAGGTATACAGGCAATTGTCTATTCAACGTCAAGCAACGAGATTCATGGAACAGGGTAATTCCTTCGCCACTTTGAGAGACTTATTCAGATGGGCTCAAAGAGAGGCTGTAGGTTACGAACAACTCGCTGCTAATGGATACATGTTATTAGCTGAGAGGGTTAGAAGACCAGATGAAAAACTAGTTGTCAAGCAAGTAATCGAGAAAGTGATGAAAGTGAAACTCGATATGGGTCAATATTATCAAAGCCTTGAAAACGTTGAATTGATGAAAGTAGAAAACTCTGTTGTTTGGACCAAAGCAATGCGTCGATTATCCGTCTTAGTTTCTCAAGCACTTCAATACAACGAGCCAATACTTTTGGTTGGTGAAACCGGATGTGGTAAGACCACAATATGTCAATTGATAGCGGAATATACTGGCAGAAAGTTGATAATGGTGAATGCGCACCAGAATACAGAAACCGGCGACATATTAGGTGCTCAAAGGCCTCTTCGTAATCGGTCCGAATTGCACACTAGTATAGCGCTGAAAATCCGTGAGCTATTATTGAAGGAGGATTTACCCGTCATTGATGGGGAGTCTTTCGAAGAGATGTGCAAAAGGTTCGATGCCATTTCAACTTTTACAAAAGTCACTGAAGATGAGTTAAAAGAACTCAAGGGTTTACGTCAATCAGCAAACTTCTTGTTTGAATGGAGCGATGGCCCATTGATTCAAGCTATGAAGGAAGGTGAGTTCTTCCTTCTTGATGAAATTTCATTAGCAGATGACTCTGTCTTAGAGAGATTGAACTCAGTGCTAGAACCTGAAAGAAGCTTGCTTCTAGCTGAAAAGGGGACTGATGACGCTTTTATCACTGCGGCTGAAAACTTCAAATTTTTAGCAACTATGAATCCAGGTGGTGACTATGGAAAGAAGGAGTTATCACCGGCACTTAGAAATAGGTTTACAGAAATCTGGGTTCCATCGATGAATGATTTCGATGATGTCAGGCAACTAGTCTGCTCAACACTTCACGCGGATTTGAAGAATTTGACCGACCCCCTCGTACTGTTCTCTGAGTGGTTTGGCAAGAAATTTGGTGGCGGTAATGCCAGCAGTGGCGTAATATCGCTAAGAGATATCTTGGCCTGGGTACATTTTATCAACACTTCATATCTCTCAACGCAAGACCAATTCGCATCTCTTTTGCATGGTGCCAGTATGGTATTTATTGATGCATTGGGTACCAACAACACTGCATTCTTGGCCGAGAATGAAGGTAGATTAAACGAACAGAAAAGAGAGTGCGTTGAAGTGCTTTCTAAACTAGTAGACAAAGATTTGATGAATTTTTACCTGGATAAGTTTGAGGTGGTGTTGAGTGCTAGATCTTTGAAGTGTGGATTGTTCGAGATTCCACGTCTCACAGATAGCCTTACATCCGCATCATTCAACTTGCACGCTCCTACTACTGCTGCCAATGCAATGCGTGTTGTCAGGGCCATGCAAGTCCACAAGCCAATATTACTAGAAGGTAGTCCAGGTGTTGGTAAAACTTCATTGATATCTGCATTAGCCAACGCGACTGGTAACAACTTGACCCGTATCAACCTTTCCGAGCAAACTGATTTGATTGATTTGTTTGGTTCTGATGCACCTGCAGAAGGAGGTGATACAGGTGAGTTTGTCTGGAGAGACGCACCTTTCTTGAGAGCTATGCAAAGAGGTGAATGGGTCTTATTGGATGAAATGAATTTGGCTAATCAGTCGGTATTGGAAGGTTTAAACGCTTGTCTTGACCACAGAGGAGAAGCTTATATTCCAGAATTGGATAAATCATTTTCTTGCCACCCGAATTTTTTGGTATTTGCCGCACAAAATCCCCAATATCAAGGAGGAGGACGTAAAGGCTTGCCCAAGTCATTTGTCAATCGTTTCTCTGTGGTTTACGTTGACATGTTGAAAGCGGAGGATTTGAATTTGATTGCTCATCATTTGTACCCAAATGTTGACCCATTAATCTGCTCAAAATTGATCACTTTCATTTCCAAATTGGAAGAACAAGTTGTCATCAAAAAGTCTTGGGGCGCATCAGGTGCTCCGTGGGAGTTCAACTTGAGAGACACCTTAAGATGGTTGGAATTGTTGAACTCTAGATTTGTTGGTATTGAGAACAGCCCTGCTGACTTCTTTGACATAATTGTGGGCCAAAGATTTAGATCTTCATCCGACAGAGAGACAGCAAGAGGATTATTCGTGGAAGTATTTGGAATTGTGCCTCTTCCAAAGTTTTCTTACGTTCTTGGAGAAAATTTCCTACAAGCTGGACACTCTGTGATACCAAGAAATGAGCTCATCCAATACAAGCCAGGAAAATACTTGTATCCACTAGGATGCATGAACAAGGCTTTAGAGACAATCTTAACCTGTATCAATCAATCCTGGCCATTGATTTTAACCGGACCAAGTGGTTCTGGTAAAACAGAGCTTATTCGATTTGTCTCAGCAATTGTCGGTGCCAAAGTCGATGAGTTTTCAATGAACAGCGAAGTTGACAGCATGGATATTCTTGGTGGTTATGAACAGGTAGACCTTACCAGAAATATCATTGACTTGGCGGAGAAGTTTAAATCAACTTTGTTGAGGATGATCTCATCGAATTTAAAATCTCATATAACTGAACCTATGGTCATATCTCAAGCGTTACAGTTATTATCATTTCTCAATAATCATAATTTACTGACTGACAATTTTGCTGAAATGAAAGATAGAGTGCACTCGTTTTCTACCTTTGTTTCTTCAAACCAGTCTTTGATTGACTTGGAAAGGCAAATTGACGACTTGGCATTAAAGATTGAAAAAAGCAACAGTGTTAAATTCGAATGGTTTGATGGACTTTTGGTTCAAGCAGTTGAAAAGGGAAATTGGCTTGTTTTGGACAACGCAAATCTCTGTAGTCCATCTGTATTGGACAGACTCAACTCATTGTTGGAGCCAAATGGTTCCCTTATAATCAACGAATGCAGCGATTCTTCTGGTCAGCCAAGGGTGGTGAAACCACATCCAAATTTTCGATTGTTCTTAACGGTAGATCCAAAATATGGGGAGCTCTCCCGTGCCATGCGTAATAGAGGAATTGAGATGTATCTTGAAAGGTTGGAAGCAGTGACCTCCAAGTTTGACAAGAGAAGGCTCGGTTTCAATGAAGGCATCAGTGAGGATAGCAACGATCTCGAGAGCAGTTTATCTTTGTTGAAAATTTCTCAGAAAGACACAGGAATGCCATTGAGCACCTTCTTAAGCTGTACTGAGTCTTATTTAACGCCTTATTTCACAATTTCAGATGTTATCATGAATACTCCAGAATTCATCAATCCAGAGTTGCCTGATATTTTAACAGGTGCATTTTCCTTTGTTTCGAAGAAGAATAGCTCGAGTTGGACATATGCTGTTTCACAATCATCCGAATTTTCCAGGTATTTCAAAGACATATCTACCCAAATAAATGCTCGTCTCACATTTTTAGTGGAAAGCGGGATTGAGTCTGGACTATTAAACCTTGAGACGTTTGAATGCTTTTCAGATTCAGAAAATTACACACAGATATCGGAGTATAGATTGTTCCAGACTGTAAACCCAGTTTTGAATGCTTCCATGGTACAAAATTACGTTCAAGCAAAAAACATCAGTTCTGCTGAGCCTTTTTATCTCTTCGAAGTCAGCTTCGGCATTCAAGAGGCGACCCTCATTTTGGAGAAATTGGAGTCGAAGGCAATAAATGGAAAGATTTCTGAATTGACTTACATCGAAAAATCAGCTGCAATCTTTCTTGGAAGAAACCTCAAAGGAGGGTCGCAACTGAATGTTTATAGCCTTTTGAAAGAGTTGTTCCATTTTATTCAGAAGTCAATCCTCAGCTCTATGGAGAAAGATAAGCTATTTAAGTTCGAAAAGTTTAATGAGGAACTCTTCGAGCTTCAACTTTTGTGGAGAAATTTTTTGAGATCTTCCCAAAGCAAAAACGAATCTAAGCAAAGAGTATATCAGCAGCTTATAGATGCTTGGATCTCCAGAAATGGAGAGAATGGCTTGGATTTTGCTCTTTTGGAAAAATTGCTGACTGCCAGTTCTTCACTCCACACCAATTTATCTCTAACAAGAGGTCATTCAATTCTGTTGATTTGGGAACATTTTCGAGCTCAGTACCCAGTCTCCGATGAGGCTTGGTTGAACAAAGATTCCCTAGATGTTCTTGTCAAGGAATTTGATGAAATTGCTAGCGAACAATTTCCAGAGAACAATCTGACTATCAATGAACTAAGAAAATTCGTTGTTCAGTTGTATTCCGAAAATTTGCATGATTCACAGGATCAGTTCGACAACTTATTTGACGAAATTGGAAGGGGTATTCTCAAACTCAAGGATATCTCCTCAAGATTTTTGAACAAAAGGCTGCATCATTTCATTTCTGATTTCAACATGTTACTAAATTTTATTGAGTCATATGCAATTTATCAAGACAAACCTGATTATCTCGGCGGTGAATATTTGAGTTTGTACAGCTTAGCAGGCAAGCCAACTTCATTATTGGTGGATGTGGAGAGAGCTCTTTTCAAACCTTACCCAAGGCTCTTTGACTTTCTATGGGATTCTCAGGATGGATTGGCCGTCAAGACGTTATTCTCTAACGAGCTTGCTCTGAGTGTTTTAAGTTCAACTGCAAACTTCACCAAATTGAGTGGCTCGCATGTTAATCAGTCAATCAATGATCTATCGAATCTTGGCCTGAATCTTTTGAAAAACTCGAACGCTGTGCTAGCTGATCAGGTTTCAATTTTTAAGAGATTATTGAAAGACTGGTATTTACAGTTGGCTTCTATCCATCTCAACGAATCAAGTTACAGTGTTGTTGAGAAGGAGTTGAAAGCCTCTTCTATCTCTTCGGCGCAGTTTGAACAGTTATTGGGGGAAATTCTGGCCTCAGCAAGCTCAGAGTTCAAGGAGATAACCGAAATGTATTTTTTCCCGGCGATATCTATGCTCTCAGTGGATGTTATAAGCTGTAAGGAACTTGGTATAGCTTGGATACTTTTCACTTCAGGCTGTATTCAGTTATTTGTGCCAAATTCTCCGTTGGATCCTGCAGTGACTGAATACGTTTTATTCGATGTGAACAATACAAAAGTGGAGTTCATGGAATCTTTCGTGGAAGCTTGGAGTGAATTTGTTGATGTTTTCAATGCGACCGTTGACCAAATACCACAAAATTCTTCCTTGTTATCAAAACCACGTGTTTTTAGGCCCCCAGAATCATGTGATTCACTATTTGACACTTGGAATTCTTTTATGATCTCTTCAATTGGTAAAGATTCGATTCAACGCTTAACCGAGGCTGTTTCTAATTTCGAAAAGAGCGCTTCTTTGCAGGTTGATTTGTTCCAGAAGAATTCCTCTCTGTTCATCATGAGGGTATCTACACAATTTTCAAGATACGCTGACTTGAACCAAATTTTGAAGGGTTTTATTCTTGGTTTGAAGATCGGATTTGAATTTTTGACATTTAATAATAGCAAAATGAATTCCCAAGAGAATTTGAGTATCAATTGGTCGGTTGATATCTTACAAATCACATCTCCTTCAAAAACCAGTCAATTATTTGATCTAGCTCTAAAGTACTGCAAGCTGCAAACAATCAATGACTTAGTTGCCGAGAAGGTACTTACATTTTTCATGAGATTGTTTTTCATACACACCAAAGCATCGTCTTCTAATGGCTCCGTTTTGGATGATATGATACATCAAGTTTTTCAAGGCTTTTACTATAGGTGGACGCTACGTCGTATGAAACAGGAAGAAGAAGAAGCTGCAAATCTGAGCCTTTATAAACACAATGACTTTTCGGTTGATCTGGAAGAGGATTTCAAGAGTTTGTTTCCAGACTTTGAAGATATCATGAATTTCGAGTCTTCTTCTGGAAACACAGACGATGCAGCTGTTGAGGATGCCTATTACGAGATTGCGAGGTTCTATATTCATGCATTTTCTGTTGATAACACGATCACTGTTGATGAACTTTTGACAAGCGGAGTTCATTTGAGCGCAGCTATGATGAAGACCAAGCAAACTCTTGCGCAAGATATAGTTGATCCTTCGCAACTCTCCACGATGATTTCTCAGATCTCTCAGTCCTTGAATCAGTTTCAAAGTCCAACTAAAAACCTTGACTTTTACCGAGGTTTCAGTCCTGCTGAGACGAAAAGAGCAGTTGAAGTCGTGGAGAGAATTCAAGGATCCACACAGACCTTACTTCAGCAGTGGCCTGAACATGCTACTTTGCGAAATACTTTCCGGTCAGCAGCCGAATTTTTGGCTTATCCATCAGATACGCCTGTTGCAAAGCTATTGGCGAAAGTGGAGCAGATTTACACCTTCATTGCTGAGTGGGAAAAATATGCTCACAGTAAAGTTTCTCTCAAACTGGAATTTGATCAATTGACAAATTTGATTATTTCGTGGAGGAAGTTGGAGTTGACCACCTGGAAGTCACTTTTTGAGTTTGAAGAAAAAACCTTAGAGAAGAGAACAGGAAAATGGTGGTTTTATTTATTTGAGACAATTATCATTCCTTTATCAAATCACGATGATGATGATGTTGATGAGGCCAAGCTTTTGGGTGCTATCAATATATTTTTGAGTCATGCGACACACGGAGAATTCGGCTATAGATTAACTCTCTTGAAATCTTTCAGAAATCATTTGAACCTGTTTTTCAAAGAGAATCCACTTGTGAACGCAATTGCAAATATTATCACATTTTACGAGCAGTTTGAAGCCCCAATCGAACTTCACTTGGAGACAACTAGAAAGACATTGGAACATTCAATCAACGATGTCATTTTGCTTGCAAGTTGGAAAGATGTTAACATCGACGCTCTCAAACAAAGTGCTCGTCGCTCTCATCAAAGTCTTTACAAGATTGTTCGTAAGTACAGGGCCCTGCTTTCGGAACCTATCTCTATGATCATCGAACTGGGTGTGCCGTTGACTTCAAAGCAGATAATTCCACAGTTGGAAGTTCAAAGAACATCCATCATTGCTGATTTATCGACAATATCTGATGGGGCTACAGGAATATTTCCTGTAAATCGGAACTTCATGGCGATGGATAAACGAATGAAAGAATATATTACGTTGGTAAAGGCCGAGAACATCCCCAGCGTTTACGAGTTTTCTAAGAATTTGTGCGAGGCTATGGATCAATTGAAGAAAGAGACCCCAACGAAGTTTTCAGAGGAGGGGAAGAAGGATGTTGCTGCATTAAAAACTCAAAAGCGAAAATTATTGAGTGATACGCTTAAGGAATTGAGAAGAATGGGATTAAAAACTCAGCTTTCAGCAGAGGTTTTGAAACCGCAATCATCTGTGAACATTTTGTTAGCGAGAACAGCGACATTCGAGGGAACCATTTTGCAGGGAACTGACTCGTACTTTTTTCGTATTCTTGATTTGATGCCTCGTCTCAGATCGTCCGTCTCAAATTGTGCAGATGATGTTCCTGTGTCCGATGCTCAAAAAGGGCTTTCTGTGGCTGAGCATCTTTTGTCTTTGTTGATCTCGACTCGCCAACCGTTACTCAAGTTGGCTAACTTTTATACACATGCAGACACTTTGTGGAAGAGCTTCGAGTATCTCTCTTCTGCTGTTGATTTGGTCAGTGGGTCTAAAAAGCTCAATATCGAGGTCAATGTAAGCAACTTCAAAAATATAAGCTATTGGTTACCAAAAATTTGTGATCATTTGATATTTACAATCAAATCAGCTGAAGAGCTCTCACATCAATCTGCTTCCGCAGAGATTTTTCTTAATGCCAAAGCCACTGCCGAAAAATATGTGCTCGATTTTAGTGTTCTGACTTATACTAGTATTTCGACAACCGAAGAGGCAGATACTTTGGAGAGCTTTAAATTGTTTTTGATTGGTTTGATTTCTGAATTAGAAAAGTGGAAGCAACATAATGTGAGCTTCTCTTTTGTTGCCGATACTTTGATACAGTGGATTAAATCGAGAGATAACTTCGAGAATGATCTCACATGTGACCTGTTGGTTGAAACCAATATTGAAATGCTTGAGACTGCATTTCGAAATTTGGTAACATCAATAGTTGTTAGTGTACAAAAAGTTGTCGAATTGCAGGCTTCATATCCATTAGACTTGGAGGATGATAACTACTTCCGTTCAACTCAACAAAAGTTGTTGAAGTACTCGCAGCTACTATTTACCCGTCGTATCACGCAGAGAGTAGAAGAGTGTTTGAAGGTGGTTTCAACACTCGAGCATAACGAACAAACTTCGAGACAAAGTGCATCATACTTTTATGCATCATTGCCTTTCTTGAACAATTACAGAAATCTTCTGGCAACCTTGCTTGAGAAATTTAGACAAAATTATGTGGAGAATTCGCATGGGGCCTTTATGATGGCCGTAGCTTTATATAACTTGACACAGAATGGATTTTGTACACCAGAGCCGACAGAAGATCAACGCTCATCTGAGAATATGAAAGATGGGACTGGTCTTGGTGATGGTGAAGGTGCAGAGAACAATTCAAATGATGTTGAAGAAGACGAGGATCTCTCCGAGCATGCGCAGAAGCCAAATGAAGATCAAAAGGAAAAAGATGAATTGGATGATAACAATGATGCCGTGGATATCGAAGGAGATATGGCGGGTGAGCTTGAAGAAGCGCCCAATGAAAATGAAAATAGTGAGGATGAATCAGATTTTAACGAAGAAGATTTGGATGAAGAAGTTGACGATATTGATGATCTGGATCCTAACGCTATTGATGATAAAATGTGGGACGAGGAGGCACAGGAAAACAGCAAGGAGAAGGATTCCGAGAATATGCCCGACAACTCAACTAATGATGGAGAAATGAAAGCTAATGAAGATGACGATGAGAATGATGATCTTGAAGATCAAAACACGAATAAAGCTGATACTCAACTGTCTGATGACCAATATGAAGATGATCAAGAAGAAAACGATCAAGCTGAAGAAGAAGAAGAACAAGAAGTGGGAGAACAAGAAGATGAGGTCAAAAACGCCGAAGAAAATCAACTCGATCCTACAACCGAGGAGGTAGATGCTTTGGAGTTACCAGATGATATGAATTTAGACTCTGGGGCAGAGGAGGAAGAAAATGGGCTTGATAATGATGAGTCCATGGAGGAGGATATGAGCGAAGATGATGAGGTAGACGTAGCAATGGATGCTACGGGTAGGGAAGAAGAGGAGATAGATGATCCAGAGACCGATGGAACCAAAAAAGATGAGGATTCTCACGATGAGTCTGAAGATGCTAATGATATGAACGATGAAGCCAATCTGGAAGAAAATGACATCGAGAATGATGAGGACCAGACAGAAGCTGCTGGAGAGCCAGAGGCCGATGAGGAGCTCAAAGAAGAGAACGAAACCAAGCTTCAAAACGAAGCCAAGGAAGATAGTTCCAGTAATGCTGAAGCGGTTGACGGCTATGAAGAAGGAGGGAACGACGATAAAATGGATGTCGAGAACTCTGCAAAGCAGGAATCTGGACAACAAGGCGAAGGAAGCGAAACTCACGCAACCGAAGAACAGCAGGACGTTGGTGCTTCCGGGGCTGCTCAGCAACAAGAGCAGCAGGAAAATAACGATCAAAAATCAACAAACGATGAAGCCCGTGAGGAAGTAAAAGAATCCTTGAAAGAGTTGGGAGATGCAATGAAAGAGTTTCATCGTCGTCGCCAAGAAATCATCGATCTGAAGCAAGATGAACTTGCTGATCAATCTGCAGCAGAAAAGCCTGACGAATTTCAACATCTTGATGATGGAGAGAGTTCCTCACTGGAAACTCAGGCTTTAGGCGCAGCCAATAAGGAACAAGTCCAATCCATTAATGACGATATGGCTATCGACGAGGAAGATAATTCTGAGGAGATCAAACTAGAGAATGGAGATAAAGAGGATGTCCAGATAAAGGATGAGGCTGAGGAAGAAAATGCTGAATTGCAAGATCTGCTTGAGCCTGAAGGTGACTTCAATGGGCAAAGTAAAACCGCAGTCATTGGTGACAGAAAAGGAGGATTTGAAACGGAAAGTGAGCTTTTCAGTAAAGATATCGAGGAAGAAATGGATGTTGACGCCAACGAAGAAGATTTTACAGCCAAATTGGTAGCAGAAAGGGATGAAGCGCTGCCAAGGACAATCGACGAGGCGCGTGATCTTTGGAGAAAATCAGATATGGCTACCCAGGAACTATCAGCTGGGCTATGCGAACAGTTGCGTTTGATCTTAGAACCAACACTAGCCACCAAATTGAAAGGTGATTACAAGACGGGTAAAAGGTTGAACATGAAGAGAATCATTCCATATATTGCTTCAGATTTCAGAAAAGACAAGATTTGGTTAAGAAGGACCAAGCCTAGTAAACGCCAGTATCAGATCATGATTGCTGTTGACGATTCAAAATCGATGGCAGAAAGTAAAGCTGTTGATTTAGCTTTTGAAAGTATTGCATTAGTTTCTAAGGCGTTAACGCAGCTTGAATCTGGTGGATTGTCCGTTGTTAAGTTCGGTGGCGATACCAAGGTGGTTCATCCTTTCGACAAACCATTTACCTCAGAGAGTGGTGCGAGAGTGTTCCAATGGTTTGACTTCAAACAAACAAGAACAGACATCAAACAGTTATGTCATACATCACTTAAGCTATTTAATGATGCTCGTACATCAGGAAACGCGGACTTGTGGCAGTTAGAAATCATCATATCAGATGGGGTCTGCGAAGATCATGACACCATCCAACGTTTGGTTCGTAAAGCCAGAGAGGATAAAATTATGCTCGTGTTCGTTGTTATAGATGGGATCAGTTCAAACGAATCGATTTTGGATATGAGCCAAATAAGTTACGTTCCTGATGAGACTGGTAAGATGATTTTGAAGGTTGATAAATATCTCGACACTTTCCCGTTCGAATTCTACGTCGTTGTTCATAATGTGAGTGAATTGCCAGAGATGCTTTCAGTCATTTTGCGCCAGTACTTTTCAGAACTAGCTTCCATTTGATAAAATAATTATTCCGGTATCATTCTTAGATTCTTCAATCATGTATATTAGGATGTTTTTAAGCATGCTTTCGTGCTACACAAGTTATAAAGGAGACAAATAAATGTAGTAACGCCTTAGACTTCCAACTCCAAAGTTGAATTTCCCAGGGAGAAAAGCTTTCCCACAATTTCAGTGTCGCTGCTAGCTTCTTCTGATATGGGATCCAGCTCAGTGGCATCCTGGCCATCGGGCTCATCTTGCCCATTGTAGTGTCTCACTGTGGAGTAACTTTGCATTGCTTCAATCACAATTAATCCACCCATCGATGAAGCCGCGTACCAATTGCCTGTCCATTGATTTTCGTTCCAACTTATGGAATTGATGGACACATTCGGAGAGTTGAACGTAAAGTTTATATCCACTTCCTTGAGGCCTACATTTTCCACTGTATGATTGGTAACAAGTCTGAAACAGTCCTTGCTAGAACTGTACTCGATTTTCAAAATCCGCACCATTGGCAAATTCATCGCAAGAGGCGTCTTTCTCTGAGTATATATTCTTCTCAATGTATCACTCATAAGTAGCTCTCCATCTGATGAACCACCCAATATCATCAGGTGCAATCTGGATGTAGCAACACTGGAAGACACACCATCATTTTTCAAAATGTTGCTTGTTGTCTGACTGTCACGTTTGCTGAAGATCTTTGTCACTCTAGATCCATCATTGACACTGAACAAATGCATCAAGGGAACATACCCACACTGGGATACGATTGTCTTGCTTCGCACACACTCAGAACTTTGATTGACAATGTCGTTCAAGTCAATGAGATACTGCACATCGATGGAACCAACAAATGCGAGCTTATTTTTCAACAAATATTCACCATCTCCATCAAACTGGGTGTCGCTGTCGTGGAAGTAATCGCTGAAATTACATGTTATGTTGGTGATACCATGGGTCATCAAAGGATATAAATACTTAACTTGTTCAGTTTTTAAGTGATATTCGCCAACAAACCCATTATGGGTGCCGAAAACGACAGATTCGTTTGATATTATATCAAAACAGTTTATTCTAGTATCAGGCAATTCAAGAGTTTTTGAGGCAGTGATCAACTCACAATACTCAAATTCATTCTTCTTTTGTACCTTCATGAATCGCACCTTACCATCGCCAAACACAGCGCCCAATATTCCAATAGTATTTTTACTATCGATGGCTGTAGTGGGGAACCATTTGAGATTTGAAATGATCCCGAATCGTGAAATATAGGATCTCACCAAGGTTAATTTGAAATCTTGAGTATCCACTTCATACACGTTCAAACCATTGCTATCTTCAATATCCGAGCCCTTGTGATAAACACTGAATCGTGGATCTGTGACATTAAAGGTGTTGCTAATCGAAACTGCGAGATACTGATACCTCGAACTTTGCTCATGCTGCTTGTTGGTTTGAAACGACCACGCCAAGTCTAAAGGTAAAGCACCCATGTTCAAGACAAAACCTCGCCGAGGATTACCTGAGCTCAAGGTGGGTAAATAAGTGACGGCACCGGGTATCAACTTGATGACTCTGTCATCGTGGTTTGTCATAAGATTAACTGGATTTCTCACAGGAAATTGAGCTTCGTAATCGACGAAGGTTAACTTCGATAGGTGATCATCCACAAATTGTAATCCTCCTCTGATCTCATTTAAATGTAGGGTCATCATCTGCTTAACTGATATGTGCAATATGTTGAAATATAACTTCTCATGTAATTTTGCCAAATTTACCAATCTGTTCTGGTTGTAGCCATAATAGTGAACTAATTTGTCTTTTAAAGAACCAGCAAGCTTACGCGCATTAGAGTTGTTCGTTTCAATAAAAGCATACATAGGATTGGGTCCCGTGAGCAATTGAGAATTCTCATAAGGGTCATTCGAGTAAGTGTTATCGTTCAAAAGCAGCAGTAGCTCTTCATCTGCTTTATCTGACTTAGGCTTCCGTCCATATTTCAGTTTTGAGGCAAATTTCTTGTCCCCCAATATACCTGTGGTACCACTTTTCGCCACGGGTAGGTTTCTGGGCCTTTTGGAAGGCCTCATTTCAAAGTTATCGTCACTGAAATCATCAACCACAGCCTCAATCTCGCTTGGGTCATCATCTTCGCTGGTTTGCGTGACAACAAAATCCTCATCATCATCATTACTGTCAATTTCGATTTCCTCATAATTGACAATCTCCTCGGCCAGGTTTTTTGTCTTTGTCGAGGCTTTTCTTTTGGGTCTTTTGGGTACCACTAGATCAGGAGTAGATGCGGATAGCTGCAGCTTGAGTGGTCTTCCACGAAGTGAAGCTTTGGGCTTTGGGACTTTAGTAGTAGCAGCAGAAGTAGTAGTAGTAGTTAAGGGAGGATCCCTTCCTTTGTGATTTCCGTTTAAGGGAGGTGATACCGCGGCCGATTCTAATTCTGTTGACATTCTTGTGGTTGACTTCGTCTTCTTCCTTGTTGACTTCGAAGGCTTACTGTCTTGTTCTTTCCCCCTTCCGCGTGTTTGACTTATATCATCGTCATTTTGATCTCCTTTTATTGTTTCCTGAGCTGACTTCGGTGGAGAGCTCTTCGAAAGTTTTTTTCCAAAAGCCGTCAAAATGCTGGGCTGTTTACTGTTGCCTTTGACCAGAGATTGTTTTTTGGGTCTACCCATATCCCTATTTCTCTAATTGATCGCTAATAGTTTGATTGAACTATGTGGGTCTCGCTCAAAAGACATAAAAAGATAAACAAAAGTGAAACAGAACTACACTCATGACTTCCTAATCTGGTAATATAACTTTATACCGATTTTATACTTACTAACTACAAGTACTGATCGATGGCATCGACTAAAATCTTTGGCTCCAAATCACTGTAGTTATGAAAGAAGCTTTCGAGAAGAGCAGTCAATTTCTCAATATCGAATGTACCTCCCGTCTCTCTGATACTGTGCATACTCAATTGAGGATTACCTAAATCCAAGGTGCGGACACCCAATTTTGCCGACAACATTGGCCCAATAGTGGAACCACACGGGGAGTCGTTTCTGACAACGAATAGCTGCAAAGGTACCTTGGCTATATCACCAACCTTTTTCAATAGTAGGATTCCCAGAGAATTTGTGACGTATTTCTGATTTGCGTTAACCTTGATCACTGGACCATCGTTCAAATGCGGTCTGTTAACACTATCATAAATCTCTGAATAGTTTGGATGTACACCATGAGCCATATCAATAGACAAAAGAAATGACTTTGACAAAGTCTCATGATATGAGTCCCCTGTGAGTCTCTTCAAGACGTCCGGAAGGAAAGATGAATCAGCACCTTGAGCTGATAGTGAACCGACTTCTTCATGGTCAAACAATGAAATCAACTGAATACCCGACTCAGTTGGTAAGTTTGATACAGAGTCGACCAACCCGCTGACGGCACAGAAACAAGATACTTGATTGTCAAGTCTTGGAGAAAATATGAACTCATTGTTCAAGCCACCAATAACCGATTTTTGGGTATCATATAAGACCAATTCAAAATCCTCTATATCATTTACGGCGCAATGCAACTCTTTTGCTATCAAATCAATCAACTGTGTGTTGTGCCTCTCAATGACACTTTTAACACTGGCAAACTCTTCATCAGAAAGCTTATTTTCCTCAGAATCACAGCATCCACCAGCGGATTCCTCAATCAGGTTGAGACCGCTAATAATAGGTTTCAATTGAGTCTCTTTGTTGTACTCAAATTTTGTGTATCTATCCTTATTGAGGTGAATGGCTAAAGTTGGTATTCTTAACAAAGGTTTATCGATTTTGATCAACTTTGATACAAACTTGCCACCATCATTGACAAATACTCTGCCAGCAACTGACAAGTCTCTATCGAACCATGTGTGCCAAATACCACCACCATATACCTCAACACCAACTTGGTGATATCCTTCCTTCACAGATTTGGAGATCGGTTTAATCCTCAACACTGGTGAGTCCGTATGTGCTCCAACCATGGCGATCCCATTCCCAGCTTTCCAATTGGCCCCTACTGTGAATGCAATGACCGAAGAGCCATTCCTGGTGACATAGTACTTGCCACTAGGGTCAATTGTGGAGGTCCAAGATTGACGCTCTGATAACTCTTTGAAGCCGGCCTCGGTTAATATCTCCTTTACGCTTTTAACCACATGGTAAGGAGTAGGAGAACGATTAACGAAATTGACCAAATCGTTGGCGTACTTCAATGCTTGTGCTGTACTAGCCATCTCTGTTTAATGATGTACCTTTTGAGATTATTGTTGATGTATGAATTTATGAAACGAAATGTTTTTTGTTTCTTCTCTCTGTACGGCTCTTTTATGTGATCTTCAACATTTTGCACAGGACAAACAGTTGATGATAGAAATGAAGAAAATGACTGTAATCCCAGCTTGCAACTGATAAGATATGTAGTGCTGTCATGAATGACTATTTACTTGTTCCTCTCCTTCTTCTAGTTGTGATCACCTCATAGTCACGTGAGTAGTTGCCAACTTTACGCCGAAAGGAAAATTACACACCGGTCAATTTTATTATAAATCCAGTCACTTGCAAGCCTGCCCACAAGAAGAGTAAAGTTTAGAAACATACACACTATTTTCAATGACAGGTATCAGTACAGAGCTTATCCATGGTGATGACGACATCGCTAGAGTTGAGGACGTGGTTCAACCAATCAATGTCGCAACCACATTCAGATACCCCGATGATCCAGCTCAATTGAGAGTGGCATCGGAGAGAGGTGATAAAATCATTGGATTTAACTACTACTCCCGTTTGACACATCCACACTCTGAGAAGGTGGAGAAAGTTTTAGAGCAACTGATCTTCAAAGGGAAGCACGTCGTCTCATACAACTCGGGTTTAAGCGCCTTTTTCGCTATGTTGACTCATTTAAATCCCAAAAGATTGGCCATTGGTAAGGGTTACCATGGATGTCACGGTATCGCCAACATCTTTTCCAGATTGACCCATTTAGAGCAAGTTGATTTGGAACATTTGGAGCAAATTGAGGCCGGTGACGTTGTACACTTAGAAACACCTGTTAATCCAGAAGGTTTGGCCTTCAACATCAAAAAGTTTGCCCAAGAAGCACACAAGAAAGGAGCATATTTGGTTGTGGATGCAACTTTTGCACCTCCACCTTTGCAAGACCCCTTTGAGTTTGGGGCTGATATCGTGATGCACTCGGCTACCAAGTATTTTGGTGGCCACTCGGATCTTTTGGCAGGATTGTTGGTGGTCAAATCGTTGCAAATTAAAGAGGCATTGGTAAAAGATAGATTGTTGTTAGGAACTAACATTGCCAATTTAGAAAGTTTTCTTTTGACTAGAAGTTTAAGAACTTACGAGTTAAGAATCTTAAAGCAGTCTTCAAATGCTGAATTGTTGGTTAAATACTTGAATGACAACCAGTCGAAATATCCACTGTTGACTTCAGTCTACCACTCTTCTTTGCAGACAGAAGACTTTGTGAAGGAGCAGTTGACACATCATAGCCCTACCTTCAGCATTGAAGTGGCCATCATCGATCAGGCGAGAACATTACCATCTAAATTGAAATACTTCCATCATGCGACCTCACTTGGTGGCGTGGAGAGTTTAATTGAATGGAGATTGATGAGCGATGAATTGGTCAGTCCAACTTTACTTAGAGTCAGTGTCGGTGTGGAAAACATTGAGGACTTGATACTGGATTTTGATCAGGCCTTATCTCTGTTGGTGGCATAGATTTGTGTATTGTATAAGCTCAATAGAAAAATTAAGATTCACACATCGAACCGGAGAACATACTTTGCTATCGCTAGACGAGTCTAATATTTGCATTCAATTTCAAACATTTTAAACCAAATCATTGATTAAATAGCTAGTGGTGTCATGGTACGAGAAGCAATTTTAGGAAAGACGGTAGGTATATCATGTTGAAGCTGAGAGTGCGAGCAGCAGAGAATAATCGTGCAACTTCGACAAATAATTTATCCGTCTATTTGAAAATTTCAATACATAATACATAACACAGCATAACAAGTGCATAACACCATGATGTTTGTGGCTAGGCTTATACTATTATCATCTATGGTGGTGAAGGCTTTAGCAAGCAGCAGTAGCTCTACCAACACCATTTCCTCCTTTCCAGCATTATTCTTTTCAGAGCAACTAGTGCCGGGGCTCAAATCAAAATTTCACGATTCTGACAACGTTTACACCAAAAAAGAGTTGATCAACCAATTGCAATACTCAATAAGTGGTTGCTCTTCCGATGCCTACTTCTTGATCAACCAGCCTGGCTTAAGACTATCTGATTTTGAGCATTTCAGTAGCTTCGGCTACTTACGTGCATACATGGGTAGGGCTTCTTCTATACAGGCGATGCCGAATGTGTTAACTAACGATGATAGTCTGTTGGACATGGACCAATTGAACAACTACATCGAGATGCATTGCCAACTGCAAACATACAGAGTAGTGACAGATCAGGCCAGTGAAGTGCCTCATTATATCGACATCAAGAAAAGAGTGATCAGAATCAATTTCAGTAAGTTACCACAGGATGAGGCCGAACGTGTTCAAGTCTTGAAAGACCACGACAACACACTTAAAGATATCTTGAAAAGACTCCCGTCTCCTCACACTTTTGTTTTGTTTACCACAGAAACCTTGAGAGACTTCAGTTACTCTTCAACCAAAAAGATGAACGTGTACGAAGAGTACCCTGAAAATCTCCAATCTCTAGACGTTCTTACTCAAAGTCAAAAACGAAAGTTGTTTGAAAACTCGATATTCCCTGATATCACAATTTTTGACCAGACAAGAAGTATCGAATTTGAAAGAAATGGTAACGTGAAACAAGCAGAAGAGAGAGCGCTGTTCCCAAAACCAAGGTTGACCAATGACAATTTGCCTGTGAAAGACTTTGGAAAATTTTGGAAAGACATTAATGAGAGACCAAGTCTTTTGGACAGAGAATTGATCTTGGATAATGAAGGTGTTATTCTTGTGGTATTAGGAATACTCGTATTATTTGTGATGTACAAGTTCATCTCCCTTATGATATTTGGCCTCAAAGTTGTCTTTGTGAGGAATTCGACACCGAAAAAGAAAAAGCAGGACTGATGCCAAATTCGTCACCCTTTTTCAACTTCTAATGAGGCGTCATTGTGGTAATCTTTGTTATCAAATTTGCATACCAACAATAATCTGAAACAGTCGTTAGGTTTCAAAACGAACATGTACTCAAAGCTTATTAATAATACAAAAATATAAGAAAAAAATTTCATCGTATGAAGAAAATTTTACCGCGTTCCCACTTTATCTTTCGAAGATCTATTCCATTCGGGAGTGATACCCTGTAATCTATTGGCGACGTGTATCTCAGATCGCTTGATGTCAGCTGGTTGGGATTGTCGTATCCTTGATCTCGAGCTGACCACCTCTCGGCAATAAAATCGCTCGTGATCTTGTGCATTTTGTTTGAGTAGTTGAAAGAGTTAACTCACGTTTGTGTATAGGCTGACAATTATACACGTGTGATTTTATGCCTCTTCCTTATTGCTGTCGCCGGAAACTATTCTTTTTCTCGTCCCATTATCTATAGTAGTATCATAGTCTACTTCACCAATCACCTCAAAAAGATCGTTCAAGTACTCCTCATCAATTTCAGGCACCACGCTGGGGCTTTTAATATGCGGAGTGGATAGTAATTGTTCTGGTTCATCTGGATTCATAACTCTAAGCTTTGACCTTCTCTTCGAAGACACCAATACTTGAACATCGATGTTAGTATCAGCATCATCATCTTCATCAGCCAAATTGTTGTCCGGTATGAGCATTTCGTTTGTATTGTTCAGCAACATGGTCAAGTCGCTGAATCTGTTGGAATTCAGAAATGGCGACAATTGTTGGTGCTTTATTGGGGATTCACCGTCTTCGAAAAAGGTAGAGTTACTAAAAATTGATCTGGAATCATTTACCATTTTGTAAGGAGAATCTTCAAGAAATTGTAATGTTGATCTCGATTTTAATACATCGTAATCAGACTCCTCAATGTTTGGAAGATTTTTTGAAATTGGTTTAGGCCCATTCAAGGAGAATGTCTTGGAAATGCGTGACAAACTTTTCCTCAACATGGACTCGTTTCTCTGCGGTAGATCCACATCTTTCTGCTGCTGTTGTTGCTGCTGCTCAACCATATTTAAAGTTGGCAACAATGGTAATTCACGAATAGGTTTCTTTTTTGTGTTTGCCCTTTCGAATTCCTCTCTCTTCCGCCTCCATGAACTGATTGAAAGGTTATCATTGTCTTCGTAGTCATTAACTTTTACCTCATCATGATTGAAAGCAATCGAGCTTTTCTTTGAGTGATTGTTGTAAAAATCCATAATATCAAAGCTCTCGTAGTTATTTGTAGGATCTCGGTTTTTCGTCCATTTGATGTAAAAGAAACAAGCGGCCCCAATCAACAGTAGCACCAGAACTGGAACAACCACAGCAACTGCAATAACAACATTTTTATTGTTAGATGACGACTTTGATTGTTGTTTGGCCAAAGTAGGAAGAGTATAATCCACTGCTTCAATACTACCAGTTTTAGCTGAAACATCATATAGGTTGATAGAATAACCTTGGGATTCACCATCGCTTTTCTGGTTTGCTCTGCTATTTGATTCAGTGAAGGTTATCAACGTTTCATAGATAACACAGCTTCCCAACACTTGGTCCAATTTTATTTTCAAATCGTTATCTAAGGAGGTCCAACTCCACCCACCATTATTATTGGCACCAGTGACATTTAATTTCAACACATTAGGTGAAGCCAGATCATTAATCAATTCCCCGCCAAGAGATATCAGCCCATCAATATTCACTGTTGAAGACGAATCTTGGTCATTCTCTACAATGTCCTGAGAACCCTCCTTACTAAATATTGGTAGTAACTGTGCAAATTTCCTGGAATTTATACCATCATAATTCACAACAGATCTGAATGACCAACTTTCATATTGCCACATCGCCAACTGTTTCAAGCTCACCCAGCCAGCTGACGCCTTACCTCCTACAACTAACTGCGTGTTATAATTGATCAAGATATTCGAAGCTCCATAAAAGCTTGTTGGAGACACCGTAGAAGATATGTTGTCATTGAATGATATTTCCCCAATATCAAACAGTAGTATTCTTCCAGTAATATCTGACGTATTAGATGGCGATATCCCTCCGTAAATGTATATCTTGTTATCATCATCCAAGGTGGTCAAATATGTTGAGTAATTGTAAAAAGGAAAAGAGTTCAGCAAACTCATTTGAATCCAAGAGGTTCCGTTGTAATGGTCCACAGCTATCTCGCCATTGTTGCCAACATCGCTGTAAAAAGCAAATAAGTCACCGTCACTTCCTGCAATAATGATAGTCGAGCCCAACTTAGGGGACGGCAACTTGGTCGATATTAGAGTGGTTGAGTTTGTTGAGTTGAAATATTGGTTGAATCTTATTGATAAAAGGTCATTATTGGTTAATCTTACGTACAGAGTGCTGTTGTTATAGTCATACAATGTTTGCTGAAGTATGTCAACCTGTGTTGAAGTTGTGATCAAAAAGAAAATAGCGAAGACCTTTCTGATTGTCTTTTCCGATATCACAACCATCGCTAGTGTAAAAACTATGTGTTGATTATAACGCTGGCGTAGTGTTATGAGTCGCAAATTATGATGTGTTATTCTATTTTAACAACCAGGTCGACAATGCATTAGCCTGTCATTCTCTGAACTACTCAGATATTGATTATTTTGATTTCCAACTTACAACAATTTGTTTGTTTACATCTTTCCCTATAGGGATAATTACAAAGGATACAATTAGCAAAAGATACACGTCAGCTGCAGATCTAAATGATTTACTGGGCCCCTTCCTACTGCCAATTGCTGACGAAAGATGTCTGTTACGTGGTCAATCTCAATTAGAGCAAATAACTTGTATTATGTGGCTCAACTTGTTACACAATTTACCGAAGATAGTCCATTTTCAAAAAGATGTGAACCATTTTAGGAAACCCAATACCACCTTAGTGCATAGAACCATCCATAAGTTGCACTCGATGTGTGGTCGATTTGCCCCAGGAAAGATGAGAAGATAACTGTAGTTATTCTCTGAATTATAAGCTCTCGTATCATTACAACACACTGCCTCAAAAATCTAAATAACATTCTGGGAGTGGCCAGTGGGAATCTAAACTTCAATTTCCTGCAACATTCTGACAACATCATCCCCAAGGGGTCGCGAATAAAGCTAGAGAATACAGCAAAATTAAATCCACTCCTCTGAATGGGGGATCCACCCGATTCAAGCATGATTTAAACTGAAAAAGGACAGGAATATCGGCAGCTCAAGTAATTCACTTAAATCCCAGATCAGCTGATTCCTTTTACTATTAAAATTTGTGGTACAACTTCAAATTCAACGATGATAATAACTTTTCTCGGCTACACCTGGGTGCACCTCATCTACTCAAGGACACATGTACGTTCACAAGTTGGGTCTCATTCTTTACGTTTTAGTTTTGATCTATGTAATTTTTCAATCCAAATTTTGTTGATCTCTGGCCTCTGGCCCCTGATTTACTTCATTGAAGTATGAAAGAAGTGACTGGAAAGTAAAATTCGAAACATAAAGCTGACAACTTCTGTATGAAACCACTAAATTTTCAATATAACGTACAGTTTCCTATGTGTGGTGAATCGCACAGTCACTATAGTGCTACTATTTTTTTTCTAGTGGAAAATGAAAAAGAGTGATAAGCATGAACGTCAATAGGCTTTCGGTGCAGCAAATCACATTATGTCAGACCACGGAAGACCTCAGTATAGACTAGATGTGCGATCAAGGAATCGAAAGCTTTATGTTCTGGCTGGACTAGTGTTGACGTTACTCACAATATCTTTATTAAGCACAGCAGTTTTCATTACTGATGACATTTTCAACGCCGGTTATCTTGAGACCATCCGCAACCATCCACTGATACAGAGCGTAATGGAGTATCAGGAATATGCATCCACAAAATTGACTGAAACTTACAAAAGTATATTTGATGATGATGAGGACAACGGTAGAGAGAATGCCACCTTGTTCTCGTTGGTGAGGAACGAAGATCTCGATGGGATGCTAGCCTCCATTGAACATGTTGAAACAAGGTTCAATCACCAATTTCATTACGACTGGGTCTTTGTCAATGATAAAAACTTCACAGAAGAATTCATGACTAAAGTGCGTGCTCAATGTAGTGGAAACACATTATTTGAGACAGTCCCAACCAAATATTGGTCGTACCCTGAGTGGATTGATCAAGAAAAGCTGGCTAATGTCCGAGAGCAAATGAAGTCAGTGGTTAAATACGGTGGCAGTGAGTCTTACAGACACATGTGTCGATTTAATTCAGGCTTTTTTTATAAAATGGACGTTATGAAGCACTATAACTACTATTGGAGGGTAGAGCCTGACATCAAATTTTTGTGTGATATTAATTATGATCCTTTTAAAGTCATGAGGGAAGGTGGAAAGAAATACGGATTCAACATGGCCATGCAAGAGTTCGAGCTAAGCATACCCACGTTGTGGGAGACCACCAAGAATTACTTCCTGAATAACTCTCTCTCAATAGCAAAGGACAACAACATGAAGTTCATCTCAGATGATGACGGTGCGACTTTTAGTCTCTGCCACTTCTGGTCTAATTTTGAAATTGGTGATCTCTCCTTTTTTCGTTCAACACAATACGAGTCATTCTTTCAAGCGCTTGATATAAATGGTGGGTTTTTCTACGAGAGATGGGGAGATGCCCCAGTCCATACAATTGCTGTCTCTATAATGTTACCCCTAAACGAAATACAGTATTTCGATAATACTGGATACTTTCATGTGCCAAATCAAAACTGTCCACCCCAATCACAAGTCAGACGAGAATTAAATTGTGATTGTAATCCCAAAAAGGATTTTACATGGCATAAATGGTCGTGTGTCTCAAGATTTTTCTTGGTAAATGAGATACCAATTCCAGACGGTGTCAAGCCAAATCATAGCAAAAGAGAACTTGATTTAGATGAGTTTGATCCTCAGAAGTTGTTATTTGGAGTTGGTGATGATGGTGATAGTAAAATGAGGTGGTTTGATGAATTGTAGATAGAACCGTTTTGTTTTTTTTAATAGCCATGTCCAAAAGCGTTTAGTTGATTTTGAACCTTTACAGTATGGAGTCTACTAAATACCTATAAGCTACTTTTTCTTCAGAGATCATACAATCATGTTGTGAAGCAGCTCCTATACGCTTGAGAGAGGTAAGGTGTAGGGGCTGTCGGCTGGTGTTTATCAATCAGTCGAGTTTCCTAATTAGGCCTTGAATTGTCCATTGCCTATTTGGGAGTATACGGGCAGCCTTAATCGTCGTCTACCATTCAGGTACCTATGAGATGTGCTTACACTTCACTTGCAATGGCCCAAACGAAAGCGGTATAGACCGTTTGGAATAATAGATAAATATTTATATGATCATGGGTGACTTTGACTTGTATCATAATCAACAGTCCGAGGCCCCACATTATCAAATTTCACCTTCTCATAAAGGGCAAATACAATCAATAAACAAATGCAACCGAGCCCAAGGCGCTCAAGAAAAATTAATCAATTTCAGATAGTCTCTGTCTGAGTTTATATCATTAATTGCTATATTACTTAAAGTTTGAATATTGTTAATTATCGCTCAATATTAAGATTGTAAGTCAAACCCTCAATCTCTTTTGATTTCAATTGTGCTAGACGAAGTCGATATCAGTTATACTCTATACAAGGAGTCATTAAATCTGTTCATTTCTGTCAAGCAACCATTTATCACCAATTGCCGAATTCGGTACAGTATCATTTCTCAGTTTACTAAACGATGTCTTTCACTCTTAAGAATAAGAGCAATATGACGGATATAGCAACATTGTTGACTCCACAAGAGCCACAAGCTAGACCTAGAAGCTCAAGTTTGAAGAAAGTGGTTGAAACAAACTCTCAACTGAACGACAAGAAAGCATGGGTGTCGCCATTTAGAAGAAGAACAGGTCCACCTAGGAAATCTTCAGTCACATCCTTGAAATCAACTTCATCATCAACATCTAAGCCGCTGGCTTCATCAACGAAGCAAACTGGAGGCAAGCCAGTAATCAAAACTGTAGCAAAAGCTGTTGACAATAGTGATTTGGCCAGTGAAAACCCTATCGATCACACGAATGAAGATGGAAAGAATGTTATCGAAAAAGAAGAGGCTATTTCTGGAGTCGATGCCTCTGTTCTGGAAGAAGAAAAGGAAGTCAATGCCGTAGATAATGATATATCAGAGGAGCCTGTTACTGGGGTTGAGGAGGTCTCCGAGACTCAAGCTAAAGAAAGCGCACCTGAAAACCTTGATATTGTTGATGGGGATGAGCAGCCAGAGGAGGATAAAAACATACCATCCGAGGGAGAGCTGTTGGGGGTTCCAAAGTATGTTTACGTTCCTTACACTGGAACTCCTGGCCCGGTACAACTGGCTGAAGTAAAAGAAGACTCTACTGTTCCTCCTGGTGCAGATGCGATCACGGATAAACAGCCTTCTGCAGTTGATGAGGATGAAAAGTCCGTAGAGATTGTACCACAGCTTAGAGAGAAAGATGAAGTTGAAGCCAAGTATCAGGACAAACCAAAGTTATTGAACAGATACTACGAGAACAAGCAATTGGCATTGCAGTCAATGGAAGGAAAAGGAGTCAGTGATCCTGACAGAAATATCAATCTCGGGGCTGGATTGGTTTTGACTGAAGCTCAAATCATGGCAATTGCTCAAAAAAGAGTGAAACCACTATTAGCTAATATTGACAAAGGTGTCAACAAGAGATTTGCAAATGATGAGAAGAAGCGGAAGCTGTTACATGAAAAGTTCGTTCTGAAGTTACAAACAGCAAACGATAAGGAAATGTCCAAATACCAAGCTTCGATTGACAAGGAGAACGCCAGGATTATTGCTCAGTATGATGCTGAGGTAAAGAAAGTAGAAGAACAAATGAAGTTGAATGCAAAGGAACACGAAAAGTTCTTGGAAGATACAAAACTTGCAATCGAAAAAGCTGGGACTGATTCTGAAGCCAAAGAGCTGAAGTTGGCAGACACTCATGGAACCAATAAAGAAGATATCAGCAATAAGGCCGCTACATTAAAAGAGGAGAAGTCGAAAGGCACTGAATCTGCAAAACTGACTCAAATTGAAGAGACTGAAAATGAAGAAAAATTCTCAGCAGTGGCCGCAGAGAGTCAAGCCAAAGCTGAGGAGTTGGAAAAGGAGATTGAGGTCAAGAAACAAGAATTGGATGAGAAGACCAAAATCTTGAATGAGTTGATCGCCGAGAAAGAAGAGCACGAGAGAATTATTTCAACATCAATCAACAACAAGGAATCAGCTCAAAAGAAATTGGCAGAAACCACCGCTAAACTCGAAAGAGCTGCTAAGAAACATGGCAAAGTACTGGCTCACGTTGCTCTTTTGACAACAGCACTTGCAGCTCATAATGAGAAATTGGAGCATCTTAATGGACCTGCAAAGCAGGAGAGAGATTCTAGGTTACTGGAGGCAAAAGAGACCAAGGCAGCTTGGGAGGAAGAACAGGAGGCCATGAGAATCGCTGCTTATAAAGAGCAGGAAAGGTTGAAATTTGAGGCAGATGCAAAGAGGGAGAGAGAAGAAAAAGAAGAAGAAGAAAGATTAGAAAGAGAAAGAATAGCCAAGGAAGCAGAGGATGCAAGGTTAGCCAAGGAGGAGGAAGAAAGAAAGGAGAGAGAGCGTATCGCAAAAGAAGAAGAGGATGCAAGATTGGCAAAGGAAGAAGAGGAAAGAATAGAACGGGAGAGAGTTGCAAAGGAAGAAGAAGAAGCCAGAATAGCCAAGGAGAAGGATGAAGAGGAGAAGAGATTGGCTCTGGAAAAAATTGAACAACAGAAGCAAGTTGAGGAGTTACTGAAGGAAAGAGAATTGGAAGCTACAAGATTACTGGCCGAAGTCGCTCAATTGAAGAAGTTGGCGGAATTGCAACAACTGAAGAATGAACATGAGAGACAATTAGCAGCCGCTAAAGCTGCTGAAGCTGCTGCTGCTCTGGCTGCGTCTGCTGAAGCTGCTGCTGAAGTTGCTGCACTGTCCTCTCCAGCTATCTCAATTCCTGTTGCAAAATCTGTCGAGCCGTCTGTTTCAAAACCAGCTGTCAAATCAACTCCTGTCGAGAAGAAATCCCACAACAAAGTTAAATCTTTGCTTAACCCTGCCGTACCTGTCATTGTTGCTGGTGCTGCTGGCGCTGGTGCTGGTGCTGCTAGTTCTGTTGGTGCCACAGGATCGCTGGCTCTGTCGGCGGTTTCTTCCTCCAAGAAGCAATCTCTCAATCCATTCAAAAAAACTGCTTCTAACGACGCCTCTTCCAAGCTGAAGGAGGTCGAATCTAAGAAGGAATCATCACCACCAGCCAGGGTCGAAACAAAAAAGTCGACACCTTCCCAGAAAACCCCTGTAGCAACTAATAAAGCTGTTGTTGATCTGAAGGCTGCTGCTCCACAAAATTCTTCTGGCCCACCGAAGAAGTATGGCTCCACTGGTGTTATAAGATCAGATATCGAGAAAGAACCATTTGTTGTTGTCAGTGACGATATATCAATGGCTGATTTGAAGTCGATGAAATCGAACCTGAGCTCTATTCCATCCCTTGCAAAGCAAAATACTCATAGTTCAGTTTTGAGTGATGCTAGAAATCCTACCAGACTGCAAAAGTCGAAGAAAGATTTACTCAAATTTCTGACAAAGAAGAACGCAACTGAGCAATCAGGTACTCTGACTGCTACCACTGCAGTTGCAGGTAAATCTCCATCGTTGATCAAGTTGGATAGTCCTTCAGATTATGATGAGGTGACAACATTAGAAACTGTTTCCGACCTGTCGTTTGAGAGGCACAGAGGTGATGCGAACTATTTCGAGGTTTCGGAAGATGAAGTCACCACTTTGGAGACTGTTTCAGACCTGTCTTTCGAAAGAAATAGAAATGATCCAAACTATTTTGAGTTATCTGAGAACGAGAATTGAAAAATATCGTTCTCTCTAGGTTTCCTGCTGCTGTCTAATACTACATTTCGCTTCAATTATCATGCTCGAGATTACTTGTTCTTGTTTTTTGTTTGATTCACTTCTACTTTTTTATAACAATTTCTTAACAACCTATAATTGGTTACCTTTGTTGTGTTTTGTATGCTTTTTCAATACTACATTGATATGTACCTCATGTGAATTCTACGTAACTTGGGGGCATTAAAATGTTGTACATATCGTTAGCTAATATTAAGACCTTTTGTGATGCACTTTAAAACCTTTGTGTGTAATTGGTTCGGAGTGAGATTGGGCAGATAAAAACGGGCTTGTAAATTTATAAAAGCCCAACTCAACTTTATCTTCACTGGACTTGAAATTTAATGTGATTAACAAGGACACTGCAAAATGTCCTGTATATATTTCGGTTCAAAAAAGCATCATGATGATCTTCTCTTCAGAATCGATGAGCTTTTGACATATTTAAAATTTTTATTCTGTTCTTAGGTGTATGAACTACTGATAAGACTTGTTAGTATGCTTTATAGAAGAATAATGTTAGTATGTGATTGATGAACTACTCGTGAAAATGAGTTAGTAAATTTACATAGAACACAAATGAATACATGAAAAATACATCTACCAAGTAACAGTTTCAATACCAAAATCGATGACCTCTGGTTATACATTACCTGAAAGCTATGAAGACGATGCAGGTGGTGGTGGTGGTGGAGTACGCTTTTGAGATGGAGGAGCTGGGGGTGGAGGCAAACTCTGTTTCAAAGCCGAAGGAGGAGGTGGCGGCGGTGGCGGTTGCCTGGCACTTCCAGAAGATACCGATGATAAGCCTGGTGGACCTCTTCTCTTATTTGGTACAATAATTTTCCTCTTAACGTTATAGTAATACTTATCTGGCTCCTCTTCTTGAATTTCCTCTTTTCTTTTCTTCCATGGTGGTAACTCTAACTTTCTTTGTTGCTCGGGATCACTGCCTCCTGGTGTAACCCCTGAGTCGCCGTTCAAGTCTTTCATAAATTGATTTATCTCACTATCGATACTAGCAGAGACTTCAGGTGGCGCAGATCTGTAACGGCAATCCCTTTCGATGTGACCTTCATTGCCACAAAAGTTACATATGATAGCTGTTCTCGAATCCTTGTTTGGACAAGCCCATCTTCTATGACCAGGGGTGCCACAAATTGGGCAAGGTCTCCCGTCATCCTGTTGAACTCTCAATGTACCATTTAAGACAGCTAAATCTCTCAACTGAGATCTTTTCAAATCATTCTGGCCCACTGGAGCATTGATTGCCTTTTCTACAACGGAATTGACCAATGAAACAGCGGACGCTATTTTGGCCTCGGAATCAGACGTTATGAGACAATGCAATTCGTCTTCGAGATTATTTTGGGCTGACGTTATTCCTGCTGGATTTTTACCACCTTTTACAGAACCTCTACCTCTAATAGCGATCCTTGCACCACTTTCTTGTTGTAATTTTTTCAATGTATTACCTCTTGGGCCCAATAAGAGGCCAATGAAGTTGACATCTGGATGATCCTTTACTGGGAGATAAACCTTCTCCACAGTCTTTGTTGGCCTTCTATAATCGACAGGAGGCTTGTACAACGGTACAGACTTCAAAGCGTACTCAATCAAATTATGCCTTTCATCCTCCAATTTCTTCTTGTATCTGACTTGTCTTGTATTCACCCTTTTCCCTACACCATCATATTCAGGTGGTGGTGAAGGAGACCTGACATTATCTTCTGGGACGCAATCATTGATTTTCAACTTCGTCGAAATTTCCTCAATTCTCAAGAGCACTTGATAAGCATCCAATTGTTCGGTCGATAACGCTCCCATCACCGTCGTAGGAACGGCAATCAAATTCAGAACAACGTTCTCCGAAGGTCTCAGTCCCCATCTTGAAGTCGTATCACGGGTTTGACGAACAGCCTGCCTACCTCTTGAGTCCGGTAATGGTGATCGTGATCTCTTGTATGGGTTATCCATTCTCAAACGTTGAAGGATTGCAATGTGCGATATATTATTTGTGTGTCCTCGTGAAACAATTGATAATTTCTACAACTATTCACCAGAATCGCTAATGAATAAATTTTTCTTTGTTTTGATTTTTGAAACACTATCATATAAGCCTCCGTTATTTCCTAATTTGGCCACATGTGGCTGGTGAAGACGGTCTGAGTATGTAACATTAAACAGGTATCTGTGGCACAATTCTTATGTCCTGGTCAACTTGGTAATTACTGCAGTTATGCTTCAGTTGAAAAACTGTAGAAAAAACTTCTTTGATCGGGGTTCGAGACTGGTCCTCAGCATTTAGAAACTTTACTTGATGATTAACTTTATATTGCGTGAACAATCTCTTAGTCTTGAACTGTGAGGAGAAACATGTTGCCTTCCTACTGATAAAGTTTCTATATTTTTTTGCTTGTGCATGAAGTGAAGTGATGTGTCTTATTAATATCATTGGCAAGACAAGTGCAAAGAAACATATTTGTTAACGATCGAATTCTAAGAATTGAATTTGAGCTCTTCCTCAAATTGCAAAACTTTCTGCTGAGTTTTCCTATTTCCCCTCTATTTATCGTCGCTTTAAGTCCTTTTTATCTGGTCTATATATAAGTGGTTGAATTCAACTCCATGATAACAATCTTTAAGGTCTTTGAAGTGTCCGTATCAGCGCTAAAAAGGTAAACCTCCTAGAAACAACAATGATACTAAATCTCTTTATTTCAATCAGATAATACTCGTCAATACCACCACCATCGGAAAGACTCAATTGATGAAATCGCCAACAAGTCCATGTTTTACAAAATTCCTGGCTATTAGCGTTCTGTAAATGTCAGATTTGTTACCCCATGAACTATGGTTTATTTATGTGTGCGGATTTTAACAGGCAAAACACCCAAGAGAGCTCAAGCCATGACTCTAGAAGAATTTGAAGTGGAAGTCCAAAAGCGCTGAAAGCAAAAGTCAGTCATACTAAAACTTTTCCTTATTCTTATTTGATGGTTGGTGACTGATTATTTGGCCCTTTGCTTCGAAGCAAAGTTTTGGTAGCGGACACGACATCACTCCGGGTACCGTATAGTTCAAGATACGAATATTGTTGGACTGTAACAAGCAGATAGTATGGTCCAGCCAGATTTGAACTGAAAGAATGGTATTATCTGCATTTCTTAAATTTACATGGGCGCAGTCAGCATTTTGAGAAGAGTTAAAATGAAGATGATGGTTGACTGATATAGTAGTTTACTATCACAAAAAAATGTTAAAAAAAAATACGTACGCTACTTTGAACGGACACAGATTCTCTTCACAATAGAAAGCTTTATCATCAATCAGAATGTCTAAAAACAATTGGAACTCGTCCGGTATCACTCCGGAGAATGTCGCAGATTTTACAATTGACGATGATATTCCGATTAATCCTTTCGAAGAAGATGATGATATCATGATTGAACCTGATGTTCCTACTACTTCCTCACTTCCTCGAACACAAGCACAGCCAAAACCACAACGACTGCAACAATCTGTACCTGCTGCTTCCCAATCACAAAGTAATGGAGGAGGACTGTTCAATTTCGCTAGTTTTGCTAACCCATTCAGTGGCACCTTTTCAACCACGTTGAATAACGAAATTAACTCTAATATTCAAGTCAGCGAAAGACAATTCACAGGGGGAAACACTTTAGATGAGTCAGTATTGGTCACAATTAGAAGAGATCTAGACAAAATTGGTCAAAAATTACTACACATACTATGGCCCATTGGATTGAGAAGGAAGCTATCCACTGTACAGAATTTTACCAACTTGACCCACAACAATAATAACAATAACAATAACACAGAGGTCGGAATTCAAGAAGGAGAGGGCGAACAAATGTCGAAAGAGTCGATATTAAAAATATTGGACTGGGACCTTTGGGGTCCACTCGTGATCACTTTACTCTTGTCTCTCACACTCACGTTTCTCCAAGTGAGATCATTGGATCCAAAATATGAAACAAAAGCATCTCAAATTTTCAGTGGATCGTTCACCTTAGTTTGGGCATCGTTAGTTGTTTTGTCCTTGAACATTCAATTGTTGTCCCCGTTCCATGATAAAACAGTCAGTGGTACTGGCACAATAAGTCTTTCTTTGTTCCAATGTGTAAGCATACTAGGGTATTCAATCTTCCCTATAACTGTTGGTGGTTTATTATCTATTGTTATAACATTTAAGGTCATCAGGATAGTATTGTTTGCCATTTTATTGAGTTGGTCTATGTATTCCACATCATTGATTCTCAGAATTGTCAACAATAGCGGTGCTAATAAGGGTAAAGGGGACGATAGAATGTTTTTGATAGTTTACCCAATCGGTTTGGTGTTCGGCGTCTTCAGTTGGTTATGTGTGATCAGCTGAATTAAACACATGTTAATACGGTTACTTCTATCCATTCTACAATCTTTAAAATATAGATCATCTCCTTTCTTTGTCTCTATCGTCTTTATAGAAGTATGTTGAAAAATAAACAGAGAGCAAAAAATTACATTTCAAACTTTCAAGCCACCCCACTTTCTCAACCCCAAAAACCCTGTTGCTGTGGCTGTTGGTTCATCGTCAACTGTTGTTGTAATTGATGCTGCTGTTGTTGCAGCATCTGCTGTTGATATAAATACTGTTGTTGTTGGTCCATTGGCAACAGCAGAAGCTGCAGTTGTGATAATTGCGGTTGTTGTATTTGCCGTTGCTGTAACAGCTGTTGTTGTAACTGTTGTTGCTGAAGCTGATTCTGTATCTCCATCTTCTGCTGATCTGACATAGCTACTGGTGAAGAGTATAGGTCTGGTCTTTGATATAACGACATGATCGTGCCTTTATCGACACCACTTGTGTACTGCTGCTGTAATTGTTGTTGTTGTAATTGGGCCTGCATGGCATCATTTTGATCTACATATTGCTGGCCAGTCATAGGATCCACATAAACAATCATTCCAGTGGTGGGGTCCATGAACGGTTGAAGTTGCAGTTGAGGTGTCGAGGCCATCGTTACAGCACCAGTGCTATTGTTCAGTGATAAAGAGTTTTGAGGAGGTGGAGAGCTTGACATCCAATCAGAATTACCATTGCTCAGCTTTGCTATGGTTGGAGTCCCAGTCTTATCGCTCATCAATATATTTTCTCTTCTCTTAGGTAGAGGTGGGGCTGCAACCATTGAACTTTCATTCCCATATTGAGAATCTAGTTGAACAGCTTCCATTGCCAACTTTGAATCTCCATTTGTCAAAGAAAGAGCCTCGATTATCAGATCTTGATCTAACCCCGAATCTCTTGCCAATCTGTAAGACACCAGATAGTACTTTTGTTTCTCAGAAAGAGATGGAGTCCTGTGACTCAAACGAGGAGGTGGGGCGCTAATGGATCGAGCCCTCGAAGTTCTCACAGAACTTCGTGACCTTGAAAGTCCGGTGTAATGGCTTCCTCTTTTGTCGTATCCATAATCATCGTCATAATCCTGCTCATCATACAGGCCATGTCTACTAAATCTTCTGCTTCCACTCCGATGTCTACCATGACCACCAGACCTATCATCATATTCTCTTGGATCTATAGGGTCATATCTAAATTTGCCCTCAATATATTTATCTCTCAAATACCTTTCGATACTATCATTGTCATCATCATCTATTGGAAATGGAACTTTCTTTGGGTTCCAGACAGCTTTCCCTCTTCTATTGCCAATCAGAGCTAGTCTATCGACTTCCGGCTCACTCCAGTTGTCCAAGGATAAGGATTTTACTCTTGAAATGTCAGAGCCCAACTTTCTGTGTAAACTTGCACATCTTCCACACAAAAAAATCCCCAAGTTAGATGAAGCCCAAGTTGGGTATGTACTACCACACTCTCCACATTTGTTGGCATTATCGCCTGAATTCAAGAGGTCTAGCAACCTTGACTCCACTCTTGATTGGTGTCTGCCCATTATTTCACGCCTTGAATGTATCTTAGAATGTTTATGATATTCAGCACTCAGCACCACTCTGCTTCTTTTTTGTCGTTTGTCTTCCGTTGCAGACCAAAATGCCAAAATCCGGTTGTACGCGCACGACGAGTATCCTTCAGCGGTGAAAAAGAAAAGTGACTTGAGATGCATATATAAAAATGTCAGGGGCACTCGATTATCTGGTTGTTGAACTGCTGAAGATGGTCTGTTGCACCAGTTTTAACCTCACAGTCTTTTTAATCCTAGTTGACTAACACTATACTGATGTAGGCTCCAAGGAAAAGTGTCTCCATGGAGGAGAAGAAGCAAAAGTTGTTGCAGTTTTTTCAGAAATCCCATGATTTTTACAATATCAAGGAGGTTGAGAATCACGGATCTAAGTATACAGGAATATCTTCGATACAAATTAAAGATGTCTTGCAAACATTATTGGATGATGACCTTGTCAATTGCGAGAAATGTGGCGTGTCCAATCTATTCTGGGTGTTCAAAGCTGAAGTATCACGGAAAATGGTAAAGCAAAAGGAGACTTTACTTGTCAAAATTAAATCTTGCGATGAGAAGAAGAGGAACTGCTATAATCTTGTGGAGCAAGAAGCTGCTAAAAGGAGAAAAGAATTTACTGTGTGTGGTGTTGAGATGAAAAGAGATGAGCTCATGGTAAAATTAATTGATCTCGAAAATATGAAAAAGGAGAAGGAGCCACAACTAGAACTGTTGAAAAAGCATGAAACACAATCTTTGGATGAAATGATTATTCAGATCCGTCAGATGAAGGATGCAACTGAAATGCACGTTGACAACATTGAGATGATGCTTACTTACTTTAGTAAGGATCCAGTGAGACCTGTTTCAAGAAGCGAGTTGATGAAGGAGTTGCAATTAAGTGAGAATTTTACTGACGATTGGTAGTAATTACTTCATCAGGAAGTCATAGGTATCGCCACCGCATTACGCGCCTAATCGCTTCTTTTTATTTTTTTATCTATTGTGTTTTGGTTTTATAATTTATTATTATTTATTTTATTTTTTTTTGCTTTTCTATTAAAATTAGAGATAGATGACTCTTCTCAAGTATTACTGAACGTCATCACTTTTCAGATTATACTTCATCTAACCCATCAATCCATCGGATTAGATAGTTGCCATCGCTAGCACTGCCTTATATACGCTTGTTTTTTTTACTACTGATTATTTTTACTATCTTACATGCAACTCACGTCTTGTTATTAATCATTATTTCTTCTCAGGGCAAGCTTAATAATACAATCAGGGTGAACAAGGCTTGTTTCAAGCGATCAACTTATATTATAAAGTAGAAATCCCCTTCACAATCACCGATGTCTGACCCCAGGACGGCTAGGCAGCAGCAACAGCAACAGCAAGTAGGCCACTTTGTTATAGGTCCTGAAATAGGCAGAGGGTCATTTGCCAATGTTTACAAAGGATATGATGTGAGGACAAACCAACCTATTGCCATCAAGTCTGTTTTCAGATCAAAGTTGAAGAACAAGAAACTTTTGGAAAACTTAGAGATTGAGATATCGATTTTGAAAACCTTGAAACACCCACATATAGTTCTGTTGATCGATTGTCAACGAACACAACAACATTTTCATCTCTTTATGGAGTATTGTTCATTAGGTGATTTAAGCTATTTCATCCGCAAAAGAGATCAGTTGGTCAAGACGCACCCTTTGATCAACTCAATTTTGGAAAGATATCCTTCGCCCCCTTCAAGTCATGGATTAAACAAGATCATAGTCATCAATTTTTTGAAGCAGTTGGCGTCAGCCTTAGAATTTTTAAGAGATTCTAACTTGGTTCACAGAGATATAAAACCTCAAAATCTCCTTCTTAGCTATCCACTGCATTCCAAACAGGAATTTGAGAACAAAAATTATGCTGGAATGTGGGAACTCCCAATTCTAAAAATAGCGGATTTCGGATTCGCAAGGATACTACCAAATACTTCCCTTGCAGAAACATTATGTGGGTCCCCGTTGTACATGGCACCAGAGATACTCAGATATGAGAAGTACAATGCCAAGCTGGATCTTTGGTCAGTTGGTGCAGTGTTATATGAGATGTCTGTGGGGCATCCACCTTTCAAGGCGTCGAACCACGTGGAGTTGTTACGGAAGATAGAGAAAACCAAAGACAGAATTTCATTTCCACTGGTAGCTCAAGTAGATGAGGATGTCATAAGATTGATTTGTGGTTTACTCAAATGCAATCCAACAGAAAGGATGGGATTTCAGGAATTTTTTCAAGATCCATTGATATTAGCAGAATTACAAAGTACCAATGAACCATTGGACGCGTCTAATCTTGATGAAAACTTATTCATCAGTGAATACTTGCCTAATAAAACGGCACCTGATGCTGGGATCAAGGCCGAAGAGATTGATAAAAACAAGACCTCATCTCCAAACGATTCACTACTCATCACTAGGGAATCTCCTTTGAAGAAGCAACCGCAGCTGCAGCTGCAACAGCAACAGCAACAACAGCTCAAGCTGTCTAAGCCAAGGTCTAAAGACGATATCATTATCGAGAAGGATTATGTGGTGGTTGAGAAGAGAACTGTCGAAGTGAACGCTTTGGCAGATGAATTACAATCAGCAGGAGCAGGGGCTGTTGCCATTCACACTCAACAACAGCCATATACTAATGCCATCAGAAGATATTCTTCTTCTTCAAGATCTTCTTCAGGTGCTAGCAACAGAAGACCTTCATTTAATGAGAGGAGAGTCTCAATTTCAGTTAGCCCAACAAATGCTTTATCGAAAGCATTGGGTGTTGCCTCTACAAGATTATTTGGAGCTCAGCAAATTTCACCTTATGTGATTGAGCAGTCTGTCGTGCTGAAGAATGCACCGATCCAACATTATCATCCACAATTGCAGACAAACAGTGCTGGATTATCGACGACCCAGCCGGAAGATTTCGAGATCATATTGACTTTAGAGTCCTTAGCCACGAAAGCTCATGCAATTCTGTTGTTTGCTGAGATCAAGTTCAGTCAGCTTTTGCCGTTACCACCTTCTTCCACAGACATCAACATCACAAGCGCGGCATTGGATGAAGAATTGATCACCAATCCTGGTGAGAAGTTACCACCTCAAATGATCAAGACTATATGTGACGAAGGTATTGCCTTATACATCAAGACCTTATCCTTATTATCAAAGGCTATGAAATTAACGACCCAATGGTGGGCATCAAACGGTGCTTCGAAACAACCACCATCAAGGTTAATAGGTCTCGTGCAATGGATCAGAGAGCGTTATAACACTGCTCTAGACAAACTGGAGTTTTTGAGAACTGAATTGAACGACATTGTCTCCAACAACCCTTCATTATCGGCGATTTCTAGCAAAATTGTTCCTGAGAAATTGATTTTCAATAGAGCACTAGAAATCTCTAGAAAGGCGGCGGAGGATGAGTTGAATAACATAAGGTTGTTGAATTGTGAGCTAGCTTATTCTACAGCTATTTGGATGCTAGAACTGGTGTTGGACGACGGCGACATGGATGAATCCAGTACTTCTCTTAGTGGTAAGAGATTGGAGGAAGAAGACGCATTGACAGTTGAAAATTTCATAGAGAGCATTGGCAAGAGATTGAACGTTTTGAGAAAAAAATTAGAGCTGCAGGAAACTCAGCGTCAATCGCCGCAGCCATGATCATATTTACAGCTCGATCATATACGCAACACAACGCAACATGAGTTTTTATTTTTTGTTCATGATTTCTTTATCGGTTTTTTTAAATTATCATATTTTGGTTTATCATAGTTTTGTTATATTGCAGATTTACACTTGGGATGGGAGGTTTTGGGGGTGCGAATGGGCATGTTTGTGAGTCGATTATTTAGTTATTCAATCAGTCTGGTTGAGTGTTATTGAGTATCGTAGGTTTTTTTAATACAGCAATCAAATTAATTACTTCGATGTAGTCATGCGCACTTGGAAGTGCTCATTTAATATCGTTAAATGAATGTAAAGAAATCATCAATCGTGAATGTTGGTTATCAGATAATTTCAACTCTCAAATTATTCACGTCTTTCTTAGGAATGATTCAACTTGGAGGAAAGAAAATATTGATTTTTACTGGATGCTCGCCATTTCTAATGGATTTGAATATTTCGGCAGTTGGATTAACTTTGGCCTGGTGACAGTGAAATTCTTTATTAAAAGTCTATGAAAGTGACTCTCATAATTTTAAAGTAGTGTTTGTAATATCAATTACACCGTATCTGTGTAGGGACGAAATTATCCAGATCTGCTTCTCAAAGTTTAATTTGAAACCATGAATATCAGCTTGTTGGATGACGGTTTCGCTTGGTCTTCACGGCACAATGCTCGATGAGCAACAAGTTGCTTTTTAATGTTCATAAGTGCCTCCAATGTCACCTTACACTACTGAATGAGGTAAAATTCGTTTTATTGGCATACGATTTATCGTCTTATCTTTTCTTGCCTCATGAGATTTCCCCACAATCGGGCAAACGCACAACAAAATACGCTATGGGACAAATGACCCCAATCAAAAAATTGTATAAATTGACAGGAGCAGCATCCCATGATTAAAAATCTGAGAACATACATCTTCAACCCCTTTTACCATTACACCTTTACTGTATTTGCTAAGTTGGATTGTTAATGTCGCCTGCTCTGGATAAGAGAACAATTCTGTAAACCCTGAGCGAGGATGCTCTAAAGGGGCTATTGGCTGCACATTTCGGGACATGTCATGAGAAGTGTCATCGATCCTACGAAACAAGACAGTAGAATCACTTCATTCTTTGCTGGAAAACTGGCTACTAGAAAGATCATGTTCAAGAGGAAAACTCTTGAAGCAACAAAAGCGTCTGTGTTGGTAGTTTCAAAAGAATGGGTCGAGCACTTGAATGATAAGACTAGTGAAAACGCATCCCTTGTTTCAAATAGTGGTGGAACAGGCCTACCCATCGACACCCTTAGCGGTCGCTACACTCATTATATTAGGTCCGATTTTGCCATCGAGCGGGAACATGGAGGCTGCAAGTACACTGGCTGTGTCATCAACGTGAAGCCACCGAGTCTCCAAAAACTTCTCTTCCCTCATCATACGGACTCACTGCGTTCAAACTTCCCAACTATAGCTGAAATCCTGGAAATCAGATATTACGAGGTAGATGTTAACCTTTTGAAAGAGCTATTGCTCAAGATGTGTTCTGCGGGAACCAATAAAGGCTTTGTTACAGATTTCAAGTGGTGGATCCATGTAATTGATTATTGAACTAATCAATCAAGTTTCAAAGACTTGATGTAATTTCCTATCAAAAGTCCGCTTCTCAGATCGTGAAAACCCAAGTAATCTAGATTATAACAATTTATTGAAAAAAAATTTATAGGTGATTATGGTGGTTACGACGATTACATGGGTTCTTCAACGATAGACTTAACCCGAACTTCTTTATAAAAAGCAGATGAGAAACCAATAATTGCTTGCAGCAGTCTCATCACGATTTCTGAACTTTTACTCCTTGAGTTTCGAATCTGAAAGGGGGACGATCTGTATTTGTAATGGTATAACTTAAAATTGCACATTCATTACTGAGAGTAAATATATAGATTCACAAGATCACTCACAGAATTGAAAAATAGTGATAACTTCAAGAGTAATAAGAAAGAATGTCTTGATCTCTGATAACATAAAAAAAGATAGAAGAATTGAAGAAGAACTGGAAAAATCTCTTTCTATTATAAAGAGTAGATAAAATTTGGATTCTCGAAATCAGTCAAATCTGCAAATTCCGAATTTTCGACCTTGACGTAGCAGTCACGCATAGCTTCTCTTTGTTTTGCTCTCCTGACATTTCTTCTCCAAGTAATCCAATAGATCAGCAGCAAGATGAAAGATGAGGCTGTATAACATACGACCATAGAGATCTTGGCTCCGCGGTATTGTGGTTTTTGACTAGCTCTGAAAGTTTGTGGTCCGATAAGGTTACCTGTGCAATAGCCGATGAGATAGATTGCGTTGACCAGGGACTTCTTGGTTGAACCAGCAACGTTGGATGAAGAAATTGATATGGCGCAGATCATTCCAATAGGCAGCAACACCAAAAGATACATTCCCAGAAGTTTCAGACTCTTGTTGTCGTCACAGAATGCCAACAAAGAAGAGAACATGATGCATAATAAGCAGGTAATTGCTGTGAAAAACAATCTGTGGGGAAAAAATCTGGTTAACCATGCAATACCAATACAACCAACGATCTCAATACCACCTTTTGGCATACCCATCAACAACGATTGATGAGAATTGTATCCAAAGTCTTCCTTCAAAAGAATTTGACTGAAACTTCCCAACAGACCATTGGTGACGTTTTGAGAAATACCGAAAAGGAAGAACAACCATGTGTTGACGTCAACGAGAGCTTCTTTCAATTGGTATGACTTGAATTTCTTACTTCCAAAACCTTGTTGGTTGGATCTGATCCTTTCTACAACCAACAATTTTTCCTCATCTGTCAAAAACCAAGCTCCAGCAGGAGTGTCTGGTATATGGAAAAAGAATAGGATTCCAACAAAAATTGAGATACCACCTGTGATAATGAATAAAAGTTTCCAGGCATGAATTGGATAGGAATCCTGTCTTATAAGCAAGCCATAGGCAATACTACTTCCCATGATTGTACCCAACCCGTTGAATGACAACCAGCATGCAGTTCTCAAGAATTGCTCTTCCTTTCTATACCATTGAGAGGTTAAAATCATCATTGCTGGTGTGACACTCGATTCTAACATGCCCAACATTGTTCTCAATGCAATAAAACCTGGATAATTTGGAGTTGCGTGCAAGCACAAAATGATTCCCCAAACAACAATGAAAGTAGATGCCATCTTTGCCATTGGAAATCTTTGCAACAAGAAGGATGATGGAATTTCGAAAATCAAATAGCCCAAATAAAACGCAGAACCTGTCCATGAATATTGGTTTCCAACCATACCCAAGTCAGTTCTGAGACCCATTACGGAGGCGTATGCGTTAGAGTTCTTGTCCATAAATTGGACAGAGTACAACAACATCAACATTGGTAACAAGTGCAAATCAATTTTGCGAAGCAACCTTCTATTGGTGGCTTCATCGACAACTATTCCCTCAGCTCTCAAGGCTAATTCCATAGCCTGGTCGACATCACCAGTGATCTCAACTACCTTCCCGCTTGGGGATATAATAGAGGTAATGACCTCTGTCGTTCCTATCTTATCCTGTGACATTGAAATCACATGGTCGATTTCTTCACCTGTTGAAAAGCTCTTTTTCTCTGTTGATGAAACTGATCGAGATGACATCTTACAAGTTCTGTTATCTATGGTTGGTTATCACTTCCCTTCTCGAAGCGTGGTTCGGTATGTTTACAGTTGGGAAGTTGACCTCGATTTTATATGAATATACTGAACCTCGCTTGCTGCATATGGAGCTCCATTCAGTGTTTCTTATCAGGAGATATGAACTTTGAACGATCCTTAATCTTATCGCTATCTTTGTTTCGTTTGATCTTTAGATAAATTGCTTGAGAACAATTTTTTTTTTTTAGCCAAGAAGTCGATCATCATGACTGCCAAGGTTTAGGAAGTTGTACTGGTCACTATCCGACAAGTTGAAGCTGAATCTAGTGCTGCTGAGGGTCTCCTTTTAAAATCAGTCCGACATGTCGTTGAATCGGGTGTCGATGGGGTGGTTGGTTAATAGTTGATAATTGTTCAGGGTTCACCGTTTTCACGTGTTTTACAGGGTCCAAAAATCGATGAGCGGCTAAGTTTCTACGCCCGAGAAATCTATTTTGCGGAAAGAAGAGAGGAATTCCGATGATAAATTCCAGATGGACTTGATGTGCTGCTTGAGACTTTTACAATCAATGGCTCAATTGAGTTGCTCTCATTCGGGTAAGACCAATTTATCCGAGTCATTGTTGAGATAGGTTAAGACGTTTTGTGAATTGATGGTTTTTTATCATGAGAGATAAGGTACTTGATAGAGTTTAAATGTTATTTTGTCGTTTTTTTAACTGTTCCAAACCTCAGTTTTAGAGAATCAACGTTATCCCCTTCAAATATCACCTGTCATCGGGTTATTGTTTTATTTTAGCCACTAACCACTTTCTTCCAGGTCCATCGGCTCCATGGAAGAGATTCATTTCACGAATCAATGATTTGAAAGTCTAAGATTCTCGAGCTGACTGGAATGATCATTTCGAGTTTATTTGTGTTCCTCTCGTCGATAACCGTATATCTTCACAGATCAAAGGGTGATTGCCCTTCTTGATAGCGCCATTGCAGTTAATTTGAAATGGCAAACTTAGAAGTTGGCGCCGTCACAATAAAATTCGATCTGCTCTATTTCTCAAATTTATCGACTTCGCCTCTTCGTTAGAATTATAATCAATTAGAAATGCTATCTTGGATATATTGCAAGGTGTGGTCATGCCCTCTAAAGTCACAACTGCCTCCGTCCGTAACTTGCCATTGCGGTAAAAATTTCTCATTGTCGCTGTAGTATTTTGTTTTATTTAGTTTGCTTGGTCAAAATCTATTTCATTCTTTTTGGTGTCTTCATTGGATGTTTTGAACAACAGAAATGGAGATTTGATTTACAAGTTCTTTACTCTGTTAATATCCTTAGTTTTATCTACGATAATACTTCATCAAAAACATTGACGCTGTGGAATCCATTTGGCTGAAGTTTTGTCGAGCCCGTCATTACACAGGTGGTTCAAACGAGTCAGCGGCTACCATAAACTCAATGTCAATACTAACGACTTCTTCTCAGATTTCTCCCAGAATCAAAGAGAATCCAAGAGAAAAAAGCAAGTAAGTAGCAATGATCATATATATCACTGCAGAACTCAAAATCGTCCACCAAATAACGTTAAGTAATAATTATTCCAGTTCATAAAATGTTGGTAAGAACCAATTTTGTATTACCTATCCATTTGAAGCCCTCATTTTCCCCGTTGAAAAAATCTCGAACCTAGGGTTGACAACCCGTCATGTCTACAATTTAAACAACAAATTCTTGCAGCTTCTTGCTCGCTCTTCATTGCCTATTTCCATCTACTTTAAACTAGATTATACCACCACGATCAAGCTCTTATTTTTTTGAAATCACGACCATTACTTCCTGCTCTTTCCTTGAAAGATCTTTTGCCATTCCTGTTATTTCCCAGCTCTTCGTCATCCTTCAATACTGCCTTCTCAGGGGCAGGGAAGTACTCCAATTCTTGCTCTTTCACCATTCTTTTCCAATCAAACTTCTTACGGGTATACATGTCAATGTTCCAATTCTTCCACACCAATTTTCCGTAGGTCGAATTCTTCACTTTGTCGCTGTTCGCAATTAGGATTTCAGAGATACGTTCTTTATAGTTGTTGAGTTTTGTGGTAAACAACCACAACTTGTCAACAATATGGGATCCGTTGGAGTGACATGCCAATTCAACAATGGTGTTACCGTCATTGTTATTGATGAAAAACAAATTAACAAACTTTCTCCTCGTTATGGTGTCTACCTTCAAGAAATTGACAAGAATATGTTCCACTATATGAGAGAAAACCCCATGTTTGGACATATCGATCAACGTTTTGTTTCCATCAAGGGACAATATATCTTGCACTGCCTTGTCTATAAACAAATGGTCATAATCGAACAATTTCTCCAAGAACAACAGATCTCTACGTTCTTCCGATGTAGGCCAGTCATCCTTTGTATTACCTAAAGTTGATGATGACAACTTGAGCACTGACTCAAGTAAGCTCAGGTCACGTGGCCAAGCACGCAATATCAGAGTTGTAATGGCAAATTGATTGTAATTATTCTTTTGCATTGATGTATCGAGCACTTGTTTCACAAGTTCCTGATTAGACATCAACTCATCCAAATGAGCCACAAGCTCGTCCAAGAGTGGCATCAACTGGTCGCCTTTCAATCTTGTCATCAACACTTGCACCACATATGCACCAGTCTTGTCACGTTTGGCAATCTTCAACACCCTGTCTTTGATGTAATTGACGTAAATGCGCTCCAAGCTCTTCAGTCTGGCTTGTTTCAAAACAGTTTCCAAGAAATGAGAGCCGATAGGATCACTGAGGCAGTATTCGACAAAGGCTTCTTCTTTAGGGTCCTTCTCTGTAGAATGCGAGAAAACCAAATCCCAGAACGGACGCTCTTTTAGCACGAGACCTTCAATTGAAAGAATCAAACTATAGGTGGGTGATGAGACAGCATTGATACACAGCTCTCTGAGTGATTTGGTGACCTGATTGGCAAGAAGCAGTTCTAAGACCGACTTCAACTCATCCAAAAACGATGAAGGAATTTGAAACTTGCGGTTCAACTGTTGATTATCCTTGATCTCAATCATTTTTCTCGCAATTTTGGATTTCTTCGATCTCAAAATAGAGTTTGATGACAACGCTGAGGGAAGTTCTCTTCCCGACAAAATCAAAATTATCAATCTTAAAACATGGGATGCATACTGGTGTTGAATCATCTCTTTCAAATATGGCTTTAGCTCTCCAATCAGGAACAAAAACATGTTCTCCATGCTGACATACTCTTCTTCAACGTCTCCGTCGACCTGTGGATTCAGCATCTCCTTCTCGACCAAGGCAGCAGATCTCACTAGCAAAGTCTCCATACAGTGTGAAGCGTACTTGTGATGACACAATGGCGCAAAATGGCCATTAAAAGTTTTGAAAAAGTTCTTCAATTGGGTATCATTTGAAACCAAAATAATTCTCTCAACAAGTTTGGAGCAAATTTGATTGGTCACTAATTTCAACTCTTTACCCTTGGACTCCTCGATGACACTATTTATGAAAGCATCTTTCTCCTCTGGTGACTCGAAAGCGTTGATATTCAAAGTGGACTCGGCTGTTTTGAAGTAATCCAACTCGTTGGAATCAACTAAACCGAAAAAGGGAGTCAGTATCTGCTGATCAACCTGTGGAATGTCTTTTTCTATCTCTTCAAGGTCGTGAGAAACTTGGTCCTTGATTTTCTTCTCCTTCTTCTCCTCTACTTGTTTACTTCTTCTTCCTCTCACTTTTTCCTTTGCCATGATGATTTTATTGTATCAAATTACTTTAACAGTCGCTTGAAGATAAGAAATTGAAAAGATATAAAATTTTTTTATTGTTTTATCAAATTTTTTTTTCTTCTTTGTATTTCGGAGATGAGCTTTGTTTGTTATATTATGAGATAATCTTTATACTCTTTTGATGTATTTAAATTGATAAAAATCATATACATAAACGAATAGAGAGATTGAAAATATAACTTGAATAATGAATCAAAAATCAGAGACTGCCTTGACAAATTGCTCCCCTTGGTTCTGAGCAAGCTCCAACTCAAGCTTAGTTGGCTGTCTAGAACCGTCTCCAGCAGCAAAAGTTCCCGAGCCCCATGCCGAACCACCATGAACTTCATCCAAATTGGACATTAATCCAAAACTAGGCCCATAACCCAATGGCACAAATATAATGCCATGATGGATCAAGGTACTCAAAGTGTTCATTGCTGTAGACTCTTGGCCACCACCTTGGGTTCCAGTACTGATGAATACACCAGCCTTCTTGTGGTACAATGCACCAGAAGCCCATAAACCACCAGTTTGGTCCCAAAAAGATTTCCATTGCAGTGGAAAGTTACCATATCTTGTTGGGATACCAAACAAAAAGTAATCGTACTGGGTCAACGTATTAGGCGAAGCCTCTGGGTAATCCAGCTTTGGGGGAGCATGCATCTTGGTCAACACCTCTTGAGGAAGAGTTTCTGGTATTTGATAGATGGTGGCATCTCCACCAGCCTTGCTCACTCCCGCCTTGACCGATTCAGCTATTGAATTGAATGGTCAGTATCAGATGTAAAAGTGACCCAAGTGAGGAATATAAAAGAACTTACCCAATTTGCCAATATGGCCGTACATAGTGTAAATGATGATTGCAACTTTCTTTGGCAGCATTATAAGAATTGTTTAATTGATACTGATAGATTGCACTGATGTACAATATAGATGAATTGTTCAAAAGCCACTTTCAATAATTAAATGGTGTTTGTAGTCTCTTTATATATTAATTATTATTTACAATTGCTGCTGACTGCCCCTTCCGGCAGAACAGAACATGGGGCAATCTACACAGAGTCGGACGGTCAATCGATCTAATTCAATTAAATTACTCTTCTTAGTCATTTATTACATAAAAAATTCATTATTTTTAATCTTTTACTCGTTAATCCACGTCGGCACCCAATAGTTCACCTCTTGCAGTTGTCCCGCCACGTCTATCCATAATAAGCCATTACTAACCATATCATCCAACACAGACTGACATCTTATCCGATCCCACTTGAAATTGTCCCTCAATATAGACACTGTGATATAACCTCCTATCAATTCACAAGTATCTAATACCACATTCTCGTCATGATTCAAATCCTGGGGGATTGTCTTGAGATACTGTTTGGAGCCGATGCTGATGATCTTAATTTCGTCACCTAAAATTTGCAACTTGCCTATTGCCAATGTGATGTCCTGTGTATCAATTTTGAGGGTAGAATTAGCAGGCCGGCTGCTATTCAACAACTTGATGAGCTCGTTCATCAAGATGATTCCACCGTTGATATCTTTAGAACTCTGACAGACTTCAATTGTCCTTATACAGAGCTGGTAGTAAAACTCATCATTCTTCTCATCAATAGATGAAGCTCCCGAGACCAAAGGATCCAATCCAAAACTTTGACAGATTTTACTAAACTCTGATCTGAACTTGGGGTTTTCAGTGATCTCCTTGGAGTGGTCTTTGGAGTAGTTGAGTAACAGATTCTGGAAAACTTGGAGTTGAGTTGTAAGTTGTTGAGATTGTTCCTGTAAAATGGAGTTTCCTAGCACTTCATACTGTTCACGTGTAGCCTTTTGTTTGTCAAATGATGATATTCCTGAATACATCTTCTCAACCTTGCCGAACTGTAGGATTAAAAAATAAGGCTTAATGATCTTATCTTGTCTTTGCTTAATATTGGTTGGGCAAGAAAAAGTTCGGGTGAAAAAATTGTTTGACATTACACGACGTATTTTTACCCCTAAATATTATTTCTTCTACACATCCCTACATTTGATGATGATCATCCAGAGTATACTAGACTGGCGCAGACTTTTTTCTCAAATGCTGTGTCATTCTGCAAACAAAAGCTCCTCTTTCTTGTTACATTAGTTGAGGTTACCACAAAGTAAGGCTAGACGGTATTGCTATCAAAACTCAAAACAATCCTCAAGTGTCACCCATCTCACTTGCTCTTCTTCTGGAATGCAACCTTCATGATAATGTCGCTATAAGCAAAAATAATGGTTCTATTTTGTGGTTTATAGAGGGCTTAACAAGTTGTATTTAGTCTGACTTAGTTCAAGTTGTGTGTATGTGTCGCGATCTGATGAGGTACTCGAAGTGAAGTTGTGTTGTTGATCATACCACATAGTCATTATATCAAGGATCTTTTATTAATCTAAAAACATGCATACAGACAAAATATAGAAACAGCCTATTCCTTCGTCTTCTCCATATTAATTCATTCAAAGGGGTTATAACTCATTTTATATCTGTTATCACTACCGGGCAGTCTGAACTTTTGCTCAAGAGGTTTCTCATATACCACTTGAATATCTTTTTGTATATCAGCTTCATACTCGATCAAAATTTCATGCTTGAGCTCATCCAAAGATTCCATAACCTTATTAATAATTTGCTGCAACTCATTAATTTGTTGAAGGACCTGATTCTTGAACTGATTAACTTTGTGGTGATGCCAAGCATCCCAGGCCTGTGATGTGGCAAGTGATCTCGCCCCTTGTGATTCCTGTCTGATCCTATCATACAGTGCCCATGATTTTTGAGAAGTCTCAGAATCTTCATAATCCGTCATTGACGACTCTTGAGAATAGTTCCTTATTTCCTCGCTCGACGATAACATGTTTAAATAACCATTACTGCTGTTTCCTGGTGTTAAATATGGCAAACTACTGAGATTTGAAGCCAACATGGTTTTTGAGTCATAAAATTTCTCCGATTATAATTGTTAAAAAGCTGTTGATGAGAATTTAATCAAACAAAAACGAAAATGATCTGATACGGCTTTATATCTGTATTTTCTTATACCACAGATCAAAATAAAAACGATGTGTAGCTAACTCATGATATGCTTTGTTGTATCTTGTACATTGCCTGAATTGGACTGGGTAGTGTGTGTCTAAAGTAACAATTTTGGTCAAGTCAATGAGGCGCCATGTGATGTTTGGACGTAATGGGTTCAAAGGTTCAGTCTTTTTTGTACTGTCCTTGGAAATTAATCATTGGTCCTCTCGTCAACTCAAAAAAAATCAAAGCATAGAAGATTTCATTAATTATCCTTCATTTAGAATATATTTACGGCAGAGACCATGGTAAGTAAGCATCAGATAATTGTAAAGTTGATTCAATATTACAAACGTTTCTCAAAAAATACCAATCAGAACAGCAATACGAAGACCATCTGTATGACACAAAAGTGAAAGAAAAAGTAGTAAGTACAATTACAATACACAGACAAACAAAATAGAGAGCGAGAGAGAATAAATACTTATTAGCGTAATTGCCAAAGTCGCCTTTGAACACGGCGCCTACGTAACCTCGTATCTTCTGCAATGGGACCATATTCTTGAAGCTCACTCCAGACCTCTTCCCTCAAATCGAACGGCTCGCATAAAGTAAACTCCTCCATTTCTCTGACGCGGCGCCTGCGATTCTCTCTAACCCCAATATATGATCCCGATGAAAGTCTCTTTCTTAAATAGCCCCTATTTCTTCGTTGTTTTAGCTCATTTTCTCTCTGGTCGTATGCCAGTGGGTGATGGTCATTCTTATGACTGAATAGCTTTCCTTCTGAGTTTTTTTTAGAAGCTAGCAAACTGGGCTTGACGCTTTTCTTCTCAGCTGAGCTCCTACAAAACCGTAAGCTTTTTGGTTAATGCAATCTGCAGACTTAAATCTCCGTGAAATTCTGGATTTAATGTGAGTGGTAAGTGGATTCTTTCGGTTTGGAGGGTACTGTATGCCAGAACCGTTGACGAACAGTCTCAAATGTGCTTGCACTTCCTTAAGCTGTGCATCATTCCCTTCATTCTCTTTGCTCAAGACTATTCTTTGCTGGTTTTCGTCAATCAGATTGTTGTTCACGAGTGACCTTATCCTACTAGCAATTGTGGTGGCTTTGTTGTTGGTTTGGAACAGAAATAAATTCAGATCTAAATTAATCGGCAAGTTCTCTCCTATTGGGCACCATATACTGTTATAAATTGAGTGAGTGTGATTCGTGGATGCTGTTGGAGATGACCTCGTCATTTTGTAGTCGGATGATAAGGACGGCGATTCGGATGATTTTAAAATTTTGAACCATGGAATCTCATTCTCTGAAGCGGAAACATCCGACTCATCCAGCTCATCTTCAGATTTCTTGGCCTTGTATTGATGCCTCGAATTCTTAGTGCCCGAGCGCCCTTTTCTGATCGATTTAAATTTTGAGTTTTCCCGGGGATACATTATCAAAAGATGGTTTTCAGCTCTCTTTCAGTGATTGATCAAATATTATATGACAGTACTTTTCGACTTCAATAGTATGAACTGCAGATATGCATAGTATGATATCCGGATGCCAGCTAATTATATCTTACCGGATCGAATCTTTTTATATTTATGATGAACAGATTAAATTTTCTGTTGTTTGTGATTAACAAATGAAATATTCTGTTTGACACAAGTTGCATATTTTCAAGAAAGTACAAGGGGAATGAGTACAGCTTTGGTCATTTGAGTTTAGCAAGCGCCTGATTTCGATTCTCGAACCCCACTTTGTCACCAACAGCTATTATCCAACAGTACATCTCAGAAGTTTTTCTCATAATTTGATAATATTTAGGTGACAATTTTCAATTTATCGTTATCAGACTTCTTGTCAGCGACGCAGTTCATGTCATGAGGGGGAGATCATAAGCTAGTGCCGAAATATTTCTGTACTTATCACCTCTGAATGGCTGCTGATCAAAAAAAAAAGAGGATAAGCATTCGTGCTGTAAGGATTCATACCTATTCGCCGATGACCAAATCTGGACAATATAAGAAAACCAAACTGTGTATATTCAAACTGTATGGAATAGTACTGGCGACCAACCAATTCAAATGGTACATCAATTTTTATTTACACTCAAAATGAAAGTTGTACCGGAAAACCACAGCATCAAGTTTACAAATAAATCCCCGATTACGTCGGCTACACCAATTAATCTGGAAACAATAGCCCTTGAAGCCGCAGACAAAGTCTTAAAGTTTCAGTTACTCATGATTTTAAGTACTTACTACGTCAAATTTTGAGCTGACTTCTGATTGACATTTGAGATCAATCAAACTCACGTTTTAAATGACACCTGAGACAAAGCAATTTCGAACTTCCTCGAAACGTAAACCATCAAGTTCAGTTTTCTCCCACCTTGACAATCTTTGTAAATGGGAAAAACCATCAATCATTTACTTCTAGTTACTAGGTGGTTTTAATTCACCGGAAGCTGTCACCGATGTCGCCTTTCATTCTGACGAGATAAAGTTATGTAATTTATCATCACTTCAGGCCACCTTTTTGCCACTATCATGCAACAGGTTACTGAACTTGACGTACGAGCAATAACTTACCATGCCATGTGATCCTATGTTGAAGTATCCGCTGGCTCGAACCTTCTATTCATCAACCATCTTTGTAAATTTTGCAAATCAACAAGAAACTCGTCAGACCAATTCCGTAGTATATCACTCTCCTCTGTTTGTTCTGAGCTACGATGGGATTCCTGAATGTCTGAAATGATTTCAGGGTCAAAATAAAACGTGATTGTCAATTGGATTGGTGGTAGTGGTGGTGGTGGATGCCATATTTGTGTGGTGCTTGTCATGCTGTATAATATGGCTGATATGATTTTTCAGTGCAGATAAGAGAGTCAAAAAATAAAAATTCTTAAGTGTGAACATCATGAAAACTGATGATATCTTACTACAATTTCCTACGAGTGATGACTATCACTTTAACTCATTAAATTGAATGAAAGAGTTTAATTATATAAAGTCAGATGAAATCGAAATCACCACCGTCCTGAATATACTCGATATAATCTTGTTCTCTCTCCTTCATCTCTAAGTCATTTTTCAAATCCAACCTATTATTGCTCATTGGAAATCTCAACAGCTTGATACTATCGTTGTACAACTGCATTGTGAATTTAATTCTGGCATCATATTCTTGTTGAGGATTTTTAGTTGAATAGACGTCTAACAACTCTTTTGATGACATATAACCATACTCATGATTAATTTCGGCATCGATTACGCCATCTCTAATTGCCTTGGCAACTATGTACTCGGCACTCAACTCGCTGTCCAAACGCAACTTTATACATATATCTTTCAATGAAATCTTGGTGTAAGATATTGATATGATTCTTATACCTGTCTTAATCACATTTTGTCTAAGTCTTAATACCAAGTTGTAGTTGTCATCCTTTTTCAAGATAGATTCATATTTGATCAAAGTTTCGTTGAACAAATTCAAATCACCTAACCTGACGGCTCTGGTAACGGCCATATATGGTAGCAATGCCTTTTCCAAAACCGGATCTCTAAAGGTTTTTAATTCAGGTATATCACCCATCAATAACTGGATCAAAATATTCAATTTAGTAGCGTTTTCCAAAAAGCCAACGGCAAATTTTGTTTGTGGAGCTTTTCTTATAGCACTGATGGAGAACTCATGTGCGTTGGAATAATTCAACTCTACCGCGTTGATTCTTGCCAAGTAATAATAGTAACGAGCAACTAATGAGTTGGAAGCATTATCCGGAAATCCAGTTTTTTCCACCAAGTTCGAAGCTTGATTGATATCATTTGACAAGAGATAATTTCTCAACAATAAAGTGATCGTCGAAGCCCTCGTCTCTGTATCGTGTCTTAATGTGGCTGTACGCAACGCAGCAAGCAACTCTGGACGAATAGCCGGCAAGTTATGCAACAACTCGTTTGTTCTAGCTACGTAAAACCAAACTTTGGACACGATATAATCTAATGAACGACGATTATTTGCTTTCAATGCTTCGATCACTTTCACGTTGAATTTGTTCAATCTTTTGAGATCTTTCTTATCGTGGAGATAAATTTGAATCAAAAGATGAATGAAGACATCCAATTCCGGAATTACTTCTGTGTCTGGAGTAGCCGATACCGATTCGACGCTACTTTCATATTTCAAAACTTCCAATAGATATTGTTTGTGAGGATGTGTGTCAGGATACAACTTATTGACAGCTTTGGCCAATGTCTCTCTTGTGAATTTGCGTCTCAAGGGGCCCAACTCACGAAATACTCTTAAAACATATCTCGGATCAAAGTCGACGGCTGATTTTTCGATCAATGAACATGCATTTTCGATTTCTGAGTTTTAACACAGTTAGTACTCTTATTGATTTTCAGATGTTACTCTTTGGAGAAAGTTACATACGCTCTACTATACTGGCTTCTGAATCCAATTGTGCCGTTGTAGTCGATGCTACAGCCAGTTCTGACATGATCGTGGTTGAAATAGATATTACTAGGGTGGCTTCCACTGTAAGTATTAATGATTCCTTTGACTTTTTTTTTCTCTTTCATTTCGCCACCAAAAGAAGGACGTGTAGAGTAGTTACTATATCGGGAAGTCAGTTAATATAGCACTAATTAAATTTCGAACTAACTAGACTCTCTCTACATACTCAACTTCCAGCTTGCTAACAGCATCAAGATCTCTTGACAATTCTTGCGGATCTTCACCAAAAACTTCGGCAACTTCTTCCAATGTCCTGCCTGAAGTTTCTACAAAAGTAAACAGTACAAGCACAACCTCCACTGCGAGAATGCAGCAGTACACAATATAATACTTCCATGTGATTGCGTCCAATGCAATCGGGTTCACAAATCCGTTAAATACAGCCCACAGGTGTTGTACCAGATAGAATATGTTCATTCCTTTGGATCTGATGGTGAAGGGAAGGATCTCAGTGATGTACAAGTATGGTACCCCATTCAATCCTGAGTTAAATGCAAAGTAGTAGAGGAAAATCATAGCCAAAACACCCTGTGCCAATCTCTTGTCTTCGAAATTTCTCTGTGCATTTATCGCTGAAAGAATGGTCCAAATCACGTATGTAGTGAGCATTGAGGTAGTTGAGAATAAAAACATCGTTTTCCTTTTAAAGAGGTTCACAGCACTAGCGATAATCAAGGCCACCCCTAAATTGTAAATCATTAGCCCGCCATTGACGATCAACTTCTCATTTTTTGAAGTGATTCCGATACTGTTCAAGACTTTGTTTAAGTAAGAAGACACCAATCCGTTACCAGACAAAATCATCATTGTAGCAAGAACCAAAATAAGAAACAACCTCTTTCGATTCCCAGGTGTCCTTAAAAAATCTACATAAGATGATTTATCGGCTATCTTCTCCAAGTCGATGGCACTCTCGATTTCTGCCATTTCAAAATCAATCAATGGGCCTCCCACGGTTTCATCATTGCCTGCATGATATTTCAACAAAACCTCACGTGCATCATTTAGTCTTCCTTTGCTGATGAGCCATCTCGGAGATTCTGGAACGAAATATATGAACGCAAGCTGAAGTAAGGGAAAAAATCCCTGGATTATAGAAGGAATACGCCATGACCACTCATGAGTGACATCTTTGGTGCCGAAAGCAACCCACGCAGAGATCAAACCACCTAAGTAAAAGCAACAATTATAAAAAGTGGTGACGACTTGACGATGTGTTGGGTATGCTAATTCGGACATCAAAGTTGGGGAGCTAACTATGGAAATTCCACCTCCAATTCCTAATACGATTCTTGCCACCAAAAACATGGCATAATCCTGTGCGGCGCCTTGTAATACAACACCAACAAGAGTGATAGCATTACCTATAGTGATGGCCTGTCGTCTGCCGAATTTATCAGATACCCATGACAGCACTGAAAAGGCGATGATAGATCCAAATGTAACACCAGCAGTTAAAGCACCTAACCTTGCTCCTTGAGGTTTTCCCATATAAGCACTCCAGTCTTCAAAAGTCTGCAAGGAGTTCAACATGGACAAATCATAACCGGTATTTGTAGAGGATAGTGATATAACAAATACCAATGCGTTCAATTTGATGAAAAACCCCTTACGAAGAAACGAGAGCTTACCGTAATCAGGCAAAACTTCTCTATTCTTTGCTCAATGTTGTGCTCAGCTGAAGCTAAGTCCAGTTTATCGCTTAAAGCAGTGTTCAAGCTCGCTTCACTTGACATTGTGGGTTGGTAAAAACTCCTTGAATGTCAAAGCTTGTACTGTTCATGTAAAGATTCTTGTCAAGTTACAGATTTGCGTCACTTTTTATGACATTGCGGGGAAGGAGCGTCACATCGGGTTTTAGGACGATTTCTGGAGTTTTACCCTGGTGATTCCCATTGGGTTGTCATGTATTTAGCATTTATGTTTCAAGTCTTTTTGATGGAGATCGTGGGCAACGGAAGTATCGTCGCGAATCTCAAAAGGAAAAATGCGTTACTCCCTGCCTGACCGGGAAATCTTAGGCGCAGTTGATTCAAAGTAGAGACATATCATTATAAAATGTACGGTGATGCACTGAAGACTCAGTCCTCCGGATTTATGGCATGAAATTTCAATAATCTTTCAAACTACTCTATTCTTTTGAATAAGTCATGACCTCTAAAATATACACACCCCTTTTAAAAGCAATATTTTTTTGTCAGAGACAGGAAAATAATACTAAATTTATTATATCAGGATGAAAAACTGATAGCAAAAGCTAAAAAAACATTACGGAGCCAGCGAAGTATATGAAAAAATGAGAAAAAGTCCAGCTTTCAAAATTGTTGAAGAGTGCCCAGCGAGAACGCATACATGTAAGTCCTTAAAAATCGATGAAATTTCTCAAGATCCATATATTAATACTGGAAAAAAACGTTAATCACAAGGTCAGAATGAGGACGTTGATCATAGTCCCTAAACACCAAATGGAAATCATCACCAGCCCGACGCCTCTTGTAAAAGTCCAATCATGGTACGGCACTGCCACAACCATGAACAGCAAATTCACCAACAAGCAAACACTTGATGTGATCAAGCTGGCATCGATTTTGATCTCAATGTATTGTAATTGTTTCAATTGTAATACCATGATACCATTTAAACCTACTCCCAAGAGTAAATTCAAAAGTGGGCCTCCGAAGCACAGCAGCAATGCCATGAGTGGGAATCCCATTCGTGCAATGGTAAAATTAGAGATAAAATCACCTATTGAGTTCCCCATTGCGAACAAAGTAAGACCCAAGACCAGGTCGCTGATGTGTAATACGAATCCAAGAAATTTCAAATTGGAGATCAAGTCGGTAGCAATGATACTGATCCAGCTGATAGCGCTGAGGAAGCCTAGCAGTGGGAGCATAAGTTGTAATGAGTTGTTTAGCAATTCTTGATTTTTCTTGGTATATGCGACAAAAGTGATTGTGCTGAGAGATGCCGATGCTATGAGAGATATGCAAATAGCTGTTGCAGAAGGAAGCGATGATCCGTATGTTGCAGCAACTGCAATAACAATTGGGGATAGCAGAGTCTGAACAAGCAACAACTTTAGCGCTAAGCCAGAGTTTCCATCAACGGTTTCACTACTGTATCTCACGGGCACCGTCAATTTTAACAGAAGATATGTGGGCAAACATAGCACTAATACCATTGTCTTTAAAAAGTTATTCGAGTGCGATAACTCGGATAATAATGGGAAAAGTTGTATGAGTTGGGCTTGATTTTCAAGGTTAGATGTATAGTATTTCAAATTGAGCAATTTGCGGAGTCCAGATGTGGTATCTAAGTCGATGTCGTTGATGTTGTCAGCACTGTCATTTGAGTGCCGGAGCTCATATTCAGTTGGATCGAATTCGGTTTGCTCAATATCTTCGTCACTATTGCTAGTGTTGTTGTTGTTGTTGTTGTTGTTGTTGATTATTATGTGATCCCCGTAATTGCTGACATCACTATTTGTTGTGGTGGACAGTATAATCAAATCCAGTTGTTGTTGGTCGCTAACGATACTTATTGGAAGTGATTGTTTCAGTTGTAAATCCAAAACCACAGTTTGAAATTCTAAAACGTCGAATAAGGATGGTCTCATCAAGGTTGAAAAATTTTCCAACTTGTCATCGGTATTAGATCTTGTCTCTTCCAAATCTTGTAGGAAACTGGCATCGTCCACATCATTGAAATTGTAAACGTTACGTATTCTCGTCTCTAGCATGATCTGCTGATTTGTTAGTTGCAAAAGCCAATTCCAACCAATGATAATTACCACATATGTGAGGTATAACATATTCATCAGCAGACACTCCCACATCATTAACTTACCATCCGAAAGAAAATAGATCACCAACACCACGCTTACGATAAAAAATGAGGCATCCCTTATGAATATCAGTTTCTCTTGCCTTGCTGTGGTTATTGTGTTATCTGTATTGTAAATCTTAAAAGGATGCACAACACTCATGACTCCAATGACCAATGATGTGATCAAAAACAGTGATCCAACTAATTCTCCAACGGCCAAGGAGCCACTGTCTGACATGAAAGAAGTGTAAGTTCCCAATATATCAGGAGAACCGTTCCCAAACAGCAATAAGGTTAAACCAGACAAGTTGTCGGGGATTTGCAAGAGCTGTGAGATAGTGGACAAGTTGGGACACAAAAACTCTGAAGATGAGAGTCCCAATGAGATGAAAAGTACAAGTAATTGAAGCATCGTGGCTATGATGGTGAGCATGTGATGTGATTGGTGACAGTAGTATAATTTGAAGTAATTGAAGAGCCCAAGTTGTTCATCCAGACAATGCTGAAGTGCAAACAAGCATTGGTCTTGGGATGGGATTAGATGAAGAGCGGCGCAGGTGTTATTCATTGCTCCATTATCTTTCTTCTCAATAAGTAGTAGTAGTATATAAATATCAGTACAGATAGAGATGATTTTTTCGCTTTCCATCTTCTCTATTTTTGTCCTTGCGTATCAGTGTCTCTATCGTCTAGTAGGAGTAGATAGAAGTATTACCAGTGAGATTACTTATCTCCTGGAATGGGCTGGTTTAAGAGCAGAAACAGTATTAGCAGCAAGTATGGAGACCGAATCAAGTTTCTAGGTAGGGGAGCTAGTGGTTCTGTGCATTTGTATCAACAAAAGAGTAATGGCAACTGTTACGCAGTAAAGACATACGTGGAAAGACCGAACTATGAGACCAATGCAGAGTACAGAGCAAGGACTATGAAGGAGTATAGCATCCTCTCAGGAATCTGTCATCCGAACATAGTAGCGGTGCGAGAGTTTATTTTTATCGACGGTACGCTGGGACTGCAATTGGTGATGGAGTTTTGTTCTGCCTCTATTCGTAATGTACTCACCAAGGCGAATAGAAGATCATACTACAATCAGCTTATCGATGCTGTAAGATTCTTGCACCATCATCGTATATGTCATAGAGACTTGAAATTGGATAACTTGATGTGTAACAATAGCGGGCAATTGAAATTGATTGATTTTGCCGATGCCGTTGTTGAGAGAAAACAAACATTAGGTGTTATTGGGACAGGGCTGTATATAGCCCCGGAGGTGTATGGCATGTCATGGTATGATCCCTATCTGCTGGACATGTGGTCTATGGGGGTGGTGTTGTACGAATTTGAGTACGGTGGTGTGCCTTGGAAAGAGGCAAAGGTGCATCTGGACCAACGGTATGCGAAATACGTAGAGCGACGTCGTTGTGGAGAAAATTCAAGTCTAGGCGACATTCAATTAGAGCTGGTGATGGAGCAATTGTTGGAAGTGGATCCTTCCAACAGAATAAACGTAGACATTCTCCACCGGAAGTTTCATCTGTTACTGGAATAATAATGATATACATTTAAAGCGAAATCGCTTGAACACAAAACTAAATAAACTAATAAAAAATAAAAAAAAAAAAAAGAACAACAAAATCAAAAATTTGTATAAAAGTAGAATCGACTAACATAATTGCGGTACATAGTTTAAACAATCTACCCTTAGACAGGATGGAAGCGGAAGATATCAAGCCAGATAGCGTCCTGTTATTGGATGACCCCAAGATTACCCGTATCTTGAACGCTGATAACTCGCTAGACGCGTTGCTTCTACGGTTGAAGCAAAGTATCTTGACGTGCGACGAGTTAGCCAAATTCATTAAAAAGAAGCTGATCTTTGAAGATGAGCATTACAACCAAATGCGCAAAGTCGGGCGCAATACAAGAGATTTGCTCAAACATGATGCCCGCCAATTGAGGCAAGATTCTTTTGTTCGCAGCTTTGATGACATTGTCGCGTTTGATGACAAGTTATACAACGTGGGAACCTCTTATGTGAAACTGTTGACTCAGATGTACGATCAATTGCTGTCATTGTCATCTACAATATCGAGATCGAGAAAGACTATCAAGGAGGAAGGTCGTCGTAAGGAAAAAGAGTGCTCTGATGCTATTTCTATGCTGGAAAAGCTGAAGTCTAAATATAACAACTTATGTCTCGAATTGGAGAAATTGAAGAACGCTGACCCAAGTAAAAAGACTTTTACATTAAAAGGTTCCAAAACATCATCTCAGCAGGAAGAAGATGTCATGAAGAAGATTGAGATTGCTGATCAAGAGTACAAAAATAAAGTTGTTCATTGTAAAAAACTTAAAGATGAATTATTGAAATTTCATAGACCTGCTAATTCCAAACTGTTGAAGAATTTGATCTTAGAAATTGATATTGCCATCAGCGCTCAATTACAAAAATATTCTACATGGAATGAAACTTTATACATGAACTCGGGAGTTACGATTAGCCCTTTAAAACAAGATGTGAAAAAACCTTCTATGCGGGCAGTGGCATCGAGTGTTGATAATGAGAAGGATTTGTACAATTATTTGTTGAAAAATGGAGCACATCGGATAAAGAGCTTGATTCCGGTGGAATATCAAGTTCATCCATCGTTTGGTGGTGCTACAACAACGAAATCGACACTGCTAAAGAATCCTGCTAACGGTAGTTCCGGGTTTAAAGTGACACCTGCATTTCAAAACAATGGCACTGCTTCTGATGCTGCTGTTGGTGCTGCTGCTATAGGTACTTCTACTTCAGAGCTATCTACAGCTTCGCCAACACCTCAATTGAGACAGGCATTCAACAACAATAATAATAACATAAATAACAGCATGAACCACAACAACAACAACATAAGATCTATGGTGTCTCCAGCAGCAACTCCAGTAATACAAGAGCCCCAATATTCATCATTGGATCCAGCAACTTCCAACACTAAAATGGTTGGCCCTAGACCTTTGTCACCGATAAGTGATATGAACAACGATGATGAAAATGACAATGACGATATAGATGAGAGTTATGAAGATACAACTACAAGAACAACAACAATAGCAACATCAACAATAAGTAAGAGCAAGAATGATGATAACCTGCCGACATTACCACCAGGAACTACAATTAATGCAAAGACGTTTGGAGTTCCAATACTGACATTGGCTTCATCGGAAGAAGATTTGGTGCCTGATATTGTAACCCGTTGTATTCAACTCATTGAGTTGTACGGGTTGGATTTAGAGGGGATATATCGAACTTCGGCCAATGCTACCAAGTTGAAAGAGATGAAGGAATCGATCGATGTTGATCCACTGAACTTGAGTAAGATTGGACCAAATAATCTGGAGAATGTAATGGATAGTGATGTTTATTGTGTGGCATCGTTATTAAAATTATTTTTTGCCAATCTTCCAGAGCCATTATTGACCAACGATGCATATGTTGAATTGATCAATGCAGTCAAGATCCTGGACCAACAAGAGAGGTATATAACTCTTCATCATATTATCTTTAAATTACCCGATGAAAGTTATTGGACTCTACGCGCGGTGGTGTTGCATTTAAGTAAGATTGTGCAGCATAGCGACAAAAACAAAATGACGGAAAAGAATTTGGGAATTGTGTGGGGGCCAACGTTGATGATGACTAGTGATACACTGGAGGATGTGACATGGCAAGGTAAAGTAGTGGAAGAATTGATTATCAATGCTAATAACTTGTACCGGGACGAATAATTAAATATGTTTTTTAAAATAAAAAAAATTGAGAAAACAGAAAACAATTCTATTAATTAAATGTATTTCTTTGAAGATCTCTTATATTCAATTAATTACGTCATTTTTTATGTTGAACAAAAAAAAAATTTTGTTTCTTTCTGTGTAAAATGTGTATATGTTTATGTGTATTGTGCTGTGGGTAGCAGCAGCAGCAGCAGCAGCACTCAGCAGGAAGTGAGTGAGTGAGAGACAGAGAAAGAGAAAATTGGACAAACAAAACAAAAAAAATGGAAGAAAAAAAAAATTATTAACCATTATGGAAAACAAAAGAAGAAGAAGAAGTTAAAGTTGAATGAAAAGAGAATCCTCCTATTATAGAATTGTTATTCAACCAAAAGTCACAGATATAGAATTGTTGATAGTAGGCAACTTTGTTTTAAAAAAGAATTATCACACGTCATTGTAAACTAAAAATCGATTCTTTACTAAGGTGAATTATTTTTTCAATTTTTTTCAAGAAATCAACACATCATCATCATCATTATAAATCAAAATGGACTCATCTTTAGAGAATTCAGACTTGATCGATTGGACCATCTTTAGCGAATTAATTCAAATGGATGAAGATGAAGAGGGATTCAGTAAATCTTTGATCACCACATTTGTTGAACAACTGTTGGATATCTTTGATGAAATGGACCAATTGATTTTACTTCTGCAACAACCACAAATATCAGATGAAGAATTGATCAAATTATCTAATTTAGGTCATTATTTAAAAGGTTCTGCACTGCTGTTAGGTTTGAAAAAAATTCAAGCACAATGTGAACATATTCAAAACTATGGTAATAAGATCAATTCACCTAACCCTAATGATAGTAATGAGAGCAATAATAACGAATACCGTAATGATAACAATACTTATGATGATAAAAACAAAGTTAATAATGACTTGAAAATTGAAATTGAGCGCAATAACGTCCCAGAGTTAGACGTAGCGAATCTTTCTGGAAACAATGTATGGTTACACCGTATCAAAGTTGCATTGGCTAGAGCTAAATTAGAATTCACTCGTACAAGAGTAGTGTTGAGCGAGTATTTTGCAGAAGAATTGTGATGATGACGTAATATTGGATCAATTTTGGGGAAATAAAGTTTGCAGCAAGTGCTAAAATTGCAAAAGGTGGAAGGAGAAGAGGAGAGGAAGAAGAACTAGAAGTAAGAGAAGATTTCGTTGAATATATCATTTTGTTTGCATGCCACTTGTTGAATGGGAGGTAGATGATATGATTTTCACCGATATAAAGGTCAATAGATGTATGGAACAGGAGGAGGGAGGATCCATTGAGTGAATCTTTATTGTTTTTTTTTGTTTCTGAATTTTTGGGAGAAATTAATTGTGAGAGTGAAAAGTACACCATTGCGTCTATGGTGTTTTTTTTTAATTCCTTGACTGGTGGCATAATTTGTCGATAGATGACAAATTCATTGTACTAAAGTCGAAACTTGGGGTGCTTGAATGTGATTGAATCAATAAAAAAAAAACCCCCCATAGAAATTTGAGGACACTCAGCGAAGTAGTGGTGTTCATTGGGAAGATTATACATCTGAAGCATATTATTTTAAACTGTTGTGTGTTTGTTGCGTTGTTTGTTTCCTTATTTGTCTGTTGATTCATGCACAAATTTGCATCTACACGGCGGAAAACAAAATAGCTTTTGAAAAGTTATTTGCTTTGTCATTTTGGTTTGAGGAATAAAAATGTTTGTGATGTGATTTATCTCAGTGGTTAGTTTCGTCACTAAATTCAATAATAATGGCTGACACCATGTTTCCTTGGTTGAAACAGACTGTGATTGAGATCTTGTTGTTATTGCTGTTGTGTCGTTGTGTCGTTGCTTGAAATTTCCATACAATATTTCTACTCTGGATTGATTTCGTCTTGACAAAATTTTTAAAATGTGTTTGCTAATAACTCTGAAAAAATTTGATCTTGCCCATTTTCACTGGTATAAGCCAATGTATTATTTTCTACTTTAAAATTGATGCAAATTCAGAGGTGAAGGTCACATAACGATAAGATGAAATTGTCCGATGGTAGATCACGATATTTGAAATGCTTACTTGTGTGCTTGTTGGGCGAAAGCGGGAATGAATGGGTCTGTTTTCTGTAGTTTGTGGTCTTGTTGTCTTTGATTGTTGGAAAGAATTTGTTTAATTTACGTTGTTTGATGTAAGTGGGCGTTATTGTCATCGTATCATCCTCTGCTACATTCTCGCAGGTTATTTGTGAACTTTTGCAACATTTGCCGGAAAGCTCGAATTTCAGTAACGTACCAGAATTTCTTTAAACTCTAATTCAACGGTGTATCAATACTATACAGCGCGTGAATTTCATATCAGTATTACCTCGACGATCACGATGCAAAACTTGCATTTGATATTAATCTACCCCTTGACTTTCCAACACCACCAAAATAACTTGATTGATATAAAGAGCTTTGACGACTTTATTCTCTCTCAAATAAGTATTAATACTATCAGGTCTTTTTGGTTCATTTTCATGCAATTTCAGAATTCGATCAAGGGCAGCGTTTCTCGATTGTTGTTTTTAAAAGTTCTTTGTCCAGAAAGTCTTTAGTCTCAATCAAATCTGCAGACCCACCACTTGTCACCGATCGAATTTTTGATACTTGCCAGAACTGTAGGTGAGTAGACAGGAATTATAGTGCCGGTATTGACACCGGCGCTGGGCATATTAGGACTCAACAGTTCAGATAAAATGAGTGATCTGTTAAGAATGTCATGGATTCTTACAGTGGAAGGTTTCGACGACGACGACGACGAACCCGAATTGAAGGTGGAGTCATAGTATTCCGGAGATTGACATAGTGATTGATTCTTAGACGATGAGTCCTCATTAGGGTTTGCAACAACGGGAATCAAATCAATTGAGAAAACAAAGATATCAGGATATATTAAACTGTTATAAATTTGTAAAGTACTTCTAAAGTATATATAACTTGCCACAAAAAAACCACAAAAGGAAACTACCTGGTCAACTCATACAAATCACCCAACTTGCTAGCGAAATACAAAGGTTGAGCTTGTTCTGGATAAGTCTCGATGCTATCTACTGTTTCGATACCACTCAACACCAACAACGTTCCCAACCCACCATCTAATCCAAACTTCATATCGGTATTCAAGCGATCTCCACACATACATGTCTTGGCCAGGTCCAAATTGTGCTCGGCTATGATAGCACGCAACATGTTTTGATTAGGCTTACCACATGCAATAGGTGTTCTATTCAGTGCTACTGCAACACTCTCCACCATGGTTCCTGCACCAGGTAAGATCATTCCCTTGTTAGGATAAGTAGAATCAATGTTGGTCAGGATGAATGGTATTTCCGGTTTACGAAGCAAGTATTGTAATGTGATTGCCATCTTCAAATAATTTAATCTGGTGGTGAGTCCCACAACAACGGCACCAACATCCGGATCCAAATTTTGCAATTGAGGATGATCTAAACTATATTCCTCATCTAAAGCAGGATCCGTACCACCTAAAGTTTTGTAACCCAATTCATGTAATTCAGTCTCAATACCAGCTTCACCAAAGACATATATCTTTTCTGTCTTTGGAACTTTAGCAATCTTGTCAATGTAAATAGCACTCAGGTACAGTGATCCAAATACTTCATTTTTAGCAACGGTGATACCAAATTTCAGAAATTTTGTAATGTATTGTTCACGTGAATAAGTAGAATTGTTTGTGACAAAAATCAATTTCTTGCCCAATGAACGTAAGTATTCTAAAGTCTCGACAATGTAAGGTAACAAGTGCACCCCAAGCCAAAGCACACCATCACAATCGAAAAGAAAATTGTCGTATTGAGAGAGGAATTTCTCGGCCTGTTGCTTAGTTGTGATCTTGGTGGATCTCATAATAGTAGTAGTGGTGGTGGTGGTGTAGAAATACTCGTTGTTCTTGAAGAGATTGCGATGAGGGGATATTAAACTTCAAATATTCATATTTATATCTATAGATATATTTGTTGGAGGGAGTAATAGTAAGCCATCAACTGACTGAGGAGGCACCAACGAAACGGGTTAAAGGGGACGTTTGATAAATAAGTGCACGACCTTGTTTTTATAAAAAATTCCCAGTGGAAAAGAAAGAAAGAGAGTGAGTAAGTGAGAGATAGATAGATAGATTAAATAAGTACAACAACAACTAGTTGACAATGCCTCAAGATTTACCTCCCATTGGAGGCTACGAACCAATCCAATGGAAGAGAAACCTTCCATCCCGTGGCTTCAGTCCGATAGTCTATTTCACCGCGTTATGTGGCCTCACTGCATATGGTTTTTACAGAGTAGTGTTGGGTAATCGTGAACTGTATGAACTCAAGCGAGAAAAATTATGGAGTCGTATTCATCTATTACCACTCTTACAACTGGAACAAGATCGTGATGTTGTACGCCGTACGTTGGCTCATTATCTGAGAGAAGGTGAAATGATGAAGAACATACCTTGGTGGGAAGTTAAGACAACCTATCATGACAATTCGGTATTTCATCCACCTCAAACCACGTTGTTTGGTAAACGTTTAGATCTGGATCATTGGTTATACCATCTGAACTCAAAGGATCGGTTCGCTAAGAAGGAAGAAGAGGGGAAGAAAGACTAAGTTGGTTGTTCAGGGGGATGATACAATCAATATACGAGGAAGTTTTTCATTTTAGTGACTCTGCTAACAAATCTGGAGTTTTCACACTGTGAAGAGCGTTGATGGTTCTCTAGTTCTATCAAATCCTTACCAAGGTAATCTCTATTTATTTTATTTAATTTATTTATTCCATATATTTATTTACTCAATTATTTATCTTTTTATCAAGTATACATTGGTTGTAGTAATTGAACATTGATCAATTAGATAATTCGTGGTTCTGTCGACCTTTTTATGTGTAGGGACTCGACTTGTCATTGTTTTAGCTATTATCTAACTGGGCAACAGCACCAGCGAACATCCATCGTTAGCTGCTTGTTGCACAGATCAATCACATCAAAAAAATTAAAAAATAAAATTCCATTCATATTATTGAAAAACTACAGCTATCATAGATCACATCGAGATAAGAGGAGGAGGATGCTGCCACCGCGGACAACGCAAAGAAAATTGAAAACAGCACCATTGTCGAGGCTTCTTATCATTGTCCTCTTCGCCACTCGTATTTATCAAGCACTTAATGGCATCATTCTGGATTGTGATGAGACTTTCAACTATTGGGACCCTCTCCATTTTCTCATCAGAGGCTTTGGCAAACAAACATGGGAATACTCCCCTGAACACGGTATACGTTCTTGGTCTTTCTTGCTCCCACTAGCAACATTGCTGTATCCTTTCCGTACCCTTTTTCAAGTCACGGGACAAAACTTGTTTTGGATATTGCGTTGTTCGATACTGTGTTTCACCGCTGTATGTGATCTCAACTTGTACAATGAATTGTCCATTTCAATTAACATCACTACAGCGCAATGGTACATGTTATTCACTATAGTGAGCCCAGGGATGTCCCACGCTGGAATCGCTTTGTTACCCTCGGCTTTTGCCATGAATTGCGTCTCATTACTGTTGGCATTCACCATCAACTACCTCAACTCATCTTCAACGTTGTCATCATCATCGGGACATCACAACTTGCTGCTCAACAGGTGTTACTTGGTAGTGGGGTGTATTTGTCTTGGTGCATTCACTGGTTGGCCATTTATACTGGTGTTAATTATACCGTTATTGATATACATTCTCTGTGCCAATGTCACAACTCGGACATGGATGCTTTGCAAGTTTATTATCAACAGTGCGTTTTTTGCAGCGCTGATACTCTCGTTGATCACATACATCGATTCAACTTTATACGGCAGGCTCACGGTGGTGCCGTTAAATGCATTGCTTTACAACGTGATCAATGCGGATGATTCTACTGGACCTAACATATTTGGAGTTGAGCCTGTTAGTTATTACGTCCTAAACTTATTGTTGAACTTCAATGTTGTTGTTGTGATAGCCTATGCTGGTTGTATGTTATTGCCGTTATTGAATCTAATCATGCCTCATGATCAACAAAGTGGAGAGAATGGAATAATTGACGATAATAAAACATTGATGGTACTAGTGGCACCGATGTGTATCTGGACACTTATTTTCTTTGCACAGCCACACAAAGAAGAACGGTTCATGTATCCGATTTACCCTTACATTTTGATGCTTGGAAGCTTCACTTTCCAAAGAATGTTTGCAATTTTACAACTAGCATTGTTCAAATTGATCAGATTTAAAAAAATTGCAAGATTGTTGTATATAATGGCAGTGGCAACAACAGCATTGACAGTAGCGGTAGTGTCAGTTCTCAGAATGTACTCATTGATCGACAACTACTCATCTCCCTTGGCAGTATATTCACATCTCCCACAGAACAGTGACACCACCAACAACAACAACCTACAAGAAAATGTATGCTGTGGAAGAGAGTGGTATCATTTCCCCACTTCTTTCTTCCTCGCAGACAATCAGCGTTTGAGATTCATCAAATCTGGATTCAACGGTATTCTTCCAGGTGATTTTCCCGAGAAACAACTGACATGGCACGATGCCATCTCACGTGTGCCTCCTCATATGAATAACAGAAATTTGTTTGAATGGGATAAAGTGGTACCGTTTGAGACTTGTGATTACTACGTTGATATAGATAAGGAGGTGGATATTGAATCTGGGGAGATGGCAGTAGTGGGGAGTGAAGAATGGGAAGAAGTTTATTGCGATAAATTCATCGATGTTGATAACAGTCATGGTTTACGCAGGTTGTTGTATTTACCACACACACCTTTGAAAGATGACAAGTTGTTGGGCAAAGTTGAATATTTCAAACATTGCTTGTTGAAGAGGAAGAAGTAGTTGTTAAGATCTCTTTCACGGTCAGAGATTGGACAAATGCAAAACAAAAAAAACCACAGATGTATAATATATGTATAATATATGTATAAATATATATATCTTTATAATGAATCAAAAAGAAGAAAAAAGTCTATCAAAAATTATTCAAAGAAACAAATGTCATCGATCAAGTTATTGAGTTTTTGATATTTTAAATTTGCTTCACCAACATACTCTCTCTACCTGGCCCAGTACCGACCCATTGAATAGGTACATTGACGAAATCCTCAATGAATTTCAAATATTTTTTGGCATTTTCTGGTAAATCTTCATATTTTGTAATGTGTGTTATATCCTGTTCCCAACCTGGCAAGGTGACGTATTCAACATCAACTTTAGCCAACTTGTACAAATCTTCAGGGAAAGAAGCAAGTTTCTTACCATTGTAACTGTAACTGATACCAACTTTAATCTCTTTGAAAGTGTCCAAGACATCTAATTTAGTGATGTTTAATGAGGTATAACCATTGATCAATGTGGAATATTTCAAAACTACCAAATCTAACCAACCACATCTTCTCTTTCTTCCAGTGGTGACACCAACCTCTGCACCAATGGTTTGCAATTTCTCTCCATCTTTGTTCAATTGTTCAGTAGGAAATGGACCTTCACCAACTCTAGTGGTATACAGTTTCACTACCCCATAAATATTTCTAATCAGTTTTGGAGGGATACCTAATCCGGTCAAGACACCACCGATACCGGTGTTGGATGATGTGACGTATGGATAAGTACCAAAATCGATATCAAGCATTAAGGCATTAGCACCTTCAACCAAGATTTTTTTATTTTGCAGTATAGCATCGTGCATGAATACAATAGAGTCAACAACAAATGGTTTAATTTGTTCTTTGAGAATTTTGTATTTGGCCAATTCACTATCAAAATCACAATCGAAATCACCATATCTTTTCTTTCTTGTTTCGATCAATCTTCTTAATCTGTTACTAAATTCTTGCCATGAGTCCGGCTCATCGCTAACCAAATGGTGTACTCTGATACCGGAACGGGATGCTTTTGTGGAGTAAGTTGGACCGATACCTTTCCCCGTGGTACCAATCAGTTTCTTGTTCTCAGTTAATTCCAGTTCTTTCAACTTATCAGTACGTTGATGGAAATCAAAAACCAAATGAGCTCTTGAAGAAACAAATAATCTATCCCTGCATTTCAAACCTTTCAGTTCAATATTCTCCAACTCTTCAAAAAATGAAGGTATATGAATAACAACACCGGATCCAACCAAATTCAAACATCTTGGATTGACCAAACCGGATGGTAACATGTGGAAATCATACTTTTTGTCACCAACAACAATAGTGTGTCCTGCATTATTACCACCTTGACATCTAGCACAAACATCAATGTCATCACATAACAAGTCAACCAATTTACCCTTACCTTCGTCCCCCCATTGGGAACCTAACACAACATCAGCCATTATCTCTGATTATGATTATTTGATTTCTATATATATATATGACTCTAAAATATGAACGTTTTAACAACGTTGACTTCAAAGTGAAAAAAACGAAACCCGAAAACAAAAAAGTGGGTAATATATAAATCAAATTTTTTATTTTTTTGTGTTGTGTGTTTCATCAATTATCGACACAATACTCTGCGCTGAGACTTGGTCGTGTACAAATTGAGTGATTAAAATAAATTGCAAAACGGAGTCAGAAATTTTATTAGTCGGATGTTGCCGATATATACTACCAGTACTACTGAATATTTATTCATCATATATTTTATGTATCATTTACTGTGATTTGTATGTGAGTGTGTGCTGTATTATTCTTGAGACTCAAAAATCCTCTAAGTTATTTTAACAAGTGATTGGAAAAGTACAACACATTTATCGATATATTTTTTACATACAAAAATGAAGAAAAATAAACCGCGTAATATACTACAAGTTGAAAAAAGGGTAAAAAAAAAAAAGGTAAGCCCCATTCATTTCATGTCCTGTCATAAAAAAACAACAAAACCACCGATAAATAAACCTAAACCTATAATTTGTTAATTGTTGGTCAAAAGAATTGAGTAAAAAAAAAAGGGTATAATCACCAATTGATAGACCAACACAAACGAAACCAAAAACTAATTCAAAAAAAAAAAAAAAACTTTGTAAAAGCAATGAAAATAACAACCAAGAATTTCACACAACCAAATGACGAGAGTGAGATGGATAACTTGAAAGTATTTGGAATTGAAAACAGGCAGAACCCTTCTTGTAAAAAAAATGTACTATTTTATAGGCACATCAAAGTCAACGCAAAGGAAAACATCTGTCAATTCTTGAATGATAGAACTTGGGCAAAATAATGAGTTAAATGCAATTCCTTGTAAACAGTATGAAAACTTAAAACAGAAGAAATGCAATTTTCAGCACAAACGAATGGAATAATAGAATAAATTGAATATAACAACTGGAGAAAGGGAGACAAAATCGTTTTGAAAAAAAAAAATTCATTCATCCATCTTTCAATCATGCCAGTGTTATATTATAAAGCAGAATAGATAGATAAATCTAGTAAAAGACAATCTTGGCAGTTGATCCATCTGGAACAGCAACGGTACAACCATCTGAACCACTACCGGTATATGAACCATCAACGTATGAACATGAACCTTGGATTGAACCTGAGTCGGCAACAATCTTAACGTTGTAATTAGGGGTATCATTGTTATTTGGATTTGGAATCAAGGATAAATAAGTCATTCCATCGGTGTAACCACTACCAATAACTACTGGAGCCCAATTACCGACACCTGAACCGGCTTGTCCCCAAATACAACCATCTTCGATGGAGACACCAGCATTGTTGACGTAATATTGAGCAGAGGTTTTCTTTCCCTGCCATTGGTAATAAGTTGATTCATCAACAACAGATAATGGAGCAGAGTCACCAGCACTTAACCAAGTTGGTACAACCATATTTTCTGAACCTGGGTAATCGGTTCTACAAAGAGCAACACCTTCATCGATTTCACTAACAGCTTGAGCAGTTTGTACACCCCATTCACACAAGTAATCAGTGTCAGCACTCTTGTAAAGGTAACCATCCTTACACAATAATCCACCAACAGAAATACCGTTGGCTGGTTGTGAAGAAGGCCATTGAGTCTTGGACATACCAGCTTGACAAGCATAAGAACAGTAAAAGCCATCTTGACACGATGGAGCAGTGTTCCCATTGGAATCCATGACAGAGGCCCAACCACCAAAACTTAACCAATCCAAAGAGACAACACCTTGTCCGGATGGAAAATCAGAACATTTGATGGTACCATCTTCAAAAGATTCACTTGGATCTTGAAAAGCTGATAAATCACCGGAGATACCATTTGATGATGATGATGATGATGATGATTGTTGTTGGGTTGGAGCAGAAGTTTCTTCTGGGGCAGACGCAGCAGATGTGGAAGGTTCTTGCTCTTGCTGTGGGGTACTGGTTGGAGTGATCTGACCATTGACAACAACAGTTGATGAAGCAGTTGGTGTGACATCAGCTGTAGCTGCAGTGTTATCGTCAGCTGCAGTTGCAGTGGCGGTGGCACTTGCTTGGGTGACAAAGTTACCGAATTGATCAACGTAGACAACTTCGGTGACGATTTCAACAGCTGCTTCTCTCTTGTGGACGTGATGCAGGTGCTCAAATGGTGCTGCATTGACAACAGCAAAAGTGGAGGAGGCCAAAGCCAAAGTAGACAAAACTGAAGTTGATCTCATTTTTGTAGTGAGTTTATTCCGTTATTTGATATATACGAGTAAGATGAAGCTGATGAGGTTGATGATAACTAGGAATATATTTGTGTAATAAACCTTAGAGACAATTATGATGATTTGTTGTATGAAATTTTTTAAAGGAGTGGATCGAAAGTTGAAATCTGGGTTATAAAGGGAGTGACTAAAAGCTAGATTAAATGAATGAAATCTGAAACTTTAATGATTGAACTTTCTAAAAGAGTGGTGAATGGTGGGAAGATGAGTTATATCAAACTTTTTGTATATGTTGGTATATATATATATATAAATATATACTTGACAAGAAACCGTTGAAGGAGACCAAAGTATATTTATATATGTTGTTGTTGTTGTTTGTGCAAATTTGTTGAAGAAAAAAAAAACTTTTTCTTTGTTTAAATTACGCGCATGACGCAATGCAATGCACTTTCAACAACAACAACAACAAAAGAAAGAGCCCCTGTTTTGTTTCCTATCTACTGGAAGCGAAAAAGAGTCTAGAACTCCCACAAAAATGTCCTTTTCCAGATAATCGTATGGACAACATGATATTTATTTCATGGACAACCCTATTCTTGATAATCATCGACACTCTATGTTATTTCTCTCTCTCTCTCTCTCTCTCTGTATGTAAATCTTTCTTTCCCTTCTCCTCCTCATACTCTTCCTTCTCTTTACCCTTCTTCCCCCTGTCCAATAGTTAAATTTAATATAAACTCACATATTTATATCCCCGGTTGTTGTCGTTACGATGTAGCTATTTATTGACCCGTGTCAAATTTTTCTTTGCTAACAACCGCAATAGTAAAGGCGCCAAAGTACAATAAATTCTTAACGAAAAAAAAATGGCAGATCTGGAGGATTGAAAAAGGGTACCTTAAACATTTCCTCATTAAGAAAGAGGTAAGCACTGTTTAGAAAGTAACAACAACAAAAATTCAAATTAATTACCTGAAGATTCCACTCCGGGTTGTTAGAGCAAATTATCGTCAGCAACTATCATCCATAAACAATTGATCATTGATTCTTTCATTTTTTTTGCATTTGATTGATTGATTGTCGGAGCAAACAACGTTGTAAAAATGTGTATAATTATTTGAATTGAGAGTAACTTTGTCAACTCTTCCCTCTTAACTTGTGAGATTACAACCACCTTTAGATCATGGTAAATACCACAGTGTTACTTCACGTATTATTATATTTTTTTGTTATTTTACCTTAATAGATGATAGGTCTTTTGTTATCTGCTGAGTAAAATCAAGAAGGTTCATACATAACATAATTTCGATCTAAAGAGAAATAAGACAATTCACTATCTATTTTTCATGTGATCGTGTGGCGCCTGAAATATAATATGTAGTGTCCGAGGTTTCAAATGGAGGCCGAATTTGGTTGTTGTCCCGTCTTCTTCTTCTTCTTATTTTTTTTTCCTTTTTTTGCTCTTTTAACTGAATTTTCGTGTCTTTTGACCTAGAATCAATAAGTGGACAAAGTTCAATATTAGATTAGTGTTTACTTGTCGTTACTTCTCATCGTCATGTTTGAAAATTTTAATATTCAACAACAGTTTGAACACTGCCCATCCCATCCCTTCATATTTTAAAATCTGTTTCTATTGAATAGACGTTCGTTTCCCCCTATATCTGATACGTTGGCATGAGACCAACCTAAATGGAAAAAAAGGGTCAAATTACTAGATTATACAACGCAACTTAACCTAGTTTTGTTATTCCTCGTTGCCTCAATAGAGGCCCCAATACTGCCCAAAAGAATATTATACGATCTTCAACGTTTTCCATATGTAAGTGTGTGGGATAATTGAAATCAAAAATGAAAACGATCTGCCGAAAAGAAAATTTGTCTTTAGGGCACCCCTTGTTTCAAGAAAAACTTTTAACCTGATTAAGGTATACAAATCGGTGAACCGGGTTCACAACAACTACTATACCCTTGAACTCACACATATTTCACGATGAAATATTCGAGCGTGGAAGAAAACTAATTGGCTTTATTTATCGATTATTCAAAGCTTTACCTTCTTTACGAATACCAAGAAAATGAAAAAAAAAAATATTACAACCGTTTGCAACAAAACAGGGTTTCAAAAAACATATTAAACTCAATTTAGCCTACGAAATATTTGTATAAAACGCTGTATAAAATATTAAAACGGTTGATTTTTTGCCTCTTCATCTTGAAGCGATTTCCAGTAATTTTTTGCTTCGAAAGACCATTAATAGAATAGGTCGTTATGATAAAATTAAAAATTATATTAATAAAACCCTGATTGGGTTTAGTAATTGATTACATATCCTGTTATATGCGAGGTTCCCCTTCTCACTCTATCTATTCCTTAAAAAGTTGATGATTTTTCATTTTTAATAAAATAGCAGCAGCAACAGGGGGGGCAGCAGCAGCATTTTATTAAGAAAAAAAAAATAAAAAAACTTTTCATCACCGATCAACTTTGTGTATATGTACACGACTTGCCCCTACGTATGAGCCAATTGACAACAGGAGTGATTGAATTGGTAGTGTTCTCAACACATAAATCTTATTTATTAAACTTAACAAATAGGTCAGCAACAACATTCATGTAGATAATTGATATGGACAATAGGAGAGACTGTTAATGATACTTTTCTATTGTCCCTATTTATTTATTCATAAAAGAATTTAGTTTCAGTTCGAATTTCGCTGACTAAATGAGGTTTACTCCTTGTTCAGATTCATCAAGGCGAAGCAAGCAATCAATCATTTGGCTCAATCATCAACTATTATTTTTCAGTTTGTTGAGTTGTCAACATCGACCTATAGATACTTGACTTAAGTACTTCCTTGCACGCAAATAAAGATAATCAAGGCAGTTGGTGGTAGTTAATTGAGAGAAACCAGTCATCGTCTTGTCTACTAATTTACTCAGCTTTTCAATCTTCTCAGTTACTTGTATTCGTCTGACAGAGATTATAGCTTTCAATTGAGAAGAGATGCCGAGCTTGATCGAGCTTTTCTCATTTCTGCTTGATCAATGACAATAACTTCCTCTCTCTATTCCTCCATCCGTTAAGCCTTCTTATCAACTTGAGCTATATTTAAATGCTAAATTTAGCAAAAGTGTGCATCTCACATCCCCCCTTTACTTTCCACATGAAGGGGTCGTCTCAGTATGCATATATGAATATATATATATAGAATTCGACTATAGTTGCACTCGGCATTAACTTCACATATTTATTGCAATATTTATACTGTGAATAAATGACCGCTTTTCAAAATTTAACGGCAAAAGACTGATTTATATGCTTAACTTGACATGAAATTAAAACTGAAAAGCAGTTAAGCAATCATGAACAATTTACAGATCATAAAAGTTACCAATTGCTCATAATTCAATTGTATATGGAGAGACTTGGTATGATTGTCGTCAATAAGAGATCCGGTCTCCATCTATCGCCCCATACACTTAGGATAGACAAGAAAAAGAAAGAGATTAAATCAAATGAAAACAAAAATTATAAAAGCAGAGCATATTCGTAATTTGAAGTATGGAGATCTTCGGATATATGAAATCGTAACATTTTTTATTCTTCGCTCATCAGCTACCCCGCTTTAGTCAAAAATCAGATCATCTCGAGGACATCTTGTAAAGCTTTTTGCTTCAGTTAAGTTTCACGAGTGACATCTTTCCTTATCGTACGACGTTAAGACTACAATTGCAACCAATAATACTTTTCTAAAGTTGGTCTGTGTTGTGTAGTCCAATCTCAAGCGAAATTTAAACTACTTTTTTTGTTTTTCCTGTCTGTTGTCGGATCCTGTCATGTGCTCATATAAAAATTTCATCCATATAATCCCATCACATACAATCAAAACCACAATTTGATTTCCTCATAAATGGGTTTCGTACATCATCTTATCAATAAGTTGGAGTCAGCTGAAGGCCATCACCACCATCCTCACGATGACGGCCAAGTGGGCCGACAATCAGGGTCTCCTCCAACACAGCGAAGACCTCCAGTCTCTCCGCCTCAGCCTCCACATCAACATCAACACGAAGATGAAGCCTATAATGCTCCTCAAATTCCACCAAGGACCTACGAGAGAGCTCCAATGCCATTACCTCTGACAGACAACCAACAGTATCATCCTCGGGCTCCATCTGAGCCTCATGATCACCAACAGATCATCCAAAATATGAAAAGTTTACAGATCGACAATGTGAACAACATCTTCACCCCAATTGACACTCCTGACGTTGTACAGGTCTTGCAAAGCCATACACATCCGGTACCACTTCCGGCCAACACATATGACGATTTCATCTCTCGCAAACAAGCTGAGATGCCAATCGAGACCAACTCTTTCTATACCAATTTACTCTTGGAGAATCAGACGGCACCTATTTGGACACATCCATATTCTTTATGGTACACAAATAAGCCTGAGGATAATGAGTTTTTCGGGTTGGCTGTATCACATACGACAAAAGAACAAAGAGTGTTTGGAGAGAACCCTAACAAGCCAGGTGAGACGCAATATTATTTCAATCCAGCTGGAATTAAGTCATTTGTCATTGGAGCGCTGGAATTTGGTAAATCGTCATTGTTATTGGCTGTGGATGGATGTGAGAAATTCAGTTGTAATATAAATTTATTTCAAGATAACAATGATCGACATAAATTTATAAAGATTCCAGTGGTGCAAGGTATGGGGTTTATCACTTCGATATACTCAAAATTGACACCTAAATTAGAGTCAGGGATTGGTATTCAAAATTTTGAACAAGATCAATCTTTCAACAATAGAAATGTTAAAAAATATAGGATAATATTGTTCAATCAAGTGAATTGGTCAATGTATGTCATATCCAACACCACCGATTATGATTTTAAATTACAATCGGCAAATTGTATCATCGGTACAGGTGATGTCCAGAGCTGTATTATACAATTGGCTTCCGGGAATCACCAACTGTATGATCAAGGTTGTGGTGGATATCCATCCAAATGCCAAATTTCGGCGACTGTGCAAAATAACCAGAGCAATTACAAATTCAACTATCAAATTTCGGGAACCAATGACAAGACAGTGATGTATGCATTGCCACATCATGTTGAGTCTTTCACTTCTGAGATGCTGCAACGTAAATGTCAAGGTTTACAATTGGATAGTACCGTTGCTGGCACGATGCAACTGTATCTCACCGATACCTTTTCAATGGCTGAGAAATTACCTACTCAAATCCAATTCGAGCCATGGCTTGATAACACAACGGTAAGTTTGAACCAATATACCACTCAGCAATTAGATTCAATCAGGAAACTGTGTTTAGAAGAGATGCAAGAAGATGTGGTGAACATCTCCAATACGGATTCCATGTACTCCTCCGGTAAGATCTTGGACAAGTACTGCATGATATTGTACGTCATTGTCTTTATCTTGAAGGACCATGGTTTAGGTAGAAAGTACTTGCCCCGTGTCAGGGATGCCATGGTGAGATTTACCTCCAACAAGCAACAATGTCCCTTGGTCTACGATACCACATGGAAGGGTATTGTGTCCTCTGCCGGTTTAGATGGTGATATCTTTCGTGATTTTGGTAATACCCATTACAACGATCATCATTTCCATTATGGATACCATATTCACACCGCTGCGGTGTTGGCTTTGTGTGATAATACCATTGGTGATGGTTCATTCATGAGGCAAAACAAGACAGCAATCAACTTGTTGGTCAAGGACGTTTCTAATCCAGTGAAGGATTCTCGATTCCCTGAGTCGAGGTCATTCGATTGGTTTAATGGCCATTCATGGGCTAAAGGGGTTTTTCCTTCCTTCGATGGTAAAGATGAGGAGAGTTCATCAGAGGATTACCATTTCGCTTATGGATTGAAATTGTGGGGTTATATTGTGCAGGATCAAAATATGGAAAACAGGGGTAATTTGATGTTAGCAGTGATGAAGAGGGCTATGAACATGTACATGTTGTTCAAAGACGATAATAAGGTACAACCACCACAGATGATTAGAAATAAAGTAAGTGGTATCTTGTTCGAGAACAAGATGGATCATGCCACATATTTCGGGTTAAATTTAGAATACATCCAAGGAATTCATATGTTACCCATCACTCCAATATCTTCTTTCATTAGAGAACCTGAATTTGTCCGACAAGAGTGGGAACAACTCTTACAAAATCATGTCAAGACCTTGGACGATGGTTGGAAGGGAATTTTGATGTTAAATTTGGCATTATACAATCCCAAAGAGGCATACGATTTTTTCAACGATCCTAGATTCGATAAAAAATGGTTGGACAATGGCATGTCCTTGACGTGGAGTCTTGCATTCTGCGCAGGTGTAGGTGCTGGACGTTGACGATAGTAATAATAATACTAGTGTAAATACAATAAAATATTAAAATAGGGGCGTGTATTACTACCATAAAGATATAAGATTGCTCCTATACACAATGAAAAAAAAAAACGTTATAAAAATTAAGCCAAAATTCCCTCCACAAAATTTCATTTTGATAAAGACAAACACACACACAAAGAAAAAAAGATGTCAAAGCGCAAACTGAGTGAGGCAATTGAGAACGCTTTGACAAAGATATTGAAAAGAGATACCATTGGTAAGGCTCGCCAGTACCTCAATGGAGAAATTACAACTCCTTATCAAAATCTCGTTACCCAAATTGAAACTAAGGAAGGTAGTGATGGGAAACTGGATTTGAAGAAGAAATCGACAACAAAGAAGATCAATGATGATGATAATGACAACAACGCATGTGTATTGCATTGGTTTCGAAGCGATCTAAGATTGAATGACAACAGATCATTGAAACAAGCGAGTCAATTGGCCAATGAATTAGGGAAACCATTGATCACTTTGTACATTGTATCAGCTAAGGAGTTTGAAAGTCACTTTTTGAGTAATGTTAAAATTGATTTGATTTTGCGAACTTTGAAGCAATTACAAAAAATACTTGGTGATTTAAACATCCCTTTAATCATTGATTCTATAAAAGGGCGCAATTATGAAGCCAACTTGAAAGAGATTTGCGATTTATATAAGGTGCAACATGTATTTGCAAATTTCGAGTATGAGATTGATGAGTTAAACAGGGATTGTAAAATAGTTGCAAATTTAGGTAAAGATAAACATTTCCATTTAGTACATGATGCATGTGTTGTTGAACCTGAGTTGATCAAGGCCAAGACTGGTAACCCATATAAAGTATTCAAACTGTGGTACAATGATTGGTGTAAATTGGTGTACAATAACGAAGATAAATATCTTGCCCTCGATTCAGCCCCATTGAAAAATGAGATCAAAGTTGATGTGCAACAGAATAACATTGAAATTGATGAATCTCAAAAAGTGGATATGAATACAGCGAAACATATGAAATCATTGTATTTGGATGATGAGCAAGAAGTGTTGAGTAAATGTGAGAATTTTATCAGGAAAGATTTGAAGGATTATGAAACTTTGAAGGATACCCCATCACAAATGAAATCTTCGCTTCTTAGCCCATATATAAATATTGGCTCTATATCGACGCGTACAATTGTTTCTAAAGTATTCCAACTTAGTGATCGCAAAAAATCTTATGCCTCCGCATTCATTAGAGAAGTGGCATGGCGAGATTTTTACCGCCATAAGATTGTCGAATTCCCACACGTGGTGATGAATATACCTTTCAACTTGAAGACTGTAAACATGGAGTGGGAAAATGACCCAGTAAAGTTTGAAAAATGGTGTCAAGGCAAGACAGGTTTTCCCTTCATCGACCTGGCAATGAGAAAATTGAACAAGGATGGATATATGAACAATCGATGTCGAATGGTGTGTGCTACATTCTTAGTTAAGAATTTGTTGGTGGATTGGAGGTATGGCGAACAGTACTTTATGTCAAAGTTGGTGGATGGTGACTTTTCGAGTAATAATGGTGGGTGGGGGTTTATCAGTAGTACAGGGATCAATTGCCAGCCGTTTTTCAGGGTGTTTAATCCACTGTTGCAACAGAAAAAATTTGATCCAGATTACGAGTTTGTGAAGCAATGGATCCCTGAGTTTGATGGCGAAGATGGTTACATCGAGCCTATTGTTGATTATAAGAAGACGAAGGAAATGTTTATCGAGAATTTCAGAAAGACGATGTAAATAGAAGAGATTACTTCGATAACTTTTTTACTTTTTGAAATAGATAGTGAAAAAGAAAAAAAAAATTTAAAATTTTTCACAAGCTGAAGTCATCGCTTAGGATAACAAAACGATATATATAAGTATATATCAAGATTACATAAAAAAAGATGAAGCATCCATTCCAATCAGTTTCATGCGATTCAAATGGGAAATTCTTGTTTGTTTCCACCAAACAATCTTTAGAGATATTTGATTTGGAAACGAAAAAACTTATCAAATCATGGACAGATGAGTTAGATTCTTCATACATATTGGCCAAACAACAACAGGAAAAGATTGAATCATTGAAAAAGCAGGGCATCGTAGATAAGATCCCCAAGATTCCTAAACCGGGCAAGACCGCACCGAAGATCAACAATTTCATACGAAACTTGTTGGTCACTGACAAGCACGTGATACTCACCACCGATACGGACAAACTGTGTGTCATCTTCTCCCTCGACACTAGTAATACCCAAGAGATGATCAAATTGGTGAAAAGAGTGGAGCTCCCGAAGAGGCCATGTTCTATTATTGTTGATCTGGCTGAAGAGTATTTGATATTGGGTGATAAGTTTGGTGATGTATACCGTATCTCACTCAATGGTGATAAAGACGAGTTGATGCCTATCTTAGGTCATGTCTCGATGTTGACTAGTTTAAACAGTTTCGTCAAGGAAGGAAAGGAGTTCATCATCACCACTGATAGAGATGAACACATCAAAGTGTCGAATTATCCACAACTGTATTTAATTGAGACATTTTTGTTTGAGCATTTGAATTTCATCTCTACAACGTTGGTAACACCAGATTTGAAATTACTCACAGGAGGTGGTGATGACTTTATTTGTTTTTGGGATTTGCAAACTTATCATTTGTTCCAAAAAATCGAATTGAGACAATTCTTTCCTGATATGGAAGATAAGTTTGTGGTGTTGAAATTGGCTCAATTTCAAGACTATTACATCATTGTATTGGAGCAGTCTTCTACATTGGTGATTGTCGACTCAACTTTCAAATTGGTGACTAAATTACAATTGAACTCATTCGTGCTAGATTTGTTCACCAATGACTCTAAGATCATTGTTTCATTAGAAAATTCCACTTTGGCGTTCGTTACACTTGGGGATGATGGAAATTGGAATATTAAAGTTGATGAAGAAATCATATCAAACTCTATTGTTGATGTCAAGGATGAAACCGAGTTCATCCCATTGTTCACAGTTGGTAACTTACGTAAATACAGCGAGAAATATACCTAGTTCTGTCAACCGATTATATTCGTTCCATAGGTACGAAAATGCTTCGTTTGTTTCTAACCATTATTTTATTATTTATTCATTAACTAGCCCCCATCCTTTTTTTCAAAGGACACCCTATTTGTATACGTTGTTCATCTCTTTATTTGTTGAATCCGAACCAATAATCTTCTTCCTCATTAATCTTGTATAAATTTTTATCACTTGTGCTAAAAAGCAACTTCTCCAATTGTTTTCTATCCTCTGTTTTGCCACCACTGTTGTTGTTGTTTCCTTGAATGTTATCGCTGTCACTGGCAGGGTCATGCATATTTATAGATGTTCCAAAATTCAACAGTAACTCTTCTTCACTACTATCCTTCTCCAATCTCTCTGTATGCTCAGGCTCTTCCATGAAAAACTGTCTTTTCAAATCACTAAAATTTTTCTCCGAAGTGGATGGTTGAATGGGGAATCTTCGCAGATGCAGCCTTATCGAACCTGTTGTATTCGATCTCGATCTTGCTGCATGGAATACTATTCCTTGATCCTCGTTGGCGTCCTCTTCATCACTTGTGTAGTCACTATCACCGTTGTCATCGATAAACATATTTGTCTGGTATTCAACCGGTAATTTTAAGCTCTTCAACTTGTAGATTTGTTTATCAAATTTGGTCAAAAAATCAATATCTGAGTGCAATTGAAACAAGTTTTGATTCAACTTGTTCAACACTATGGGATTAGCAAGTGGTATTTCCTTGAATAAAGGTCTGTTCAAGACGATTTGTAAAAGTGCCGCGATCACTGCACCATGACTCACCACTATCACGACTTTGTTCGAATTTTCATAGTAATCCACCAACTTGTTTATGAAATGTAGACATCTCTCCTTAAACAACTCATAATCTTCGCCATATTCACCGGGATTCCCAAACTTGTAAGAATCCCAATCCATGTCCCTAAGCAATTTCGAACCACTCTGGTACAAATATTGATTTATATTGCTCAACAAGGAGATTCCGTTATCATTTGGCGGTAAAAAATTGGAGTTGAAGTTGAAATTCAACCACTCCGATAACAGTTGATCTACTCTCAATTTTGGACACTTCACCTCCTCGGGTAATTGGTCGAGTAACAACTCCGCTGTTTGTATACATCTGTTGTAAGGTGATGAGTGAATGATGATCTCGTGTCCACTAGCAACATTCCAGTGCAATTGAGCCATCTGCTCACGAGAAGCTTCCATATTCAACGGTGGATCGTAGTTCAGTAGCCAGCCCGAAGTATCTAATCGACCTACAGTTCCCTTGTCTATACGGACGGAGTGCCGTATTAGAATGAGCTGTTTCATGTTGTGTATATGGTATGTGAATGCTCGTGACTGACAAAACAGCAAAGTTCAGCCTCAGAAACTGGTGTATGATAGGTTTGAAAAGTTCTTGTGATGCTTGGATATCGAGGATTTTCAGCTTGAATGTACCAAGTATGGTATCCAATCTATCTTTAAACGAGGTTATGGTGCGAACTAGCTCTTGTTGTTGTTGTTGTGTCGTTCACAATGTATGTGAAATCAATCAATATTAAATTTTTTTTTTTTTTTTTAATTTTTTAATTTTGTCGCCATGTGGATCTTTTTTGTTTTTTTTTTTGGTTTATTTCTTTAAGCGATTAAGAAGAAGAAGAAGAAGAAGAAGAAGAAGAGGATATAGAATGGATGGTGAAGTAAACAATGTCATTGACAGTATTGTCGAGTTATCACCCTTGCACTTGTCATTTCCAACCTTCTTTCTCTCCTTGAATTTGATTTCCAACGACCATGTCCTCAACCTGTTGATCATGCTCATTTTGATCTCAGTCTTCTCCATTGGGTTGTCCTTTTTGTACACCACCACCACAATAGGCGAATCGACACCACCGATGAAATTACAATGGGTTGCTAGCTTGCTGGCATTGCTTTATGCCAACTATGTGGTACAGGATCTCAATGCTGTGAATTTGGTGTTGATCAATTTGTTAATCAATGATTACAACATGTACAACGAGAAATCGTCCAAGGAGTACAAATACGCGTTAAACTGGATTGCTTCTAATCAAGTCTTTTTCGTATGGGCGCTTTACACGGTATATGATTTGCTTTTCTACAGAGACTGGCATCATACAATTGCTTATTTGATGCTCTTGTTACCACTCCGATTCTTCTTGTATAACATCAAAGATTTTCAGGCAAAGATGAACTCAAAACTAAACCGCAAGGAAGCAATGGGTCTCTTGGTAACGGCAAGTTTGCTGTTGTTTTTATGGAAGGGCTCGGAGACAACCTCTACAAATTTTAACATGTTGATCATCAGTGTTGGGTCCATGTTGATACTGTTGATCTCACAGTTTGACAAGTTTCAAAACTACACCAGTTTTTTCAATAAGTATTTGTTTGTGAAAAATTATAAAACCAACATTATCATAATAGATGTTGTCTACTTGTTGGTGAATTATATTTCATTGCAGACAATTAACTACCCCGATATCATTTTTAATACTTTTATGATCTTTCTGATTCGTCCTAGTTGCAACGACTGTTTCAATTTTCAACAAGCATCGCTTAACACCAACGACGATCATGACGCAAAGCCACAAAACTTGCTTATACAAATTTTTGCTTCCAGGGAGACCAAATCAATCTCAATGTTTTTGTTATTGAACACTTCTTTTATGTTTGTCCAATTATTGTATTCGTTCAGGTCAAAATCGTTGAGTTTGTTAAGTGATTCTTTACATATGTTGTTGGATTGTACCTCATTGTTTTTGGGATTATTGGCAAACTTAGTGAGCTCTAGACAATCAGACCAATTCCCATTTGGATTGTATAAGGTGGAAAATCTTGCTGGTTTCACCAATGGATGTCTATTAATTAGCATTGTTGGAAGCATTTTTATTGAAAGTTTAACAAGAATATTCAAACCCATCAGCTTGGAGAAGACAACTGAGTTGTTAATCGTCAGCTTTTTGGGACTTGTTGTGAACCTAGTTGGAATATTTCTGTTCAATCATGGTCATGATCATACTGGTGGTGGTCATTCTCATTCCCATGGTCATAGCGAACATCCCACTAACTCAGAACCCAAACTTGGGCATGGTGAGAGTATACAAAACAATGATCACAATCACAATCATGAACATACACATGACCATCATCAAAAGGAAAGGGATACTCATGAAGAAGACAAACTTAACGATAACATGCATGGTATATTTTTGCACATACTTGCTGATACTTTAGGCTCTGTTGGAGTCATTATATCCACCATATTCATCAAGTTTTTCAACTTACAAATACTAGATCCCCTTACTTCATTGTTCATTGGTATTTTGATCTTCATGAGCTCGATTCCGCTTTTAAAATCATCGGTGAAAAACTTGTTGCTATCATTAAACCCTGAAAAGACTTTGTTTTTGAAAAATCAGTTTTTCCAGGACTTACTTCTTATCAATGGATTGAAAACTTACTCAACTCCCAGATTTTGGCCCACAAAGGATGGCAAATTGACAGGTTATATTCACATTATATTTTTCAAGAATTGTCACAGCACCACAAAACTTAGAGAGAATGTGAATTTACTTCTAAAGCAAAATGAGAAACAATTTGGCAAAATCTACATTCAATATGAAAACGAGATGGATGACTGTTGGTGCAGAGCTTCTTCGTCATCATCTTCCCCATCCTCATAATTGCTGTATTCGGAAGTCATAATTATTTTCTTTTTAGCTCCGCTTAAGAGAAGAGAAACAGAAAAAAAAAAAAATTTGTCACTTACTAAGTAAAGCAGGAGGACGGGACAACCAACATAAGGATAATTCATTCATATATACATATATATATACATATACACACACCCATCATAATGTCCCGAGTAGGAGTAATGGTTTTGGGACCTGCTGGAGCAGGTAAATCAACATTTTGCAACTCAGTAATATCATATACACAAACAACAGGGCGTCGTGCTCATATTGTTAACTTGGATCCACTGGCAGAGCCAAGTGAGTTTGAGTTCACAGTTGATATTAGAGACTTGATCTCTTTACAAGATGTAATGGAAGAGTTGAATTTGGGACCGAATGGGCTGTTGATCTATTGTTTTGAGTTCTTGTTGCAGAATTTGGACTGGCTCGATGAAGAGATTGGAGATTATAACGATGAGTATTTGATATTTGATTGTCCCGGTCAGATCGAGTTGTACAGTCATATCCCATTGATACCAAATTTGGTGAAGCATTTACAAATGAATTTGAATTTCTCACTTTGTGCTGCGTACTTATTGGAGAGTTCTTTCATCGTGGATTCTTCAAAGTTTTTCAGTGGGACTTTAAGTGCTATGTCCGCCATGATACATTTGGAACTACCACATATAAACATATTAAGTAAGATGGATTTGGTGAAAGATACAGTGTCAAAGAAGGCGTTAAAGGATTATTTGAACCCAAATCCAATGATATTAAATGATGCTTCTTTATTCAACAACAATCCGAAATTTGAGAATTTAAATAAAGCCATTGCAAATTTGATTGATGATTTCGGAATGGTGCAGTACTTGCCATTAGACTGTTCCTCCAAAGATGACGTCAATCAAAGTGTCGAAACTATTTTAAGTTATATTGATGACATAACACAATGGGCTGAGGGTCAAGAGCCAAAGGAACCCGTTGATGATGATGTAGAGCTTGATGATTTTTGAAAATAAAAAATTCCAACGATTGGTTCATATAATATATGAAATAGATTTTTGTTCGTAAACACTCTATATAATTGAAGTAAGATAGCATTGCATTTATTTCTTGGCATTAATATTGGATTTACGTATTTTCAACTGTCCTTTGTTATTGATGAAAATACTTGTTTGCTTTGATGATAATGCTCTCGGTTTTGAATTTCCATTAGATGGTAAAATTTTTTTAGGGCATCTCTTACTCTTCTTCTCATCCTGTACTTTATTTATCTCCTCCAGATACTTGACGAGCAATCTAGGTATATCTTGACAATCTCCAACGATGATCAAATCCAAGTACTCCAAAAAATCCACAACTGAAGTGGACGGTTCCTCAGTATTGACCCAGATGACACAACCTTTGCTCGCATGTATAGTCCTAGTTAACTCTCTAACCAAGACCCGCACCCCTGGGATCTTCAACGTTGTCCCAACAATGACCAAACAATCGGGCTTCAGTTTTAAATCTTTTTGCGAAATCTGTCCAATGATCTCACCATCGGGGTGAAACTCATTGTATAGTACGATTCGCGGTCTCAACGTTCCACAACCGAGACGCCTCTTACCTGCGATCTCTCTGATGACGTCCATCTCCTCACACTCGGGACACGTAGGTGGTGGTGAGCTCGATGTCAAGCTTTGGAAAATCTTTGGGTCTAGCTGTGTCTTGTAATGACACTTAGTGCAGTTCATCACTTGGACGTTGCCATGAAGTTGTATGCATCGCGGAGGTGATGGATTGTTGGGAATCAAAGGTATATCTGTTTGTAGAAATGGTAGTTGTAACTCAAAGGCATCAACGTTTTGCGTGTACAACCTTAATAATCTGTTATCGCTGGCAATGTAGTTCAAATACTGGTGGAATAGAGTGGGTTGAAACGATTTGGACATTTCATACAAATTCTGAATCATCTCATGGAATCTGGCCATCGTCTCGGGACTCCTATATACGGACTGGTAGTCAAACAAATTTTTCCCCTGACCGTTGTTCAAACTGTTAAACATACCATCTGAGGACCTGAAATCAGGGATACCCGCTCCCACAGAAATTCCAGCACCAGCAACGCATATGATCTTATTGCAGTTCATAAAGGCATGGTTCACAAATGAGACATCTTCGGGGTCAATATCTTGTTCTTCGAGTGTCTTATCCATATCAAAATGACATATATTTAGCACCGTGCCATTTTCAGGTCTGTATTTGAGCCTCGGCTTCCGCCTCTTCTTTTGTGGTGCCTCTCGAAGTATGTCCTTGTCAAACTCCATCTTGAACTCTTCGGAGCGCAACTTGTGTTCGTCCTTGACTTCAAACTTCAACATCGGTGGTATTCTCGTAGGTCGATCTTGTTCGGATGCAATAATATCAATAACTCATGAATACTATAGTTTGTTCTTTTCCTATTTTTGCGCTCAACTATTTTTGTATTTTTTTTTTTTTATTATTTTTTGCTTTTCCACGAGAGAAAAAAAATTTTAATAATTAGTGAGATTACCTTAACTTATAACATCAACAACAACGACAGAATAGACATTCCTCCTTGAGAAAATAGACCATGGTACAGATCACGGAAGTAAAAGACGCTCAAAATTTGAGAGACAGTAGAACTGCCACTCACACTCATATAAAAGGATTGGGATTGGATGAGTTTGGGATCGCTAAACCAAACGATGCTGGGTTCGTTGGTCAAATAGAGGCAAGAGAAGCCTGTGGTGTCATAGTCGACTTGATTAAATACAGAAAGATGTCTGGAAAGGGTATATTATTGGCTGGTGGTCCTGGAACTGGTAAGACTGCGTTAGCATTACTGATATCACAAGAATTGGGTCCAAAGGTGCCATTCTGTCCAATTGTGGGAAGTGAATTGTTTTCAGCAGAAGTAAAGAAGACAGAGCTGTTGATGGAGAATTTCAGGAAAGCCATCGGATTAAGAATTAAAGAGACAAAAGAAGTTTTCGAAGGTGAAGTTACAGAATTGACTCCAGAAGAAAGTGAAAACCCATTGGGAGGTTATGGTAAGACTATAAGCCATGTTATCGTTGGTTTAAAAACTGCAAAGGGAACAAAACAATTGAGATTGGATCCAAGTATCTATGAAAGTATCCAGAAGGAAAGAGTTTCTGTGGGTGATGTGATCTATGTTGAGGCAAACACTGGTAGCGTCAAGAGAGTTGGTAGATCGGATGCATATGCCACTGAATTTGACTTGGAAGCTGAAGAGTACGTTCCTCTCCCAAAAGGTGATGTTCATAAAAAAAAAGAGATTGTTCAAGATGTCACATTGCATGACTTGGACGTTGCTAACGCCAGACCACAGGGTGGCCAAGATGTATTGTCCATGATGGGGCAATTGTTGAAACCAAGAAAAACTGAGATCACTGAAAAATTAAGACAAGAGGTAAACAAAGTTGTCCAAAAATATATTGACCAAGGTATTGCAGAGTTGGTACCTGGTGTGTTGTTTATCGACGAGGTTAACATGTTGGATCTTGAGTGCTTTACATACTTGAACCGTGCATTGGAAAGCTTCATCGCTCCATTGGTAGTATTGGCCTCCAATAGAGGTATGACCACAGTAAGGGGTACTGAAGATGTTAAGGGGCCTCATGGATGTCCACCAGATTTGATTGATAGATTGTTGATCGTGAAGACCTCATCGTACTCAAGAGAAGAAATCAAGACTATTATTGAGAAGAGATCCAAGGTTGAAAGTTTGATCTTGACAAATGAAGCATTGGACAAATTACTGGAACAAGGTTGTGACAATTCGTTGCGTTATCTGTTACAATTGTTGGCTCCAGCTGGAATATTGAGTAAAACGAATGGTAGAAATGAAATTACAGCTGAAGACATTGATGAATGTCAAGATTTATTCTTGGATGCTAAAAGAAGTACCAAGATTTTAGAAAATTCCGAAAAGTACCTTTGAGATGCTGAAAAAAGTGGAACTGTTTGTATATTAAAAAAATTCTCTGTTGATAAAGCTTGTAGTCCAGTCACAGTTTAAAGTTATCCGATATCCAAAATTCTGATTCATCAACCAATTATCCGGAGATGAATGAAGTCATAAAAATTGCGAGGAATTTACTATCGGCTAAACCGAATTGAAAACCCTCGAACAGAGTATCGGCAAAATAGATATTCATCCTAGAGTCTTTTTTTTAGTAAATGTAAGGGTTATGATTTGAGAGAATTACATAACAGGACTAAAATCATCGCTCAACACCAATAGATTGATTCATCATCTTTGATAATAGCTGAATAAAAAAAATGCTCCGGGCGAGACTCGAACTCGCGACCTCCAGATTATGAGACTGATGCGCTAACCAACTGGGCCACCGAAGCACTTTTACATCCACCGAAAATTTTCACTTTATTAAACTCTGAAGTAAACTTGCCATTTCCGGTAAATGGGGCTGTCTGGTTATACCGTTTGTACTCATTTTGTATTTTGGTACACTCGAGAGAGGTTAACATTTCGTACATTAAAACAGCAGATACTACTTAAAAATAAGTGAATTTAATCTAGGTTGAAGCAAAATGTGTGAACGAAAGGTCTGTTATAGATACATATTTGGTAAGAACACTTTAAACCTGTTTTACAGTGTAAGTAGTATCTGTTATTTTTTTAAATTAAAATAAAAAAATATACAAATTGGGGGTCGTATCAAAAAAATAGTTTATCTTTTCAACAGTTCAAACTTTCCCCTCACAATCAGTATCCAGCACTGCTTAAGCCCTCTTGGCGGCTTTTTTTTGCTCTTCAGCTTTCAAAATCATCAAACTGATAATACTGTTACCGACCTCAGCAGCAGCAACAGAGGTAATCTCAGCGTTATCAAATGGTGGAGATACCTCAACGACATCACCACCAATAACATTAAGGCCTTCTAAACCATCCAACACGGTCAACAACTCTCTGGTGCTCCATCCACCAACTTCAATGGTACCTGTTGCTGGTGTGAATGCTGGATCCATAGAGTCAACATCAACACTGATGTAAACTGGAGCATCTGTGCTGCCAATTCTGTCTTTGATTCTCTTTATGACACCTTCAGTACCAATCTTATCAATGTCTCTTGCTAAGACACGGTCGAAACCACACTCGATATCGTGTTCGACATCCTTTGGTCCTGGGTATGGACCTCTAATGGCAGCATGGATCGAGTTATCGGAAATATAACCTCTTTCATGAGCGTAATGCAAATATGTACCATGGTTCAATGACTGGTACTCGGTGATATTACCACCGAAGTAATATGGATTCCATGTATCCAAATGAGAGTCAAAGTGGATAACAGCAACTTTACCATAATTTTCAAAAGCAGCTTTAATTGCTGGTAAAGTAATGGTATGATCACCACCTAAGGTGAAAACTTTTGGATGCTTGTTTGGATTGTTTTCTGTGGTGTTGTGTTTTCTGATGGCTCTTTCTGCTCTATAGATTTGATCCAATGCAATTCTGTTATCCAATGGAGTAACTGGTGGATCACCACAGTCGACAATCTTGGCCCAATTCTTGTATGGGTTGAAGTTTTCTCTGTACACAGAGTAAGCTGGTGCCAAACGTCTAGAACCAAGTCTGATACCTGATGGACCAAATCTAGTACCAGGTCTGTATGAAGTTCCTGCATCAAATGGTGCACCAACAATGGCAATGTCAAAGGCTTCTTTTTCAAAGAAGTCTGGATTGTAACAATTTGCATATGGCAAATGCGCAAAAGTATCAATACCACCGAATTCACCTCCACGGTACAAGACAGATGATCCATTGATATCTCTAAGGTCATCTTTGTCAGGAACAATGTATTCATCTTGAATGTTGAACGCGTGAAGGTGGTTTCCCAACGGCTCGGCTTGCTTCTTGTTGGTATTGGCAGCAACAGACATGTCTGGTTCGCCCATCAAATGACCGACCAAATGATCAAGTAACGATTTGTTGTGGTTCTTGGTGGAGACAACATCTTCTGGTTTGATATGCATCTCATTTTCAGCAATTTCTAAAGTCAATTGAACCACGTTTGGATCAGCGACAGCAGCACCTTGAGCAATTGAAAGGGCTGAGAGGATGGATACGAGAACTGGAATCGATAATCTCATCTTTTATGTAAAAAATAAAATTATATTAATGATGTTGTTGATGTTGATAATGATAGTCAGAGTGTTTGAAATTTCCAAAAGACGACAGACACATCTCGTTAAATAGTCGATCATTTCGGGGATAAGTTTTCAGTCATCGAATAACGATGGAAATTAGAGGTTTCAATTAAAATATGCATTTCTTCCCATATGGTATGATGGAGCGCTTTCGATTGTTAATTATTGATTACATAAGATGACTTTAAAAAGATTGATCTGTCTCCCAATGCACAACCTGATTACTGTGAGTGCAGAAAAACAAAATCCCGACGGAATTTTTTTTCCCTCTGTATCTACAATTTTGTAGGAGTATTTAGATTGTAACCTATCTAAAACTTGCTCCACGAAAATTGAACAGCAGCCACTTTTTTCCATCGGATTATGTTCTTCAGACTTAAATTATTCCATCGGAATATTTGACGTGGCATTTCTGAATTCTCATGCCTTGGTTTGGAAATTACCGACATGATAACCGCTGAGCAAAAAGGGGAGATACTTATTGATAGAGTAGTCAAGGAGAGGTAATAAATGGTTTTGTATTTTATGAAAAACATCTGAACAACAGTTCCTCACTTTGCTAAAATCTTTGCGAAATAGACTTTGTAAATTTAACGACCAACAAGACATCTATCCTTGAATCAAAGTGCTGCTATCCATAAGTGAATCACAGAAATGAGTGACGATAATTTACGAAGTAGTCCATTGCATGATTCATTCAAGACTTCATATGGAGCTTTAAATGATGACTCTGAACCAGATATTGAACTGAGCCAAATTTCTTTCGTCCACACTTCAATCCAAAGCGAAGCCAAGATCATCTCCAAAGCTTCAGCTCCATTGATCGTGACTTTTTTTTTGCAATATTCTTTAACAGTTGTCTCCATTTTTACCGTGGGTCATATTGGCTCCAAGGAGCTTGCTGCCGTCTCCTTGGCTACTATGACTTTTAATGTGACCAGTTCCATTTTCAACGGTATGGCAACTTGCTTAGACACATTTTGTTCCCAAGCGTATGGGGCTAAAAACTTTCACCAGGTTGGTGTCTATTTTCAAAAATGTACCGTGATGATCTTCCTGATCAACATCCCATTAGTTTTGTTATGGTGGAACAGCAACTTTTTTTTGAAATATGTTGTCACAGATCCTGATCTCTCCATTTTGGCACAAAGTTATTTAAGAGTCATGGCTTTTAGTACTCCCGCTTACATCATGTTTGAGACAGGTAAGAGGTTTTTGCAAGCTCAGAATGTTTTTGTTTGGGGTCAATACTGTTTGTTCGTCGCTGCGCCGTTAAATATACTCCTCAATTACATCTTGGTTTGGGATAAGAGGTTCGGTATCGGATTTTTAGGTGCTCCAATAGCTACAACGTTGAGCTACTGGATCATGTCTATCATGCTACTCTCATACTGTTTTCTTAGTGATTGCAAAAAATGTTGGCCAGGATTAAAAATAAAACAATGTTTTGAAGACTGGGGACCAATGATGAGTCTAGCACTAAACGGTACCGCTATGCTTCTTTCAGAGTTTATCGCTTTTGAGATCTTGACTTTGGCCTCTGCCAGATTTGGGACGGAGACCCTTGCTGCTCAATCGATTTGTTCTAGTATTGCAACGTTATCCTTCCAGATCCCATTTTCCACCTCTGTGGCAGCTTCAACAAGGATTGCCAACCTCATTGGTGCTGGTGATAAGAAGGCAGCTATTACATCTACAAGATCCACTTATTACATTAGTTTACTGTTGAGTTTGTTCAATTTTTCTGCATTGTTCTTCTTTAGAAAACAGATTGCTTCCCTTTTTACTGATGACCCGATTGTTATCGGCACCGCCGTCACCATCTTAAGCATATTAGCTGTGAATCAGCTTTATGATTGTCCAAATATCATTGGAGCAGGATGCTTAAGATCTCAAGGTAGACAGCACGTTGGAAGTAGGTTGAATATTGTTGCCTACTACGTGATAGCTGTTCCATTGGCTTTTTATTTGGCTTTTTCCCTTGACTTAAAGGTAAGAGGGTTGTGGATTGGTTTAGGCTGTGGTGTATTCTTCTTAGCTGTTGCTGAGCTTTATTTTATTATAATTTCGCCTTGGGATGAGGTAATTGATGAAGCCAGTAAGAGAAATAGTCAATTCTGAATGAAAATTTAGCATATTAAATTTACAGTATGTAGGAAATTTACCTAAGAGAAAATACAAGAAATGCGATTTTATTGAGCAATTGTAGTTGACATGACGAAGCGCCTTCGATAATGACATGATATTCGTATATACGCTGATGCCTCTATCTGGCTCATGTGGACCTGGTTTCCAGTTTCCCTTTTTAGCTCGGCTGAGAAGTGCGCTCGTCAAAGCCGATTTGTTACAATTAGGTCCTGATTAGATAAGGTCATATTCGAGCCTGCACGAACGGAAAAAATCCCGATGGAATTTTAAACCTGATAGTACGGGGGTGCCTTGCTGTTTGGAGGTGGCTGGATAGTAGTTAATGAGATGACTTCTCATGCCCTGACTAGAAGTCAATTTAAGTTTCTTGCTCTACACCGTTCGACAAATTGCGTCGGGAAATTTTCTTAGGGAATGTGTAAGGTTCTATCATTTTCCAGGCAATCATGCGATTCTGTAGAAGGTTAATCCAAAAAAACCATCTGGGGGGAAACAATGAGTGTATATCAGAGCTTAAAGAATGTTGAATGGTATTAGAGATAGTCAATGGGTATATCGCTCGTCACCACATAATGTTGTATCTTGCGCTTCTTCTTATCTGGCTGCGAAACGACTTTTTTTCTTTTAGTGTTTTTTTTTTTTGACTCCCCGATCCCCCAATTTCTTTTATCGAAAAAAATACACACAAAAAAATTTAATTAGCAAAAGATTGATAATCCAAATCAAATCATAGAGTACCGAGCGATCAGATCAGCCCAGTAGTGCCCTTTATCTTATCTTAACGGAATTCGCAATGGATGGCTTCCTGCTTCAGATGATGTCAAAATAGTATATAGTTGTACTTAATACTCTTTCACGTCTGCTTTGTTGCTGTTTGCTGTCTTACTAGTTAAATCTAATTTGACAAAAGAGCTTACCCAACACACCTCACTTATTGTTCAGTAGCGACTCAATTATGGATACAGTAAGAGGCTATATAGAAAAAGTCCAAAAGATACCAACTGGGATAGCACTTTATGAACGTCCCAGCTCTTTCAAGGAATTCATGAAACAGTTAGAGGTTCCACACGGTGATTCGGAGCTTTCTGTTTTGAAAAACCCTGATTTAGAACCAATGCCACCTAGAAGAAGGTTGTGGGGTTTCTGGAGTTATTTTGGATATTGGTCAGTTCCAAATGTGTCAATTTTCACGTATTCCATAGGTTCATCTCTATTGGCGTTGGATTTAAATATTCAACAAACTATGGGGGCTATTACAATCGGTAATTGTTTGATTGTCTTATACACTTGTCTCAATTCCAAACCTGGATCGAAATTCAAGATAGGCTATACGGTTTGCCAGAGGATGGTATTTGGGATCTTTGGTTCAGGATTGGGTATATTGATCAGAATCTTGTTGTCGATTGTTTATTATGCCTCTATGACATACCTTGGCGCTTTAGGGGTAGAAGTTATGCTTTGTTCTTGGAGTGGTAGTTATATGAACATGAAGAATACGTTCCCTGAAAGTTTAGCATTGACAAAGAGACAGTTTGTTGCATTTTTCTTGTTCAATGTTGTTGAATTTTTTTTCTTCTTCATTAGGCCAGAAAAGATGGGTCCCTTGGTGAATGGCTCATGCTTCATAACTATGATAGCGATGCTTGGTGTATTTGCTTGGTGCTTGAAGCAATGTTATGACCTCACCGGTGGTCCTGGTGCCATGTGGTACGAATCTGTTGATCTTCCAAAGGGTCAAATAGGTTGGGCATGGTTACAAGCCATTACCATCTTCTATGGTGCTGTGTCCCCCAATTGTACCAACATGAGTGATTACTCCCGTTTTAGTAAGAGTCCCAAGGGGATGTATTGGGGGATTATCATATCCATTTTCATCACAGGAGAATTGATTCCTTGTATGGGTATGGTTACTGCATCTAATACGCTGGAGATATTTGGGGAAGCAATGTGGTTACCGACCGATATTTGTTTGAGATGGATGACCGACAATTGGAATTCTGGTACTAGATGTGCCGCTTTCTTCTGTGGCTTAGCATTTGCATCTTCACAATTGACATTCAATGTCCTAGCCAATGGATTCGCTGGTGGTATGGACTTGGCTGGTGTGTTCCCACGTTATATCAACATCTTCAGAGGTGCTGTCATCACAGCTTTAATATCTTGGGCTTGTCAACCTTGGAATTTTTACAACACAGCATCTGTATTCAATAGTGTCATGGCATCGTTCGGTGTTGTCATGTCACCAATCATGGGTCTCATCATCTCAGACTTTTATCTTGTACGGAAATCTAAGATTCGTGTGTCTCATCTCTATTCAATGTCAAAGGATGGTGATTACTACTTCACTTGGGGAGTAAATTGGAGAGCCATGTTTTGCTTCTTTGCCGGTTGTGTTCCAGGTTTACCAGGATTAGCATCCATTGTCAATGCCGAAATCTCCATCCCTATAGGTTTACTCCATTATTTTCAAAACAGTACTGTTTTTTCATTTTTTTGTCCCCTGATATTATACTATTTGATATGTTTGGTATCGCCACCACAAGGAGTTGGTCAAGTAGATGAATACGATTACTTCAATTGCTTTACCGATAAGGAGTTGCTTCAACTCGACATGAAACCTTTCAACGGTTACAATGGCGAGGATTTGGGTGTATTAGAAGGGTATGAGGAAGAGGGATCCTCGGATATTATGGTTAATGTGACAACAAAAGAAAAGGTCTAGTTCTTTATTTTCAAATTCTCATTTCGGTATATAGACATCTTTTATGAATATTTGTTCTCTTTTTTTTAGTTTTCATTTCAAATTTTTCAATTCTGTTCACAAATGATTTTTTAAAGTGCTTATTTGCATCATCAGTGTTTATCGAGTTGGTAAGCGTGAATTCTATTTCACCTATCCTACACCACCATGTCATTTTTAAAGATATGGTGGTAATTTCTCGATTTTCTCTTTTATATGTGATAAAAGATTACTCTTCATAAGATTGAGTTTTCAATTTTTTTTTTCTCCAAGAAATCCCGAACCACCTGATAACTAAAATAATGAGTGAAAAGACTTAAACCAACATAAATCTTCAAATGTCTAGCAATTTTTTTGAGCTTGTTTTGTAGTTTTGAAAGAGATCATCTTAGCGTTATCGTTTAACCACATATCTTTAAAACTTTGTATCTTTTTTTTCATTTTTTGCTGAGATATTTATTAACAGTGGGTAAAAATACACATCTTTATATAATTCTTTTTACACACATCACAGCGATCCCAACTCACTGCATTCCTCTAAAAACTGATCAGCGGTGATTATATCAGTACTTCCATAAATAACAGTTTTACCACCTATTGAAAGGTTTTTTTGGCCCAGAATAGTGCTAACTGTGACTCCGTTGTTGTTAATACCACTCCCTGCAGTGTTGCCCGAAGTGGACAAGACCCATTCTTGTAAATTGGAATATTCCAAGTAGTTACCACCACCAACAACAAACACAACACTTTCGTTAAATGATTGTCTTTTAGGCTTTTGAGAATGTGATCCTCTAGTGGATTTTGGATCAAAATAAAGGTAATCATCTGTGAGGGATACGTTTTTCGAATTAATCGGGTCCATGATCGATTCAACTATATTTGTTATTGGCATTTGTTTCTTCTCCGGTAAAAGTTTCTTTAAACCGGTGATCAATGAACCAACACCTTCAGAGAGACGTCCTTCAGCCAATCCATATAATCTCGATGATAATCCATTGAACAATGCGGTATTATTTTGATGACTTGAAGAATTTGATGTTTGCTGGGTGGTATTTGACATGTACGTTAATTTCGTAACCTCTTTAACACGGCGTATATAGTTCAATGCGGATATATCCTTGAGTCCTTGTTCCTGTAATTTGGATTCCACCAGTGTTTGGAAAGTTGTTGATAAGTTACAAAGCAAAAGCAATATAAGATACGTTCTCAATTTGTCATTCAAATTATCACCTTCCACTTTCAAGTCCAACAGATCCAAAAATTCTCTCTCAACTTTTGGATCGTTATATTTCTGCTCAATCTCGAAGAAGGAGTCTAATTTCCTGGAGCCTAATTCGTTCAACAACAGAGTTAGCACTTTCATGTGCATGTCAACAATACTCTTTCTCGCTTGTAACTCCGGTATCAGATATATTGCTTGTTGAATGTGATCAGTGTCTGTTGTCGAGTTGGGATCAATGTCGTTTAAAGAAGAAAATCCCGTCCTTTTGGTTATCTCTTCAGCATCTTTTTTATATTTTGCCAATTCCACATCGACATCTTCGACAACCTCTGGGAATGGATTCAAAGCATTTCTGGCCCAAAAAAAATCCTTTGGATCTATGTCAAACTTATTAACCACTGGCTTCCCACTCTCTTGGGTTGTGATAGTTATTGTGTTTCTTGACAAGTTAAATACGTCGCTCACCAAGCATTGGTAAATCCAGGAATGAGCAAACATGGCTGAAAGATCAAAGTTTCTATCCAATAATATTAGTACACTTCTTTGCAAGTTATCTTCTAAACTTGTAGCGGTATTTTTAGTATTCAAAACATAATCGCGTAATTTTTCCTCTAATTTCGTAGCAATCATCTCTGCTGGACCATTCTTGGGGCATCTTATGATTGGAATTTGATTCAATGTGATAAGACAGTGGGATATTCCAGTGGCAATATTATCAATTATGCTCTCCAAATCCAGCTCTTCAATTTTTGGGTTATATATTTGTGAATAAATTTTCTTCATATCCAATGAAAATAAATTTGGTTCAGTGACAATGAAATCGGTATACTGGTCAAATAATCTCTTGATACGATCACTTTTCCCAGTCATTGAGATTTGCTTTGCGAATTCTTCCAAAGTTGCCCTCTTTATAGAAGATGTGAAATTTATGTAAAATGATGAATACATATCATTGGTGACGTCGTTCAAGATCAACTTGATGTTTTCCATCGACGGCTCAACAAAATAAATCAGAGGCACATCAGGCAATGGTGCTCTCCTCAGGTTGATCATCAAGTGGATTGTGATCCCACATCTCAATAGATCATTCACCCTTAATACAGATGATACAACGGCAGTACTTTTTTGATCCAAAATCAATACTTTCCATATGATCTCTTCATCATTTGTAGGGGATGTCATGTCGAGATTGTCATTGATGGAGTTGAAATTTAGCATGTGCTCGAGTGACAAGATCTGTCTCTCTCTCAACGAAGCCATTGTACTCTCTAATCTCGGTGAAAGGATTGATTATTGATGAAATTTGAGCTTTGTTGTGGGAGGTTGTTTTCGTTCGTTAGTGTCTTGTTGTTTTTTTTTTTTTTGTCGCAATATTCGCACAACAAAAATTATTTGAAAAACAAAAAAAAAAATCAATCAAAGGGTACAGACACAGATTGGTTTTTTACGAGTACCAAGCGATAACAATGAACGTGGTCGAAGAAGATGAGATAATCAGGGAGAATGAGGTCAATCCATGGGAAGAGGAAGTTGATGATGAAGTGAATACAAGTCAATTCTCAAAAATTGACAGCAACGATCAAGAGACAGCCGTGGATACTGCCGTAGAGGAGCAGTTGGAGGAGATCGATCAAATTACCAAGAAACCAACCAGCGGGATTATCAGTATTGACAAGCTGGTAAAGGAGCCTTCAATAAACAGAAATGATTTGATCTTTGCCATCTGTGTTATTGACTTCCATCATATTAGAGGTCCAGAGATTGAGTATTGGTGTGATTCGAACACGGATGATATACCACAACAGGATCAGATCAAAAAATATACTCAAATTTGGCCCAATTTACCGTTCCAAGCATTACCTGATGGAGCACATCTCTTTGAAGAGACGTTCTCTACGTTCACCTTGTTATACGATGAGCTGACGGGAACGACACCGAAGGAAGGTGAGAAGGATTATAGCAATGTGACAACACTATTTGGATGCGCATGTATAAGGCAATTAGATGCTGCCGAATTGATCAATAAGAGTGAAGATATAACGAGATCCATAGTACAAAAATCGGTTGTATTGATATCACGATACCCAATTACCATTCAATTGACGGAGAAATTGAGTATTATAACAAAGAGTTTTTTTTTACAAAGAAGTTTTCAAGATAAAAGTGTGATAAAGCAGTTATACGATAATATCAGTACGATATACAATAATGCAAATACCAAAATACAAAATGACAAGATGGATGATAGTTCTACTTATGGGAATGGTGAAGGAGAGGTACTATATGAAAGCGATTTCTACATGGGATTGACATTGAAAGAGATGATTTTAAAATACAGAAGAAATTTGTTGGTGATGTTCAAACTGATATTGTTGGAGAAAAGAGTGATATTTTTCAGTAAGAACTTGTTAAAGTTGTCAAATTTCCAATTTTCTTTACTATCATTGATACCAAACTTGATCATTAATTTACAAGATTGTGGGTCACCATTTTTAGAAAACTTGTCAAGGGATTTGAAAGAACCTAATTCTTTCAACATTTTAGATCGTGGGTCGATATTAAAATTCATTGGATTGCCGTTGCAAATTTTTAATAGAGGTGGTTTCTTTGAACCGTATTTGTCTTTACAACAATTGGATCAATTAAACAAGCTGGATTGGTATTTGATAGGGACATCAAATGATTTATTATTGGATCAAAAGGGCAAGATATGTGATTTAATGATTTACATTGATAATCATAACGATTCGTTAGAATTTCTTAACTCTGATCTAGAAAAATTATTGCAATTGACATCACAAGATAAGAAATTTATAGATAATTTGATCAAGCAAGTTGAAAAAATTATGGCCACCGCTACTGCTACTAAACTGGCCACTTTTAGTGAAGAAGAAAAGAGTGGATTGAATAATACGAGTGCGATATATAATGACATCATTATTGAGGATTTGATTCGTACAAGTTTTGAGAATTACTTGATTGGGTTCTTGTCAAGTGTAAAATATGATGAATATGTTGATAAACTGAATTTAACACAATTACAATCATTACAAGAGGATTTGGGGAACAATATCGGACAATTCAATAGGAAATTTGTGGATAATTGGAAGCTCACTAGGAACTATGATATATTTGAGGCATCTTCATATAATGAGTTTTTCACAATGAACGAGTTTAAACCGAGACATGTGGGAGATGAATTTAATTTGAATATATCCAGGTTTTGGAATCAGCAACGTGAAAAATTCAAGGCTTCATCATGGAATAGCAACAATTTTAGCAGATTGAGTAACAATAACAGTAGTGATAATGTTACTGCTACTGCTGTTGATAATAATAAGAGTAATGATAATAATAGAAATAAGAATGATGGTAATAATAATAACGTCACCACCAGCATTGAAAAAATAAAGGAAAGTGGAAGTGGAGCAGGTTTTATGAGGACATTGACAAGCTGGGCAGCTAGGACAACGAGTAATGATGGCAATAATAATAGTAATGATGGATAGATAGCAAATGAAATTTTGAGCATATGCACTGAAATCTTTATTTAGGATATTATTATTATTGTGAACCGCTATACCGATCAACAAGAGACACAACAACGGACATTTAATTAAGTTTGGGATTTATGCAATGACGACAATTCAACTTTTTTTTTTTTTTTTTTCTTTCTTTAGTTACTTAATTTACTCGCTGGGAGATTAAAATGAGAATAGTAAAATCTATTTCGCTGTCTCTATTGTAGCTAGCTCTTCTGATTCCTTTTCTGAAGATATATAAAGATGGAATTTCACCTAATACATACAACTTTTCTCTTCCAATAATGGATAATAATAATAATAATAATAATAATGATGATGATGATGCAACACAAACAAACCAAAATCAAAAGGTCAAATTTTTTTTTTTTATTATTTTTTTTAAATATTCGAAAATTGTAAGAGAAAGACAAAAGGAGGTGGCCGGGGGGCACAAACATAAACACAAGATAACCGGGACTTATTCTCCCCTGGCCGTTCTATTATCCCAAAACAAAACAAAAAAACTTATTGAATAATGTAGAGAGAGAGAGAGAGAGGGGGCATAAATGGAAATTGGGTAAAAAAAATTCTTTCTTTTCTCTCCCGCCTAGTAAACCGCCCATAAAAGTAAAAACACTAAAAATATCACTGGATATAACAATCACTACTACACCTCTCTAGAGAGTTATTAAAGTAAAATAAACATCTTATTTTCACCTTATATATATCTAAATTATAAACAAGGTGATTAAAGCCAAAAGGAATCAATAAAAAAAATCAAAAAACCTCAAAGAGAGACCTTTCAATGTCAAGAAAGAATTCAAATACTTAATATCTGTAAAATTTGTATAATTAATATGCATATTGTCATATAATTGTTTTTTTTTTAAGTCAACCGGGGTCGTTGTCAATAGTTGAAGACAATGACTCCATGATTCGTATATCAATCAAAGAGACATTCGAGTCTCAAACTATCTATTCAATATTGTTGTTGTCATGATTATTATTATTATTATTATTTTTTTTAATAATGTACTAAAGTTGTGATTGTGGAAATAAGAAATCTAAAAAAGCAGTATGTAAAAAGACATTAAAACTTCTCTAAATAACTTATAACAACATCATGGCGAAAGCACCGGCAGCAGCGGCAACACCAGCCTTAGCAGCAACACCAGCAGCAGCACCTTCAAATTCAGAAACTGGAGCAGATGAAGATGGCTTTGGAACAACTGAAGATGGAGCAACAGTTGAAGTGTGAACGGTGGTTGAAGTCCAAGCACCAGTACCTGTCAATGGACAGTAAGTGGTGTAAATGGTTTCGGTACCAGCAATGGTTTCAGTGACAACGGTGACACCGGTGGTAACTGGAACTTCAGTACAAGCTTGTTGGTGACATGAAGTAACAGTGATGACAGTGGTGGCAATGTCAGAAACAACATCAGTTGAGGTGATGTTTGAGTAAGCAGCAGTGGCGACTGAAGCAGCGGCTAATGAGGCGACGACGGTTGAGAATTGCATTTTTATTGTTGGTATTTGAAGCGAATGTAAATAAGTTGGGTATTAACTGTTGATAAGTAAGACTATATGAAACAAAAAAGAAGAAGAAGTGATTGAGGGAAAGTGATATCTTTTTATATCAAAATATCTTTGATGTATATTTTAGAAGTATGTGGTGTGTTTTCCACTAATGTTATGATATAGGATGGGCCCATGGCACCGCTTTGGGAAAGTTCTAAATATTGCCCCTCCTCTGCCCTCCTTCCGTATTGGGGGTTTGGATGTCGCTCTCGGAACTTTATTTTTGTTCTTCTGGAATCTGTTACTATACAGTTTATTTGCCCATCGTATGAAAGAAAATCAAATACAAAAGAGAAAAAAAAGAAAAAAAAAAAAAGAGACAAAGTGAAAATAAGACGGGCACATTATTTTTTTTTTTTTTGTTTATTTGTTTTGTTTTGTTGTTGTGTTTTTTGTTTTTTTTTCATAAAACAAAACAAAACGAAAAAATTTTCATTTGTTGCAATGAATAAACTGACGTGGATAGGGAAACAACAAGTAAACAAATTTGAGTCCGTACCACAAAGAGCAATAGAAAAGAAAAAAAAAAAAATTCCAAGCTTAGTAGTAGTAACTATGTGAAATAGGGTAAAGAAAGAAGTAAGAAGAAGAAGGAGGCTTGATTTTTTGATTTACTTGGATCACAGATGTGTACCCCTACTCTTGTTTTCTTTGCTAAGCGAAACCTCGAAGTTAGAGATAAATCGAGAATATTAAAATGGCTTGTGTTGATTCTCGTTTCAGATGGAGATGAAATTCGATAACTATAGAAGATAAGAGAAAGGGTAAAAAATTATTATCATATCAAGTGAGTAACAGTAGTAGTAATTGTTGCAATTTCCCTCTCTGGGGATTAATTATTGATTAATCAATCAATCAATCAATTGGGCCTGCTGCTGCTCTATTTCTGTGCTATGCACTTTTAAATTCTTCTTGTTATTTCTTGGAACCTCTTCTACAAGTGTGAAAAAATGCCTCAATATGGTGCATGCTATCATCAAGGTGGTAAAGAGACGTACATCATACATAATACATATGTGTAGTAAAGCGGAAATGAGTAATAAAAAAGAAGAACAAAAGGGCTCTCCCGGTAAAGAGATATAATCTTCCATTATTCAATACAATCCATCAATCAATACAATCTAATAATTCCATCATAAAATATCAATACAAATAAAAAACAAAAATGTAACAGAATTATGTGCTTCTAAAATTAGATGTTTGAAGAAGAGAAAACTCACTCGCTCACACGCACGCACGCATATTTTTTGCCAAATCCGGCTGGTCCTTGTCCTGCCAAATTGGGAAGTGTGCGTGCCCTTACCAATCAATGCCCTCAAATATATAAGAAGAAATGGGCAGGGAGAAATGAATAAGAAAAAAAAAAGAAAAAGACTAAAGCTGCTACTGCTGCTACTGTTGGTGGTGGTGGTTGGTGGTGTTGATAAAGAAGTAAAGGGCATGAAATCTATTATTACACAAACAACCAAATAACAAAACTAAAAATGGATACTTTTATTGATTGATAGTAATAGGCTTACAAAGTATGAGAAATTCATATCAACAACAATTACAAACAAACAAACAAACAAGAGTTGAATATTAGTAGTTAACATCAATAATGATATAATTAACTCGATTCAAATTTTGATAACTACAAGCGGCTTGACACACAAGATCAACAAAAAGAATACATATTGTTGAACCCAGTCAGATCATGGACAAATTCATAAATTGATGTAAGTAGATTATATTTTTTTCGGTTAGACTCCTCTCTATCTCTCTTTTCATGTATCAACTTGTCTAATCTACAATCTTTATTACTTACTCACTATATATACACTGCTGATCTTTCCCCCGCCCCATCTCTCTCTATTGAGGTTTCTGCTCCAATTGAGATATCGAGTACACAAACACAAACACACATACATACATACAACCCCTTCTTCTACCTTTCTCTCTCTCCTTCTCTTCTTCCTGAGACGACATATTGTTGTTGTTTGTAAAACCAATGAAAAGGAGAGAAAGGGAGGGGGGAAGGGGAAAAAGACAAACCTATAAAACAATACAAACAAATAAACAAATAAACAAAAGCAGATTACTAAAAGCAAAATTGTTTAAACCAAAATACAAAACAATTCATCACAATCATAACAATAATAACAAAACCTCAAACCAATTCCATGTCTAGAATGGCTCTTTAATTACTATTACTTCATTCATTTGTTCTCTATTCCTCTTCAAACTGATAAAGAACGAAAACCCTCTTTTCTCTCTTCTTGAGCAATTAAACAATTTCATCTCTCTCTCATTCCCACATACACATACACACACACATCCCTTTTGATTTTTGATATACCATTTGTCTCACTGTTTGAAGTCTTGAGAAGGTAGATCCTTCTTTCTCAACTATTTCAATTGCTCTCTTTTAGTATAACACAAATTTGAATCCTATTCTTTTGGAGGGCTTAAAGACTCGTTTTTGTGTCTCTCTCTCTCTAACTAGCTAGCTACATTTGTATGTATGATAAACATATCCTTATGCTCAATCAAAAGATTCAAAGTATATATAGATTCTATATAGAAAGATCTAGTGATTATTTTGAGGATAACTCAGGTAGTTGAGAACCATTTTTGATATTATCATTGGTATAAGTTATCAGTCTTTGACATCATTGTACAAAAATATATATATATATAATTAGTTTACTTCAAAAAGATTACAATAAATATATTTAGGTATATGTATATAAGTTTAATTTCATGATGATAGAGATGATTGATATAGACTTTGTAAAATCTATTCAGCAATTGTTCTCTTGAACCAACGCTTCCAGCAAAGTTCATGATTAAAGATGTCATCACTCTTTAAAAAATACATGGGATCCAGAGTAACTCATCTATCTATGCAAGAGCAGAATCAGTTTTTTTTGTAGGAGTAAAAATGTTGAGGATAAATATCACATCATATCTCGATAACTTATTAGAGAGATTCATTTGCTTTCATAAGATGTAGATGTGGTTCCGGTTAAGTGTTATTAATTCCCATTCTAACCCCCCCCCCCCATCCTGAATAGCCTTATTAAGTTTCTTGTATTCTTCGTAATTTGCTCTTTCTTCGACTCATAAAAGTTACCCGGACAATTTTGTAAATAATAAGAGAGGTAGTGTACCACACCCACTAAATATCACACACATCCTTGCTGTTTAAAGAGAGACAGAGACAGAGAGAGAGAAATAGAGAGAGAGACCAAAAAAAAAAAAAAAGAGTGAGTGAACAATCAAAAGAATAGATTGAGTGTGTGTAGAGAGAGATAGACGTTATAATAATAATATTTAATTCACATTACACATTATATACTACAACTCAACCCACTACTGTTACTACTATTAATACATCCATATAATTGTACAAATATATCCCACTCTCTCTCATTATCATCATCATCATCACTTTGTTCACCAATGTCACAAGAAGATTTCACAAGAATTCAAATTTTTGGTACAGTTTTTGAAGTTACCAATCGATATGGAGATTTAAACCCAGTTGGTATGGGTCTGTTTGGTTTGGTTTGTTCTGCTAAGGATTGTTTGACCAATCAAAATGTTGCCATCAAAAAGATTATGAAACCGTTCTCGACTCCAGTATTAGCCAAGAGAACTTATAGAGAGTTAAAATTGTTGAAAAGGTTAAGACATGAAAATTTGATCACTTTAGAAGATATCTTTTTATCACCATTAGAAGATATTTATTTTGTCACAGAATTACAAGGTACCGATTTACACAGGTTGTTAACTTCAAGACCTTTGGAAAAACAATTCATACAATACTTTTTATATCAAATTTTGAGGGGTTTAAAATATGTTCACAGTGCAGGTGTTATACATCGTGATTTGAAACCTTCAAATATACTTATCAATGAGAATTGTGATTTAAAAATTTGTGATTTTGGTTTGGCAAGAATACAAGATCCACAGATGACAGGTTACGTTTCCACCAGATATTATAGAGCACCAGAGATAATGTTAACTTGGCAAAAATATGATGTCGAAGTTGATATCTGGAGTGCTGGTTGTATATTTGCTGAGATGATCGAGGGAAAACCTTTGTTCCCAGGTAATGACCATGTTCATCAATTCTCCATCATTACCGAATTATTGGGATCTCCTCCAGCAGATGTCATTGATACCATTTGCTCTGAAAATACCTTAAGATTTGTACAATCATTACCAAAGAGAGAACCAATCCCTTTATCTGAAAGATTTAAAGATGTCGAACCAGACGCTGTTGATTTGATATCCAAGATGTTAGTATTCGATCCACGTAAGAGAATCACCGCGCTGGAAGCCTTGGCTCAACCTTACTTGGCCCCATACCATGATCCTTCTGATGAACCTGTTGCTGAGGAAAAATTTGATTGGAGTTTTAACGATGCAGATTTACCTGTGGATACATGGAGAGTTATGATGTACAGTGAGATTTTGGATTTCCATCAAGTTGATAACAGTGATCAAGTGCTGGAGCAACAGGTGCAACAGTTGCATGAACAACAACAACAACAACAACAGCTGGGGTTGGAGAATAATAGTAATAATAACTCCAATGACGCTTCCGCGGCTGCTGCAGCAGCTGCTGCAGCAGCAACTGCAAGTGTCGACAATGCCGTCCCTGCAGACTTGTAGTTTATAATTCTTCTTTTTCCCCCTTCTTCAGTTTATTGATCAAATCTAATTATTCCCCAAACCCACTACTACACCATCACAATTACAACCACCACCTGTCTACCCACATAGAGAAATTGTCCCCCCCTTTCCCCTTCACCTTCTCCACCATTCACATCTCATGCATCAATTTTCCAACTTCTCTGTATATACCTCCATGGCCCCTGTTTTTGATCTTGTTGGTCAGTTGTTGCTTGTATAACATAGTACTTTCTCCATTCACTCACACTTTTCTTTGCTGAATCGCTCCTTTGCTTTGACTATCTATCCTTTACATCTATATTTTTCACCTTTGGTGTGATTGTTTTATATATATCTATATATGTATGTTATCTCTATATCATTTGAATTTTTCTTTTTACTCAGTTTCGATTTCCCTACCGCCACCGCCATCTCTGTCTGCCACCTTCTCTTTCAAATATATATATATATATCAGCCTCACATATAATGTTAAAAAGATGAATCACAGTCTTTCTTTCTTTGATACGGTAGTGGGTTGTCTGCATTATTCATCTCTGCGACATTGTACGTATACTCTTACATATCATACATATTTTGTTATCTTCCGCTTTATACAAGCATATACTCTCGTTGGAAGGTAAATGACTAAGTGACGGGCTGTCGCACAATATCTTATGAGATTTTTACTTTCAATTTTATCTACTCACAATTCATACAAGCAGATGCTTTCCCCAACTCTGGGAATGCAACTGACTAACTGACTGACTGGCTGTCGCAAAATATTTTATGGGATTTCTAACTTCAATTATATCTACCCACATTTATAATAAATATACACTTCATCAAACTTTCAATTCTACTCTTCGATAAGACCACCTTCTTTGCACAATGAGTAAAACAACGAGTTTTTGTCTTGCAACAAAATCTCAGGTGTGTTGAACTCCAGTACCTCACCTTTTTCTAACACAATAATTCTATCGCTATCGATAATGGTGTTCAATCTATGCGCAATGGTCAAGATGGTTCTATTTTTAAACTCGCTTCTGATTGTCTCTTGTAACACCTTATCCGTCTCCACATCAACAGCAGCTGTGGCTTCATCCAATATCAATATAGTTGACTCGATCAACAATGCCCTTGCCAAACAAATCAATTGTCTCTGACCAACACTGAGATTCGATCCACCTTCACTCAACTTCACATTTAACGTACCATCATCCATCAGCAATACATGTGGTTTCAAATGGGATAATTCCAACGCATGCCAGATCTGGTCATCGGTGTATATCTTGGTTGGATCTAGATTTTCACGAATTGTACCTTCAAACACTTGAGAATCCTGTGGGATGATCGAAAGCTTATGACGTAAATCGGAAAGACCAATCTTATCAGTTTCAATGTTATCGATACTGATGTTACCCTTGCTAGCCTCAACAATACGGAAAAGTGCCATCGTCAATGACGATTTACCAGCACCGGTTCTACCAACGATACCGATTTTCTCACGAGGTTTGATGGTGATGTCTATATCCTTGAGACAGTAATCCAAATCTGGTCTATATCTGGTATAGTAATGGTTGAATTTGATCTCTCCATTGAATGGCCAATGAGTTGGTGGTCTATTAGATTCAATAACATCGGGCAGTTCCGGAGTCAATTCAGAGTATTCTTCAATTCTCTCCACACTTACAATATTTGTCTCAATCTCAACTGTCATTCTTACAATCCAATTCAATGTTTGAGTTATCTGTAATGCATAACTAACAGACAAACCAACCAAACCAGCGGTTAAATTGCTAAATGGCAATGTAACAACAGCTAAACCAGCACTCGACAAGATCACTAATGAACCAATAAACTCCAATCTAACCAGCAACCATCTATTAGCATTGATTGAAGGATGATACAGAGTCATGTTTTTGTCAACTTTTGCATCGTTCAAAAATTCAAATCTGGAGATCTGATCATAGGCTCTAATAGTAGATACACCGTTCAAAGTTTCTTGAAAGTGATTGAAAATTGGTGATCTTGAAACACTGTCCAATCTTCTCAATTCTCTGGATGTTCTCATGTAATATTGCTGATAATAGATGTAAAGAACAGTCATTGGAATAACAAAGAAGATGAATTGCCAAGTTGATGAACAAATAACAATTATCGTGAACAACACTTTAACGGTATTGTTGAAGAAATCGTTAAAAACCTTACCCAAGATCTCATCAACTTTGTAAATGTCATTCGAAAATCTGTTTAAGATACGACCTATTGGCGTCGTCTCGAAAAAACTCATAGGCAGCTTCAAAACACTGTTGGTCATCTTCGAATGTAATAGTTTCGACAGTTTGATAGTACAGTATATCATCAAAATAATGGTACGAATAAGCACCATCAGCAGCGACGTCACACCAAAGAATAAGTATATCAACAAGTATCTAGTCACATGTGGGTTATAACCCAGATTTGTGTTGATTTCAGACCAATGTTTCAACCAAACGTTTCCCAAAGTGGTCAACGTTGTGGCGAAAACCAACAACACCATATATGCCAGAACACCCCACAAATTACAAGCCTTAGCATAGGCGATATAGACATCCCACTTGACTTTACCCTGTTGATGACTCTCCATACGAAGCTTTCTTTCATCATCATTTGCTAGACCATCAGAATCTTCTTCCAATCTGAAAGTTGCAATACTTGCACGCCTCAAACTTTCCACTTCTTTCAATTCTTCAGCCATCATAGATCCCATTGACGTGGCAACACTGCCTTCTCTATTCAAATCTACCGATGATGGTGCAGCCGATATCGAATCTTCTTGGCTTGTGTTCTTTCTACCAAACTCATGAATCAACTTCTTTAACAACGAGTTTTCCAGACTCATAATAGACATATAATCACCTTCTTCAATGATCTTACCATTCTGTAACATGGTGATATGATTCGAGAATCTTAAAACGTTCAAATTGTTCGTCGTCAAGATTCTACACTTGTTTCTCAACAAACCCTCAGGACCCAAAACTTGGTTGATGATGTGTTTACCAACATGCTCATCCACAGCACTCAATGGATCATCTAACAAGTAAACTTCCAGTCTTGCATAAACAGCACGAGCCAATGATAATCTGGCCTTTTGTCCTCCACTTAAAGAAATACCCTTTTCACCGACTTGAGTTCTATCACCATTTGGCAATATTTCTAAATCCGTTTCCAATGCACATGCTTTCAATGTCTTTTCATAAAATTCCTTGTCAAATCTGCAACCGAACAAAATATTCTCTTTGATACTGGCATTCATAATCCATGGAATTTGAGGAACATATGCAATTGAACCATGAGTAATTACTGTACCTTGTGACTTATATAAGTCCCCCAATATGGCCTGAATCATCGATGATTTACCCATACCAACTTTACCTATTATACAGTTCAATTCACCTTTTCTGGATGTGAAATTGATATTTGTCAATGCCGCCTTAAACGGTTGCCTTGACCATAAAAATTCACCATTTTCAATCTTAACAGATTCCTCTCCAATCTTATTCGCAGCTGGTAATCTTGTTACAGAGTCACTTTGTAACTCCTCACTGGTCAAGAAATTGGTGATTCTGGTGATAGCAACTTGAGCTTCAACAACAGAGGAAACAACATTAGGGAATACAGCTAAAGGAAATGCCAACAAATTGAACAAGGCTAAACTTGGGAACACAATATCAGTAGACAATGGGACACCGCTGTTGAAAATACAAAATGCCGCAAACGTGGCACATGATACAAAGAATGGAGCACAGTTCCACATGAACACAGTAAAACTTTGAAGAAAACCCATTTTTTTCAAATTCTTCAATTCCCTTTCATTTCTAACAAAATTCAACTTTTCTTTGTACGGATTTTCCCAGCCATACAATTTCAAGGACTTGATGTTATTCAAGATTTCAGATATAACTCCAGTTCTCAGATCCTTATTTTTCATCTGCGTCTTCTGCAATTTCTTTTGCACACGAGCAATAGCGGTATTGACAGGTACCATAACCACCATAATTACAACACCAATCCACATGGAGTTTCCTAATAAGCCATGTAATGAGACTAAACATATTATAATTTGAAATGGCCCTGACCACAATATGTTCACATATTGGACCAAATCTTGTAATCTTTGAGTATCAACACTCATCAAATTCACAATATCACCGGTTGAGTTACTCATTTTGTTTTGATTCGACATTTTCAATGATTTCAAATAAATGGCGGAAGTCAAGGAACTCTTGATTTCCATACCCATATCATATGCTCTTTGAAAATATTGATGTAAGAATGCAGTTTGAATGACAGAAGTGACAAACATTCCGAAAACAATCATGTAACCTTTAGTCAAGGGTAGCTTATTATCAGTAGGTGACTCGTTGTAGTCGTTGACAAATTGAATCAAATATTTTAAGAATTGAGGTTGGGCAAATTGCAATACATCTTGAATTGCCTTAAAAAGAGCTGCTAAAAGAAATGGACCACCAAATGCTCTTCCTATTGTAACAGTCAACGATGGCCTAGTAGTATGGCTCAATTGTCTCGACCACTGCTTTGTGAAATCGTTAGACAACTTCTTGGTTTCCAAATAACCAGGCAACGGTGGTAAATCTTCCTGATCCAAATATTTTTCAAATCCCAGTCTCATCAAACCAGTCATCCAGGTAAATGTGATTCGACTGAAAATGTTGGCTCTGTCAAGAGGACTCCGAGGGACTAAAGCCATGAAATTTGAGTTTTTAAACTTTCTTGGTACTAAAGACTCCAAACCTAAAATAAAACCTCCATTGATTGTGATGAAGAGGGTAGTGTAGAAATAAGCATCGTACTCTGATCTAACAGCTAAATTAGTTACTTTTAATGTACCAAAAATCAAAGTAAACAACCAGTAGAACAAAAGGATACCAGATGGAACAACCGACTTGTAATTTTCCACGTAATGTAATGCCAACCCAACTACCAACGAAGCCGCTGAAAGTAAAGCTGTAATCACCTTTAAGTCCAACCATTCGGCATTCACAACAAACAGTTGAGCCAACTGGAAAAATAATTGCAATACTACAAGGACCAATTTCAGGTAGAATGCCCACGAGCGATTTCCCAAGTTGAGAACACCTCTTTGTTTTTGGAATCTGCGAAATTGGTAAGAACCCACAAGTAACAAGAAAAGTGAGCTCGAGTTCAACAACACACCGTTGATAAAGCAGATGGTCAAGTCCGAGTACTTAGGGGACAACGGCCCAAAACCTTCCGCATCATGACAACCGTAGCAATTATACATCTTGCTCTTCTTGTCTGTGTGATATGACAAACTTTTTGACTTTTGACAAATATTTCAACTTTAAAAGGAAAGGTAATTTTTTTTTTTTTTTTTTTGATTCGTTTTGCCATCTACAGCTCAAATGTCCCGCGAGAATTATTTTTACGCCTAAAACGGAAAGAAGCAGAAGTGAACGAGGGACACTTCAAGATGTCAACTACCAACACAACAGCGGCTAACGCAGTCTATAGCCAAAATGTCAACACAAATATCCTTCTGACATTGACCTTCGAGGAGTCCCCTGTGTTTGTTGGTGGAGAGGAGAATCTGTTGAGTGCAATTGTCAATATCAAGTACGTTGGTGACTTACCAAAGATCACAGAGCATGATGCAGCTACATTGGTGGATCCTAGTACCACTACAGAATCTTCCGATAAAGAAAATAAGGACAAACCAATTACAAACAATGGAAGCGGATGGCTTGGTGGCTTTGGAAAGAGGATTTCAACACAATTGACAAACACGACACGAAATCTTTTACTTCAAGATTTGGAAACGCTAACAGAAGAACTGGAAGGAGCTTTTAAGGAGGAGACGTTACTCTTGGGCTACACTCAAGTGTTCGGCTACTTCACCTATAATGGACAAATATTTGACAACAGAAAGTTTCAAGAGATTCAAAAGAAAGCGATTGTTGGTGGAAAACTTGGTGGTATCATTGGTTTAGAGTATGATGAAACGAACAACGATGGTTTTTTGAACAATTTCACAAGTGGTGTCGGCAGTATGTTCAACACGACACTAATTCCAGATGGGCTGGATGGAGAGGAAAATAATTCGCTGGACCCAAAGAGCGATATTGTTCCCATATTTACTACAGACCAGTCAATTTTATTTCCTGAAATTGTCTTCAAACCTAAAAAAGGTGAGAATTTGGAGAAGTCATACTATATTAACATGAAGTTGCCCAAGTTTTTACCACCAACATATTCGTCTCACTCAAGTTTGAAGATTCGTTATAATCTAATTTTAGGATACCAGATTATGGATGATAAACTGGGCTGGATCAATAAATCACTTTACTTTCCAATCGAGATCAGACCTTTCATTAACCGAATGGGTCAACAACCTATATATGATCTTTTAAATCCGAGATTGGGCTACCGAATAAAACTTAGTAGCTTTGAGTTACAATCATATCAAACAAATTTCAAAAACATTCAAAAGCGGTTGTTCAATCAGAAAAGAAAAAGTTCCACAATGTCCATATCAACCTTCAGCAATGAGATTGGCTCAACAGAGAATTTTGAAAAGGAAAAGAATGGCGACAAAAATGAGAAAGAGAAGTTTTTTGAATTTATCGAAGAGATGAATGAGAAGAGTGTAAATGATTTGATAGGAGTCCAAGAGAAATTTGAAAGTGAGTTTCTAAACTATGATGAAAATGAGCAAAGAGAGGACGTGAATGTCAAAGAAAATTTGATCAACATATTCAATAACCCCTACAGTGTGATGAACAATATCAAAAAGTTCAACGAAAATCCTCCATCAGAGATGCCAGATGATGATGAGCATATAGAGTACCACTCTCAGATTCCTGCGAAACAGCAATTGAACTTCATACTTAAAAGAAACGGCGAATTAATCACCACAATATCTTTGTCGAAATGCATCATTACGTTCAATCAGATCTTGAAGATACATTTGAGCTTTCAAAATTCCCAAGTTCCCATCACAGGATTAATAACCAAATTGATTAAAGTAGAGAAGTTTAACAACGATGAGTACCTCAAAACTGAGGACGAGATGATGCTGGATGTAGAGTTAAGTTCAAGTTTCGAGTTCGAAACAACATTAAGTGAATCATTAACGAGTTGCTTTAATGTGAACGAAGAGTTAAGTTATGATATGCTTATTCCGAATGATGTTATACGAACTGGCCAGTTCAAAAGTAATTTGCTTGAGACGAGATACTTGTTATTATTCAAATTTATATTGCTCGATAAGGAGATCATAAAGGCAGATGCTACGGAGGCGCTGCCCTCCAAAAAGGATGAACCAGATACACCAGACGCTGTCGAGTATTTAGACATATACAATGATAGTAAAGGAGCATTGTACAGAGGCATTGATTACATTTCCAATGGTATGGAGTTTTATTGCAAGATTCCGATAATATTGTTGAGTAGTTATGAACAAGATTTTGGGGTAAAGACTGGAGTTTAAAGCATAAGCTTGGTTATTGAGTTGAGATTCTTTTTGGAATGATAGTTATGAAAAATTGTATTGATTACTTCTACAGAAAGGTTGAATGTTATAATTGATTTGTTTTAGATGATTTTCAAAAAATTATCATGAAAGAATAAATCTCGCTGCAGAAGAGATATTCGTGTCACAGCTGAATTGCAGCTCTGCACTCAAATACAGCATGTGTTCACAAGAAAGTAAAATAATGGGTGTGATCGAATTCTTCAAAAAAAGTTGGCAAAAAAGAATGCTGCATCATTAGATTTAGATCAAGAAAGCAGCTACACCAACTAAAATTGAACCAGCTCCGATAGCGAACTTATTAGCACCACCGGTGAAGGTAACAACTGGGATAGTAGTAGCGTTGGTAGCTGAAGATGAAGCGACAGCTGAAACTGCAGCAGCAGTAGCAGTAGTTTCTGGAGCAGTAGTGGTCTCTGGAGAAGAGGTGGTGGTCTCAGCAGCAGCAGTAGTTTCTGGAGCAGTAGTGGTCTCTGGAGCAGAGGTGGTGGTTTCAGCAGCAGCAGTAGTTTCAGCAGCAGCAGTGGTCTCTGGAGCAGCAGTGGTGGTTTCAGCAGCAGCGGTAGTTTCTGGAGCAGCGGTGGTGGTTTCTGAAGCAGAGGTAGTTTCTGGAGCAGCGGCATTAGTGTTTGCAGCAGCAACAGTGGTGGCATTAGGGTTTTCCTCAATACATGTGGTACCAGTTGGCTCTGTTGGTTGAGAACAAGCTGCCAATGGGGCTTCTAAGAATCTACCGTAATCTGACCACAAACACCAACCACAGTCCAAACAAGCTGGAAGCAAGCTCATGAATGGAGAGCCTTCGGCACACAAACATGACTCAGTGTATGGACCAGCATCCTCGTTCTCGGTGTTTGTTGTACATTGTCTAGCGTTAATGATGGCGTTACCACAATCGGCGTGACATTGGTAGGTGGCAGTAGCTGGGTTAGCCATAGCCTTAGCGAAAGCTTCTGGTAAACCTTCAGCATAAGCATTTGGGGTAGCAGCAGCAGTTGCGTAGTTAATGGCGAGTAAGGATAAGACGACCTTTGATAACATTTTCAAATAAAGCGAGCGAATGGGGTATATCTTAATAGGTAAACCGTTATTAGATTAACTGTTAAATTTGTGATGTAAGAAGGGGAGTTCTGTTATTTATATCAGCTACATTTGAATTCTTCAATAGTAAAAACCGACTCAATTGGGCATTCCTATTCCATGTTGAGAACTAAAATCATAGAATGGTTCCAATGCACCACGGCCTTGGTATTTTTTGTTTTAGGGAAACTGATCTTGTTGTTGTCGCTCATTTCGGTGTTACAATTTTTTTTGATTAAAGTAGTGCAAATTTTCGGAGAGTAACGCAACAAGGTTGTTCTCATCTGAAAAGATGCTAGAGCAAGTGGACTTGCTACTCCTTCTCAGTCCTAGGAATCAATGTCTGGCACTCCTGGTCTCCATAACTTGAGCGCTTCAAAGTTTTTGAATTGTTTGATAGGTACTATTAATTGTGAGCCATAAAACCCCCCGGACGATATGGACACGGCAATTAATCACGTTGATACTTTCAGTTCCCGCAGTAAAATCAATATATTCTGTTTTACTCGAGGAAATGCTCCAATCCCGAAACCTAATGTTTGCTCAATGAAGAAAACTTTAGTTTGAATAGAGCACGTACATAAATGAAATTAGCGATGAACTCAAAAAAGTTGGTTTGTCCGTTTCTTGTTGTAAATACTGCTAAGATTATTATTCGTCTATGACTGTGTTATTTTTATCGCCGTGATGCAGACACAAACAGCAGCCATTGCCTTAAATTGATTTATCAGATGACAGATTCTGCTAGTGACGTTTTCATGGAGCACTAACGATAATTACCGCTCACTTTTTGAACGGCTTCGACTGACTGGCTCTAATTGTCGATGTAGTACTGGTAAAAAAAACCGGGCTTGCAACTACAGAAAAGCCGAGATGGTTATTTCCTCCGAGGCTGACAGAATTTTTAAATGAAAATGCCTGACCGATGTTGGTCCTCTTATGTCAAAAGATTGAACAGTTGATATCGACAGTTCAGTGCTCTGCAGCTTCATCAGTTGGCGCAAAGTCTAGATCTTCACTTTCTCTAATTATGAGATGAGAGAGCGACCATCGGCCATCAAAATAGTAAAGCATCATCATTCCTGTTAGTGCAATTCATCAGTGTTCTCAAAAGCATCTGTTATTCACAATTGCATCCAGCATTGCCAAAAAAAAAAAAAGCTGAATGGTATAGTATCTAGTGTAGAGATGACCCTGTAAACAGACAAATACTCAAGTGTTTATGCCCAATGCGCTGAAACCCAAATTAGCATTGAAATCATTCGTTATAGATCACAATGCTCATGTGATAACGATTTGAATCATGATGATGAGAGGTCGAAATATAGCTGATAAACATATAACACCATCGAGATAACCTGAAATTTGTTTTTGCTGTGCGGTGAAAAAAATGTAAAATGTTAAGCAATTAAATTACACTTATGGTCAAGACATTCAATAGTAACGTATAACAAGGACAGCCAACTATCAAATAAACACCATCTAGTTTCGTATCTCCTACTGATCCAAGATGGCTGCAGTATGTAATCATACCTGAAGACTTCAATGCTTTTTCAAGAGCTACCAATTCAAGATAATAATACTAACAGCTCTGAACTGATAGCAACCGAGTTCCGTTAATCGGTCAGAGACTACAATCTCTGCTGATGCAATCGAGAAAAAGGAAGTAGAACACAAGATCAGATTGCCCAAAGACCCATCCTACAGAGGTTGGAAGGAAGTTGCTGGTTGGGAGGAGAAGGATACTTTAACTCCAGATGATGAGCTGATAGACTTGTTGAGTAAATCAAGTTTACTAGATCAGTACCTTCCTACAAAGTTTTACGGTGACTGGTATCACAATGCAGCATTGTTAGGAGCTGGTGGGTTTCTCTCTTGGCTCTTGGGAAAATTGAAATTTTCAGTTGCTCCATTGTTCTTTGTCATATTCATCTTCTCACTGCTCTACCGTGTCTCAGTAAGGCAATACAGATCAGATTTGAGATTCCTGGCTCAAAGGGAGTTTTCTATTCAGAAGATCGAAAGTGACTATGAAACGATGGACTGGTTGAATACTTTTTTGGAGAAGTACTGGATGTTTTTGGAACCATCAATTTCAGGTATGGTGTGTGAGCAAGTCAACCCTATCTTGGCTGACAGCCCTGCACCGGCATTTATCAAGGCATTGTGGTTGGACACCTTCACGGCAGGTACCAAACCACCGAGAATTGATCTTGTTAGAACATTACCAAAAACTGGAGATGATGTCACTGTCATGGATTGGGGAGTTTCATTTACTCCGAACACATTATCTGATGCAACCGTTAAACAACGTAAAAACAAAGTTGACCAAAAAGTTGTTCTCAAGGCAAAATTATTTGGTCTTACTCTTCCTGTATTGGTCGAAGGCCTCTCTTTTAGAGTATTGGTCAGAGTTCGATTAAGAATGATGACAGCATTCCCACATATCCAGACAGTCAACGTTTCACTTTTGCAAGCTCCAGAATTTGATTTTGTTGCCAAACTCTTTAGCACTGCTGCATTCAACTGGGAATTTTTGGCCATCCCCGGTATTTTGCCCTTCATCAACAGAATGGTCTTGAAATATGCTGGCCCAATGGTCATCGCTCCGTTGTCTTTCCAGATAAATTTACAACAATTACTAGCTGGTAATTCCATCACTGGTGCCATAGGTGTTTTATGTGTCACAGCAAAGGAAGCTAAGGAATTGAAGGGATTTGAAACTATTGATAATACTTGTGACCCATATATCGAATTTGGATTTGCAGGTAAGGTTCAGACCAAGACGAAAACCATCAGAGACACCATCAGACCAGTATGGAATGAAAAGGTTTTTCTCTTGGTTTCTAATGTTGCAGAACCTTTGATGATGAAAATGTATGATTGGAATGCACCTAAGAAAGATCAAAATTTGGGAACTACCTTGTACGATATCAATCACGTATTGGATGATCCTGCGAGAAAAGAAGTGTCAATGCCATTCTTGAGAAATAACAAGCCTGTTGGGTTCTTTAAATTCGATGCAGAGTTCTTGCCGGTATTGAATGGTACCAAATTAATTGATGGCTCATTCGAACCCCCACCTGATTTGAACACCGGTATCATCAACATAACAATCGATGAAGCTAAGAATTTGACAGACGAAGAAGACCTGGACAAGAAGTTTTCCACGTTTGTTGAATTTTACATTGACAAAGAGTTGCTTTTGACCACTTCGGCTGCAAAAGGAGCTGCCCCATCGTTTGGCTCTAATTTCGAAAAAATAATTGAGAATAAAGGTAGATCGACTGCCAAAATATTGATCAAAAATGCTAAGAAGGAGGTGATTGCATATAAAGTAGCCAGATTAAGTGACTTGATCGATGCTACTGAGGTCGATAACATGTGGCATCCATTGAAAAACTCTGACGGTGAATTAAAAATCACAGCGAAGTGGAAACCTGTCAATATTCCTTACTTCAGTGCTGCTTCTGACTACGCTGAGCCAATTGGTGTTGTCCGTGTCTTTGTGGACAGTGCCAGAGGGTTGCGTAACTTGGAAACAGTCGGCACCATTGATCCATATGTTCGTTTGATGGCTAATGGATTCCAAAAGGGAAGAACTTTACCTCAAGATTCGACTTTGAATCCAGATTTCAAGGAGACAATTTACATCCCAATCACATCTACTAATCAAAAATTGACCATTGAAGCGATGGATGTAGAGAGGAGCCAACAAGATCGTACATTGGGATCATTTGATGTTAAATTGAATGACTTGATTGAGAGAAAGAATGGCCAATATCTTCAACATGTTGAGACAAAATTAAGGGAAGGTAGATTGGTTGGGAAAATTGCAGGTAAAAAGAGTCCAAAAGGTACTGTCAAATATTCTTTATCATTTTATCCAACAAAGTCTGTTATGGATGCGAAGGAGATGCTGGATGCTGACAACTCTGAATTAATTAGAAAGAAAGAGGCGGAAGAGTTTGAAAAATTGCCTGACAAGGAGAAAAAGAAACTGAAACAAGAGAAGGCGATCGAAAGAGAGATGGAGTCTGCTCAACCAAAGGAGAGATTGTCTTTGGAAGAGTTGTTATCTTACAAGCAAGGTGTTCTCGCCTTCAAGATCATCAGTGCAGACTTGGGAGGACAATCAGGTCATATTCAATTTTTCTTTGATCAAGATGCATTCCCCCATTATGCCACACCTTTAGTTTCAAAGAAGGGCAGAGTCAACCATAGTGGAGACTGTATCATTAAAGAATTGGAATACTCTAAGGTTGAAGTTAGAATATCGCATGACCGTGATTCTAATATCTTGACAAAACCGGTATCAGCAGTGTCTATATCTACCTACGAGCTTTTATCAAAATGTTTCAAAGAACCTCAAGTATTAAAATTGCAAGGTGGTACTGCCGCTAAGGTTGAACTCCAATGTTCATGGTACCCGATTGTGATGGATGAGTTGCCTGATCAGGACTCGATCACTAATGCTGGTGATTTACAGATAACTGTCGTATCAGCATCCGACCTTCCAGCTGGTGACAGTAACGGTAAATCTGATCCTTCTGCAAAATTGTACTTGAATGCTACTCATGATTCATTTTTCAAGACTAAGACAATCAAAAAGACTTTGGATCCAGTATGGAACGAGTCAACCTCAATTCAAATTAAGTCTAGAGCGGATTCCTACTTGCACATCAAAGTGACCGATTGGGATTTTGGTGCTGGTCAAGATGACGATTTGTGTACTCTGGACTTCCCATTGAAAGAGATAGACCCAATCAAACCAAGTGAATTCAGTGTCGATCTTAAGGACGAGAAGGGCAACGCCGCTGGCCAGATTGTGTTGAAATTCCAATTCAAACCCGGCTACGTTATAGCATTCACCGAATCATCAACAGGTGGTGTTCTCGAGAATGGTGGTAAAGTGGTTGGTGCTGGTGGTAAAGTTATTGGTGCAGGCGCTGGTTTGGCTGGTAAAGGTATTGGTGCAGGTGCCGGTTTGGCTGGTAAAGGTATTGGAGCTGGAGTTGGCGCTGGAGGAAAAGTTCTTGGTGCTGGCTCAAGCTTGGTTAAGGGTTTGACTGGCAGGAAGAAGAAAAGCAACGAAGGGAAGAGTGAAGGAGAAATGAGACAGGAAATGAAGTGATTCTAAATATCTATTAGTGCTTTCAACCATAATTTTTTCATTATCTTATCCCGCCCGCTTAAATTTTCCTATTATATCAGTATTCCCTCGCTTGTGGCTGACAAAAAGATACAAAAAACTAAATATCTGTTAAAAAAGCTACTCTTAACTATACGTTCCCACAAGACTCGTAACCCAACTCCACGGTAGATCATCGGGCTATGGCACCATCGATACGGCACCAGCAGCTGCAATTGCTGAGATCGAGACAGCAGAAGTCGAAGCCGATCAGGAACAAACGTTCTTTTACCGGCTGTTATACATGTCGTCAGCGCAAGGTGAAATGCGACAATGCTAGGCCAACCTGTCAGAGATGCATTAAATCGAAATTTGAATGTCTTGGTTATGACATCAAATTGAGTTGGTCTCGGCCATTGACAGTGCTTTGCAATGAGTTGGTGGAAGTTTGTGATGAGAGCTATGGGAGCGAAGAAGAAAATTGTACCAAAAGGAGAAGTATTGAATTCATGAAGTTTGACAGCATTTACAAATTTGATCAAGATCTCGATGACGATGTTGAATTTTGTAACAACGAGAACTTATTGAGATCTGGGAAAAACAGCATCTTTAGAGGCCCTTTCGCAGTACACAGTGGTACATTTTTTGGCTTGAAGCCTAAAGAACACGAATGGATGGTTGAAACTGAACAACAACGGGATTTGGTGCCCAAAAATCAACTCATTATCCAAGCCAATGATAGCGATTTGAGATCCACTTTCAACAGAGATACACAGTTACAACAAAATAGAGATCAGATTGAAAGGCCGTCGCTTGATGACAACAGGAATGATGACGACCACGCTTTGATGACACGCCCAGTGGTGGAAGTTTGGATCGACAAGAGCTTTGTCAAAGATGCTTGGGTAACGTACTCTTTTCTCATGAACAAATTGTCAATAGGAGACTCTGTAGACATTAAGAAGGTGGTTTTCGCAAAGTATTTTGAGGTGCATAATCACGGGAGCATAGAGACGTTGATGAGGAGCCATCGCCTTCATGGTATAACCGGGAAGAATATGAAAAGCGGCATTGTAATGAACGAGTTTTTCAATGATTTGATCCGATATTTTGTTGATAACATTCATTTGATGATGCCAATTACTTTCAAAGGTAATATTTACGAGACATTGGTGATACCCACGATATACCAATTTATAGGACAAGTGATGACCACGAATGAGGAGTCGTTCATTTTGGGAATCAAAGTGACGATAATCAAGCAAGTGATGTGTTTAGCAAGTTTTTTCAAATATGAAAAGACAAATGATCGAAGATTTTTATTAGCTAGCATTAAATTACGGCTGGAGATCATGGAAGAAATGAGTGCATTAATCATCATATTGACGAGTGAAGATGGTGAATTTTTGGATAATCACTACATGGAAGAACTTTTACAAACATATGAGATTAAAAATATAGTTTTGATGTTCATCTTGATGGTGAAGATTGATTTCTTTGTGCAAATATTGGAGAACTTTAGCACGTGGTTTAAAACTATGGATAAATTGATTGAATTTTTGAATAGTTATAATGATTCCATTTTGAATAATTTGACATTCAACAATGTGAATGAGAAGTTAACATTGGATAAGTTTAGCAATTTGAAGAAATTGATCAAGTTGTACAGATTTATCAAAATTTTTTACTTTAGCACAGCAAAGATCGATTTCAACAACTATGAGTTTGATAATGAAGGAAATGAAGAAGAATATGATGAATTTGTTGATGAAGATTTTGACTTAGTCAAGGGTGACTTTATCTTTGATGATGGGTTTAGCAAGATTGACGACTATCTTGAAATCTTGCTCAAGAAACCAGATTTGATGGATCATGATAGTATTGCAGCGGCAATCGATTTCGATTCACACAACATGACTGAAAAGGGAAGAGCCATTCCAGTTGAAAATTCAAAGCAAGAGAAAAAGTTTGTAATGATCGATGTTCCCAGACCCGATAATGATACTGTATTCATTGGTGATGTCGAGGACGATGTCAATAAATTTTCAAGTGTCGAATACATGTATGGGTTACCATTGTCGTTGTTGGAATTATTTAACAAGATTATCACTTTGACCAATCACAAGAATTTTTTCACCAGACGTGATTTGTTTCCCAAAAATTATTCCAAATTATGTAGCGACTTAGAAGATGGTTTGATGAATTGGAAGTTGACATGGCGCTTACTTGATAAACAAGGACATTATAAGTCAACTTTTCATGAAGTTTTATACCACAACATTTTGAGTTTCTACAATAGTTTGTGCATTTATTTCGAAAGGATCATCAAGGAAAGTGATCCATCCACATTACAAAACTATGTACTGGAATCTTTGGGACATTTGGTGAAATTGATCAAAGTGGATGATGTAAATCTCCAAATATCTCCCTTGTTTTGGAGTTTTTTCATCAGTAGTTGTGATGCTATTGAACCTGCGATACAATTGCAAATAGCGGAGATATCTTCAAGTTTTGTCGGTAGCAATTGGATTTCCAAACAAATCATTATGGAAGTGTGGAAAAAGAGACAAGAGGGGTTTCACAAAGTCTGCTGGTTGGATATTGTTAAGATTTGGGATTGTGATGTGTTGTTATTGAGTTAAGAGATCTCAAAAGTGGCTGTTCCATTGTGGCGGGTATAAAGAGATTAAACATGACCTATATAATATTCAAATATGTGGAATAAATTCACACCGTATGGCGGCGGCGTTAAAAAGTGTTTGTACATGTGCAGCTTCTGAGTACCCCATACATACATACGATTTGCAATCGGACAATAGAGAAATTGATATCACACGCACGTACGCACATACTCTCGCACATACGCGCTGTTATATATTTCATTTTGCTCTTTCAAGTGAGACATTTGAGAAAAGCAAAAAAAAATTAAACTGTGGTGAGATGATCAGGTGAAACAAGGTAAAAAGCTTATAGGTCAAACACTTCATCACGAAACCTATCTTGTCCACGCTTATATATATATGTATATATCAATTTAAATAGGTAAGTAAGGATGCTAAGATAAAAATAAGATTGAAAAGATGTTCCGTCCGTCAACTGCCTAATTGAGTAAATCAAAGCCTTTTGGATTAGTTGTAGTTGTTGTTGGTAATGAAAAGTGTGTAAAGTTGTGCAAAGAGAAGAATCCACAGTTTGCGCTAGTCACGTGAATTCCTGTCAAAAAGTGTGGTTGTGGCACATCTCACCAAAGTTAGTAAAAAAAAAGCAATTGACGCTAAGGGAAAAACAAAAAAGGGGAGATTTTCATCACTTGAGAGATCGTAATTAAGTTTAAAGGTGTGAAAAAAGTGGGTGTGGATATTAATCATCAAATCTTTGAAAACTATTTGCAATTCTACTTCTAACTTGAATTGCAAACTTTAAAAAAACCCCATAATTTATTGCTTCTTTCATATATTTGCATATATATATATATCATTTATTAGTTGTCGCCCAGCTTTTCAATTTAACTTCAAACATACAAAGAGCTTATTTCAATAACATAAGGCTTAGCTGACACACTTTACAAAGTTTTTCATTATAAAAACAAAAGTACATCTCAATCCCAGCAATTTTAGATCTATATAAGATCAAAGAGAATCAAGTGATAAGAAACTATTAAAGTTTGGGTCAAAGTCATAATCTCACCACACGATGAGTGGATCCGTAGATGAATACACAAAACAAGATGAGAGCTCTAGTTATGCTACCAACTCAAAATTTAGCCCTACCACGCAAGGCTTTAGAGACGGCAGCGTCGTCATAGATAGTTATCACGAACATGTCGTGACTCCAATAGATTACGTTCAAAATTACACTTCACACCCATTGAAAAGAGTCACTAGTTACCTGAGAGGTTTGTTCCCAATTGCCAATTGGATCTTGTACTATAATCAACAATGGGCCATTGGTGATTTGATTGCAGGTATAACGGTAGGTGTGGTACTCGTTCCACAATCGATGGGTTACGCAACCATTGCGCAATTGTCTCCAGAATACGGTTTATATTCTTCTTTCATTGGTGTTTTCCTCTATTGTCTCTTTGCCACATCGAAGGATGTCTCTATTGGACCTGTTGCTGTTATGTCCATGCAAGTTGGTAAAGTTGTCAGTAAAGTATGGGATAAATATCCTGATGCAAGTGGTCCAATGATTGCAACTTTTTTATCATTAATTTGTGGTTCCATTGCCTTGGGTCTTGGTTTGTTAAGATTGGGTTTCATTTTAGAGTTCATTCCTGCTCCAGCAGTTTATGCTTTTATGACTGGATCGGCTTTAAATATCGTTTCCGGTCAAGTGCCACTGTTGATGGGTTACGGTAAGAAAGTGAACACTAGACAAGCGACTTATTTGGTAATTATCGATTCTTTGAAACATTTACCAGACACTAAAGTGGATCTGGCCTTTGGTTTGGTTGGTTTATTTGTACTTTATCTGTGGAAATATACTTGCGATTATGGTATGAAGCGTTTTCCTCGTTACAGAAAAGTTTTCTTTTACCTGCAAGCTTTGAGACACGCCGTTGTCATCATCTTATCCACCGTTATCTCATGGGCCATCACTCATCCATATCAGAAGACTCATCCAGGTAAAAAACTTTTCAGTCTTAATGGTACAGTTCCTGCCGGTTTAGAACACGAAGGTGTTATGACCATACCATCTAAGGAAATCATGAAAATCATTGCTCCAGAAATTCCAGTTTGTGTTATTGTCTTATTATTAGAACATATTTCCATTTCAAAATCTTTCGGTAGATTGAATGATTACACCGTTGTCCCAGATCAAGAATTGATTGCCATTGGTATCGCCAATTTAATCGGAACATTTTTCAATGCCTATCCAGCTACTGGTTCTTTCTCAAGATCAGCTTTGAAGGCTAAATCAGGAGTCCGTACCCCATTAGCTGGTATATACACTGGTGCTGCTGTCTTGTTGGCTTTATACTGTTTCACCGATGCTTTCTACTACATTCCAAAAGCTGGTTTGGCAGCAATCGTTATTCACTGTGTGAGTGACTTGGTTGCATCTTGGAGAGTCACATGGAATTTGTACAAGACATCACCATTGGATTGTCTCATTTTTATCGTTGCTGTCTTCATAGCTGTCTTTGCCACTATCGAGGATGGTATTTATTTCAGTGCCTGCGCTGCTGCCGCTGTGCTCTTGTGGAGAATTGCTAAGCCAAACGGTGTCTTTTTGGGTAAAGTTTCCGTTGCTCAAGTTGTCAATCCAACAATTAACAACAAACAGGAAGATAGTTCCAGTCAAGAAGGTGACAATTCCGTGGATATTTCTTATGAAGAGGAGTTGTTCGACGAAAGCAATGAAAGCACTGATTACAAGAACCATTCTACTCATTTGAAGAGAAGTGAGTCGTACATGAGACAACACGCACATCAAATTCCAAGAGAAGTTCAATTCCATACTAGATGGGTTCCATTACCATCTAGAGCCAACAAAATTCATACTACCTTAATCAACAGTGATGTCAATGTCATTCCACCACCACCAGGAATTTTGGTATTCAGACCGTCTGAGACATTCATTTATCCAAATAGTGGACTTCAATTGGACGCACTTTTGGATGAAGTCAAGAGAACTACGAGGTCTCATCAAGCCAAACTTTACAAAACGGTTGGTGATAGACCATGGAACGAGCCAGGACCATTCGATCCAAAGACTTTACCACTTGTTGTTGGACTGAAGGCTATCTTCAAGAAGCAAACATACATAGATTTTAAAAACAAGATCAGAAACAGGGATTTCAACTGGAAATTTTGGTTGGAAAACAATGATGATGATAACATTTACAACAGTGATGAAGATGAACCTGAATCCACCAATGCCTTTGATAGTGAAAATGGTGTCAAACCAACAATGCGTCTTTTACATTTCGACTTTAGCACTGTCACAGCCATCGATTCCACTTCAATTGCTCTGTTGATCGATTTGCACAAGCTGATTTATCGTTATTCTGGTGTCGATGTCGAGTTCCATTTCAGTGGTATAATATCGCCTTGGATACGTAAAAGTTTGTTGGCAAATGGATTTGGAAGACCAAGAACCGATGGTAAGATCAGAGATATCGAAGATGCCATTGGCGGCGACTCCAAGAGTATCAACTATGCTGATGTTGCCTGGGATGGAGAGAAGGGGCTCGTTGCTGCGTTGGATACTGATACTCCATTTTTCCATTTGGATATTCCTAACTATCAGTGATGACAGTCATCGTCACTTACTAGACCAAATCTTGTATATTAGAGGTGTTTTTGTTTTGTTCGGTTCTCTTTTTGCATTCTTTTTATTTATCGCTCTTTTTTATAACTGCATTATCCATATCTATTTATTAGACTTAAATTTAAAAGTGTTACAATTTGATTTTTATACACAATAATGGTTGTAGTCTTTTGAATCTTTTGGTATGCTCTCGATTTTTAGGCAGAGAAAAAAAAAATATTGGGGGAAGATATCGAAATTCTCATCTCCATCACCGATTTTCAAACGATGCAATGCTCTTCGACAGTGCGAACAGCTGCACAAGTACTCACCACCCTTAAACACCTCCGATTCACAGGCATCAGAACCTACGAACAGGGTCAACTTATCCAATCTTATATCACTGCTAAACACCTTTTGCACAAACTAAACAATTCCAAATCTAATCCAACATTCACAACTTCGGTCACTAAGCCTATACCTCTCATATGCTCATTTCAATTCGAGTCAGTATACACTGGTGGAAGACGTGAGAAGAACCGCAGCCATGAATATTTTGACAAGCACAATGAAGTGAAATACGTGCAAACACTGAGGGGAGGTGAAGTGACGTATCACGGCCCTGGTCAATTGGTGATATATCCAATATTGGATTTGTTGCTATACAACAGGATGAAGTCCAAATGTTACATCGATCTCTTGCAGAATTGTATCAAGCTGGTGCTTCATGGTTTACAGATCACCACAGTGGAGTCGAATAACACTGGAGTATGGGTGGATCACGCCACGAAGATTGCGTCGATCGGCGTGAACATACAAAGGTCAATCACATCCCATGGGTTGAGCATCAATAATGATCCAGATTTGAAGTATTTCAACGAGGTTGATCTTACAATCTGTGGTTTACCGGGCACGAAACAGACCTCGGTGTTAGAGCAAACCGGACAGCAATTGAGCTTGAGAGAGCTTGACAATTTAATGGTGCTGCAACTAGCAAAAAAATTAGCAGCCAACAAAATTTTACAACAAGATGTGAATCAGCAATTCAATGAGTCAAACATCAATCAATTGGACCTGTATATACATTAATCTAATTTTTCTGATAATATGAAACACCAACTATCAAACTCGCCAGGAGTACAATTGTTGCTTGGAAAAGATTGGGCTTCAATTTTGTCGATGATGTAGCTGCAATTTGCGTATCAACCTTGTTAACCATCTCCGTCTTGATAATATCTTCCACTTCTTCCCCGTTCAGAGACTCCGCACCATCTTGAAGGTCTTCCTCTTCATCATCACTGTCAGAATTGTCTGTGCTTAACTCTATTTCTCCATTCATATCTCTATTATTGTCACCGTTATTAATCCTACCTTTATCATAACCATTGCTATAAATGCTACTATGACGATCTCTATCTGCTCCTCGCGTAACATTCGGAATTCTTTGCACAGAGCCATTGATCTGTCTGCTCATCAATTTCTTTTCCTCTTCAACTTGTGAGTTGAGGAACATTTCCCTCTCTTTTATTATTTCATCATATTTCATTTCTAATTCTTGATAGCGGGTCTTGAACTGCATCAAATCCTCGTCTTTAACAGTTAACTGCAGCTCCAAGGCCCTTACACGTTGTTGACTTTCGGTGTACTTTTGTGACAGATCCTTCGCTTCGGTTGTCAATAATGCTATCTGTTTTTGCAAAGCTTCGATTTTGATATTTGACTCTGTCAATTTTTCTTCATGATCATCTAGCAGCTTTTGTAAATTGGTATGGATCTTGGTGTCTTTCTTTTGTATATACTCTTCAAACTTGTCCAAGTTTTCATTGTAATTGGCCAAGAATTTTTGCAGCCTATGCAATTTTTCACTTTGCAAAAACTCATTATTCAATATTACTAATAACTGGGAAATGGTATCTTCCAATCTAGAGCTGTTCTTTATATTTGATGAAGGGAACAACCCACTGATGGAAAAATTATTCTCCAACTTTTTATCGTCCGACTTCCCAACCGCCAATATGTTCAACAAATTTTCTTCATACATGTCATTGACCACGTCCCCATAGATCAAAGCATCAATAGCGTTGTTGAAAAATTCTTTCTCCTGTATCTGTCTATCCTTATCCAGCTTGTAAACTAAGTCGTTATAACTCTGGAATCCCATCAAGAGCAAATCCACCACTTCACAGCTGATTTTCTTGTGAGCAGTCTGATTCTCTAAATTGGAACCTAAATCAAACTTATCACCAATCTTCAACTCACATGCCTTGAACGGCTCTATCTGCTTCCCATTTATGTATGTTCCATTTGATGATTTCAAATCTCGTATGAGCAATTCACCGGAATTGATGAACAATTCTGCATGATTTCTCGACAAGACTCTTGAATCAAAAAACCCATTTGTCGATTTACTTTGAATCTTCGAACCCCCAGGTCTTCCCAACTTTAAAGTCTCAGGTGCCAATGGTACTACCAACGTCTTCTGCTCAAACGTACTGTTCAAAGACTTCAATTTTAAAACCCACACTAGACGGTCGATGGGGGTCACCTGTTGTTGAAAATTGTTGTTGAAATCAGCTGATCGGAGTGTCTGTTGCTGTTGTTCGTGTGAGCTTGTTGGATTATAGTTTGATCTTGTCTTAGATGACGACCGTTTTCTAGTGATCACGTTCTCCGGATCGGAAGACAGCGATTGCTGCTGTTGTGGTGATACGGGCAGCAGCTGCTTTATCATAATTTGTGATTCGGTGTATTCAAGATTGTCTATTTTTTGATGCTGCTTTGTGGGGGATCGCAAAAGTTCTCGGGATGTTCCGACTCAAATCATCAATTTCTTGACACTAGTTACTGAGCAATTCTTCCAAATAGAATGAAAAGGATCGCTCGAATAGCAACGAATCGGAGGATATAACACTATTTGGATCTGTGATGATTGAACAAAGTTTCTGTTACACAAAACTCATTCTAAAAACAGCTATACAAACACTTTTCATAACTTTTTCGCTGTCTTTTTTTTGGTGAACGGTAACACGACTACAGCTGATTCATAGTGTTGCAAAAACATCATTCAACTTGTCCACCACCTGGAAACACTCTTCAAAGGTGTTGTACAATGGCATTGGCAGTAACCTAATCACATCTGGTCTTCTTTCGTCGCAGATGATACCAAACTCGTGATTCAAAGTATTGCTAACGATTTCCATGACATTATCTTCAGCTTTATCGAAATGAGGAAGGAACAACAAGGACAATTGAGCTCCTCTATCAACTCCAGTGATGATGGTGAAACACTTCTTCTCCACATGCTCGAAAGATTCTTCTGGAGTGATGTAATATGGAGATTTTTTCAACAAGGACTCCAAATAACTTGTCATATGTTTGCTCTTTGCTCTCAAATGTTGCATACCCCCAACTTCTTTAAAAATCTTCAAAGAGTTATGCAAAGCAGCAACATCGATGACACTAGGATTAGACTGTCTAAAACCTAAAGCACTCTCGATGGGTTCAAACTTCTCGATCATTTTGAAACGTTTCAGTGAGTTGTTACCCCACCAACCCGCCAATCTTGGTAGATAATTAGAAGTGTCCTTATAAGTAGTATAATCCTCATGAACATAGATACCACCAATGGCACCTGGTCCTGAGTTCAAGTATTTGTATGAGCACCACACAGCAAAATCCACGTTCCAGTCATGTAAACGTAACTCGACATTTCCCACCAGATGAGCCAAATCCCAACCGACTATGATTCCTTTGGTCTTGGCATGGTTGGTAATAGTTTCGATATCGAAATATTGACCGGTGTAGTATTGTATTCCAGGCAACAATATCAAGGCCAACTGGTCATGATGATCATCTATGGTCTTTAAAATGTCCTCAGTACGTAAAGTGTATTCATTTGATCTCGGTGACATTTGGATGATATTATCCTCTGGATTGAGGTCTCTCAACTTCAAAAGGTTGTAGATGGAGTAGTAATCACTTGGAAATGCTGATTTCTCAAACAAAATCTTGGTCTTAGATCCTGAAGGTCTGAAAAATGACATTAACAAGGCATTCAAGTCCATTGTCAACGTCCCCATGCAAGCAACTTCCGTCTCTTTAGCACCAACTATCGGTGCTAACAAGGGTACAACGGGTAAGTCGATATCGACCCATGAGGTCTTTCCGTTCTGAGGATCTCCTGGATGTCTGAAATGGGATTCCACTGCACGGTCAGCCCAGGCATCCAATTCGTCATTGATGGCCTGTCTCGTAGATTTAGGCATGAGACCAAGGGAGTTACCGCAAAAGTAAATTGAATCTTGTTCAGTGTTCGAGGTCTTGATCCCTAAGGAGCGAAATGTGGGGATATTGAAAAGCTCCCTATAAACAGGGAAGCGGGAGTCAGACTCCTTTGCTTGCACTAAATCGCTAGCCATAATTTTGGTTATCTCTTTTGTACCAACAGTGGCCGACACACTCACTGAAATTTTTTTGTGTGATTTTTTTTTAAAGAACACTGCTACAGATCTCGAATACTTGAATTGATCGACATTTTATGTACACTTAAAAGGGGCTATATGAATCATTGACCATCTTTCAAACTACTTCTTCCTGCTTTCAACAACTCATCACACAACAATAAATTCGAGGCAATACCAGTCAGCCCGGAGATCGCATTTCTCAACACTCTGAACGAATCCCAAACACCTTCAACAGTTGGGTCCATTGGTTCACCGCTCAGTAAATCCACACCCACCACTCTTCCATCTTCTAGATCATCTTGACAATTGGCGATGGTTTCAAGTTGATCAAATCCAGCATTCGATGCCAAGGTTTTAGGAATGACCAAGAGAGCATCAGCAAAGGCATTGATTCCTACCTTGGTTCTACCTTTGGTCAACTTGGATGCATTGGTGGTCAAGTGATTTGAAGCGCTTAAGAAGAAAGCACCACCACCTGGAACTATTGATTTATCCTTGATGACATTGGAAACGGCCCTTAATCCATCCCTTACAGCGTCCTTTGTCTGTTGAACCACGTGATTGGTGGCACCTTTGATCAAAACTGTACACGATTTTGGATTTTCGTTCTCAGTCACAAAAGTGAATTTCTCTTCACCGATGGTGTGCTCATATACAAGACCTGAATGACCTAAGATTTTTGGACTCAAATCATCAACTGAGTTTTGAGCTTCACCTCCACAAACAAGCTGTAATCTCTCCATGTTACGTCTCTTTGCCCTACGCAAGGCGAGAATACCATTCTTAGCCAATACATCAAGTGACATTGGATCAATTCCCTTTTGATTTATTATAACAAAACCTTTATCCGAGTTAAAACCACAAACTTCGTTTTTCAAATCCACAATTTTTTTCAACTTATCATCCACAAACTTTCTTTCACTAGCAACTAATTTTTCACGCTGCTCAGCGCTTGAGTAAAAAAAGCCTGAATTCACTTCGGTTTTCTCGTATTCCAAAGAGACATTCAAAATCAAAATGTATGCATTTTTCAATTGCTTTGGCATGTCTGGATGTCTGGCTCCATGATCTAACACTAAACCTTTGATCAACTGAGTATCTGTTGGTGATCCGTGCATCATGGACATTATTTCAACCATATGCAAATCCAATGAGTCCTCATCTTGAACTTGTAATACGGCGTCTGTAACTATTGGAGTCAAAACTTGAGCCAAGTCGTTATTGACTTTAGTTGATAAAGAAGATCTAGCCACCTGCAACAAAAATTCCCTATCTATGACTTCTGGCTTGGTAACGAATTCATTTAAATATTTCAAAGTCTCCTCTCTGGCTATTTCAAAACCGTCGACAAGGACTCTAGGGTGAACGCCTTCCTCGATAAATCTATAAGCTTGTTTCAACAATTCACCTACAAGTAATACAACGGTAGTGGTTCCATCACCAGTGATCTCATCTTGAGCACCGGCAGCACGTGAGATCATCACCGCAGTAGGGTGCTGGATTTGCATCTCTGACAATAACACTTTACCATCTTTAGTTAATTTGATATTACCTGACCCATCAACTAACATTTTCAAAGTACCCTTAGGGCCCAAATTGGAGGATAAGACACTCTGTAAACCTTGCGCAGCACTAATGTTGACTTGCAACAGCTGCTGTCTCTTCAAGGACTCAGCCTTAGGGTTCAAAAGCTGGATCGACATTGCAATGTTATGTGTTGTGGTTCAAAGTTAGCGTTGATCGAGGTTAAAAAATTTTCCTTCTTTTTTGTTCTTTAGATTTTTTTGATTTTAGTAAGGCCAACGCGTTTGTACTCTCAGCAAATTATTAACTGCACAAAGTAACGGCATAAAATATACCACTTCATAGCTGTTATATCTCGTGAATTCAGCCATTGAGTTCACTGTGGAGCTGTTGATTCTTGCTGGAAGCTTAAGTACTTTGACTCCATAGAGATAAATTTTTTTACATTGCTTGGCTACCTCCATGTCTTCAGCAAGTGATATTTTGGCTCTTTAACAGAAACACAACAATGATTGAGAATGATGCAATTAATTCATTCCAGATGTGCGGGATGATCATCTTAGAGACAAATGAACTGATCAAGAATGTTGAAATTTCATTGAAACACAACTGACAGTTGCAGCAAAGAGTCGTATTTTTGACAGCCTCCTACCTGTAATCGATTTTGATGGTCTTCGACAAACGACTAATAGAAATAGACCGACGTGAATTTGTTCTTCAAGGCTTTGATTGTCGATATTGGTTTTACTTCAATATGTTAAAGTGGTAAAGTGCAGCTCTAATTACGCCGTCATCACACATTCACATTTTAATATCAGAACCACAACTAAGACCCGACATAGATATAAAGACCGTGAATTTTGTTGGAAGGATACTTATTTGCGAACCTGGATTCAATGGACAACAATGACGCTGCCATTTGTGTCTGTTGTCTGATTGCGGTAAACTCCTCTTATTTGAATTTGACTGATAATGATATGTATGCACACAACTGGGGCTGTACTACATGAATTTTTTTCATATTTTTCAAGCATTGAGGAAAACAAGATTTCAGATCTTCATTTTTCATTTCATTGAACTTTGAAGGCCATCCCTATGTGAAAGATGAGCCACAAATTATATCCTGCAACCGTTGAGGTCTTACCAGCGGATGGAAGTATACTTTCAATCAACGTCAAGGAAGTCTCATACTACTCCACTGATTCGAACAATCAAGATTTTTTCGAAGATGATTCTCTGTTGAAATACTTCCATCCACCACTGAAACTCAAACATAGAGGGAAACCATTGTATGACTTGTCTGAGGGATACCAGAAGTTCACGCCATTTGTTTACGATAGGAATTTGCCACGACTGATCTCTTTTTTAAACGCTTTGAGACAATATGAGCGTAAATGTGGGCGAAGAGCAGATGTTGACATAATTACCAATAGGGGAAATTTATTAGAGTTGATAAATATAACCAACCCGGAGTGTTACAAGGACTTTGAGTTCTACGTGATCAAATTTGATGATCAGGTTTTCATCAACGATACCGATTATAGGGATAATGAGCTACATGTCGAAAAAGTGATGCAGAAGGCCATGTTTTCAGGCTACAGTTTCGAAAATGTAGTGACATCTAGCAAGTACGGTGAAAGGACGCCCAAAGTACCTGTTCTCAATAACAATGCCAATTATAAATCAATCATCCAAGTGGAGCTTGGAAGTCGAAAATTGTTAGTCAGAGCTGAAATGGATTGCGCTTTGAAACCAAAGGGAGAATGCGATGATGAATTGAAAAATTATATAGAGTTGAAGACTCATCAGCACAATCCGAGAAGCCGGAGAAGTTACAATCGGAAGCTCTTCAAGACATACTACCAGTGCAAAATCAGCGGCATGGATAAATTTTTGATAGGATTTCGCAACCAGAGTTTCCATCTTTTACATCTTGCCCAATTTAAAGTTTCTTCGATCCGTCCACCACCAGAGTTTATCAGCGGTGAAGAGTGGTTAAACCACGTGCTTATGTGGATGGATAATATTATGACCAGAGAGGGCGGTGATTATTGGAAGTTGAAGTTTGATACCACGGAAGAAGTGTTGACTTTAGTTAAAATTCAAGATCAAGGAGAGCAGAAGCTGATGTTCGCAGCTGGTGTCGGAGAAGAATTCAAGAAGCATAGATTGGAGAAGGCATATCTCAAAGCCGCTGAATTGATTGTGTGAAATTCATGAATTGAGTTAGAGAGCGTTTATGATGTATTATGCTGGGCGGTACCACAGAACGTAGCTATTTTGTGGCGATTGAAGACACCTTTAAGTAAGCTTGCTGAACAACTCGACAAAAAAAGTGAACCTCTGCTGTTGTGATCCATCGTTAGTTACTTATACAACCATTTAATAAATCTCAGTTTTCAAATTGAGTGTGAAGGATTCTTATCAACATAAAATTATACAAAACTATACACATGATTCATTGAATGAGGCTGAGCGATTGTTTAGGAAAAATAATGATTTCAATGGTAATTCCGAAGCGAATTTGATTGATTTTTGACTTTCGTCACTGAGTTTACTCCATTGATCTCTTCATACTTGCAAGAAATAAAAGTGAGATGATAGTGGTGTCCTGGTGAGAGGCGCTAGCGCAATACAACCGAAGGAAAAGACAAACTCAAGTCTTTTAATGAGGCTCTGGTCAAGGTCTGGCGAGAACAAGCGAGGCACTCTCAACAGGTGAGCGTTGAGATGAGCTTTTTGTCGGTAAATATTTGTAGGAGTTGTGACTGAGTTGGAACGACGGTCAATTCTTTGAAACCATCATTTGTTCTGTGAACATATGGCAAGACTTCTACAGAAATACAGCCATGTCTGGGGTCATACTCCGACCATGTAATTACAATTTATAGGAGCTTGGATGAAAGGTGTGGTGATTCACGTTGTATTCGGCTGTGAAGTTTTAGGGGTCTTATCCCCGATGCCCAATAGATCATTGTTGGAATATATAAACCTAAAAAGTGCTTGTTTTTTCATAACGCCATTGCATTGCTTTTTATTTGGGACTTGATTTTGGTTTGCTCATAATGTATCTATGAAGAATTTCCTAGTAAGTCCTCACCTTACACATGCTAAATTTGCCAGTTTTGTATCATCTACTATGCCTATTTGAGTTAGTGTGTCGAAGAATTTCATCGTCCTACAAATACCTTACAATAAACAAATACGTTAGGATGGCATAACTTATGACCTGAGTGCTATATATAAAAAATAACATCAATAAACTCGAGGGGAGATGAGACAACTGAGGAGAAAAGCTCCAAACAGCTTCAACAGTAGAAAGTCACCGCTAGCTTTTTAACTGTTCCCTAAAGGCAAAAAAAAAAACCCCACCGTGCAGTTGATCAGCCATCGAAAGTGTGCGAAGGAGAACAATACAAAAATATCACTATTCAATGACTTTATTAAACTACATGTGGTAACAAAACACCATAAATCTTACTGAAAGTAAAGAGGTGACAGATCAAAGTGAGTTCAGAAACAATTCTTAGAGTTTTGATGAATAGATCTTATTCAATTCCCAATGGGAAAACACCTTCTTGCCTGGTTTCGATGTCTGATGTAAAGAAAATAATAGCAAAATAAGAAAGCACAAAGAAAAGAATGGATAAATCGAGTATTCCCTCGCAGTCGTCAAGACATGAACAACATGCGCCAATGGTGAAAATTGAAGTACCGGTGGAAGTGGCAGGTAAGAAACGATCACGGGATACTATTTGGTAGAATGATGTCTTAAACCACATAATTGAGATTCATAAAGATCACCGATATGGCCGTGCTCAACAAGTCGATATTGCAGTTAAATCATATCATGTTAAAAAAGGTCGTGTAACTTTTAATAATATGTTAAGGTATAAATATAAAAAAATAAAATTTTGTATATTACAGCCATCCTAGTATAGTGGTCAGTACACCTCGTTGTGGCCGTGGAGACCCAGGTTCGATTCCCGGGGATGGCAGTAATTTTTTGTAACATTCTCCCTTTTTTTTGCTTGGATATTCGGTCAATCTAGTTGAGGTGATGTATAGAGGAAGAAGTCATAACATCACATTTCTGAACCGATTTATACCTAAAAGAATGATGCGTATCAAATGTCTTTATTTTCTGATACCATTTCACCTAAGTAGAAGAGCGCCTTCAACTTGCTAATCTTTTGTTCTTGGCTTTGAGATAAAAACTTAAGGTGGAGTACACAATCGGTCTAAACTAAAGAAAGTGTATCAAACAAATGGTTGGAATGGAGAAAGAAAGATGGATGCATCATCGGAGCGGTTTGATTGTTTCATGCCAATAGCAGTAAGGTTTTTAGACTGAGGTGTGTGAGATTTCATTAAGTTCATTGACTTGAAATGTACAGCAACAGTTTCACAGATAACAATTGCTATTCTTAGATTTTGATTGTTGAAATCCTCGCGTTTAAGAAAACTGATGTTTTGAACAATCTCATACAAAATTGTTTTTCAATAACGTACACAATTGAAGCTACCCTTTGAAATAGAAAACAGTATTAAAGAAAGACTTTGTCAGTTTACATCAAATAGTTGTTGTGTATAAATAAATAAAAAACTAATCTGGTATCACGAAGGACTGTCCTGTTTTGTTTCACATTGTCAGTGAAGGTTTCTGAGGCTGTTAAAGTGGGTTGGCGACGAAGTAACCATGACCTTCGCAAATAACTCAGATCTATTGTTGAGGTGTTCCCCAAATAAGTCAAGAAAAATATTGCGTTCCAAGGGTTGTTGCATTAATCATGTGTTTGAAAGCAAGACGGAGAGCGTCGTTCGGAACATGGAGTAAGAGCCGTGTCTGAAACTCTCTTGTCGATTCACAATGTATATAACTGAAGAAACAATACGACCAACACAATCACAGCCAAGAAAAGCCTCACGAGTATTGTTTGTGTTACACTTCATTAAACACATGCCACTTATAAACAACAACAATTTCATCTTTCCAAATTGGAAAGCGGTCATAGGTATGAGCTCGTTCTTAGCATTGGTCAATGCACCGCATCTTTGTATACAAGAGGTATGAGAGAGGGCTCGGATTAAAAAGGTCATCTAGCTATCTGACTTAAAATTGTAATACCCGAGCACATCGATAATTAATTTCTTAGCTTAAAAAAAAAAATAGATGCTTCAACAGATTGCATTATCGGATTCCATAACAAGTGACCGTGGAAGATGGGTGGTTGTGCTTTCCTCTTTAAAATAATGATCGCGAAAAGCATCGATGAGAAGTGAAAGAGTTCCTATTTTCATTGCACAATGTAAGTATAAAATTCTAATGGTTCTCGAAATTTCCTTACATTTGAGTCATTGCCACGCGAACAATGTTGAATATTTGAAATTGTAATATTATTCCCCATTCATATGGGGCAAAATAATTCTTAGACGAGATGATACAGCGGACCAATAAGAAAATTCAATCTAGACCATATCCCTAAGTTTTACAAAGTTCTGTGACATCATTCCCCACATTTTCCAAAAATGCAGCAAGAAAATATGCTGGATCGCAAGCGACACCACTCCGTACATCAACACCAACCTGACCTCATCAAACAGCTGTGTGCCATTACCGGCGTCATTTACCCACATCATCAATGCAGCAATGACTATCGTGGCAGTACTGCCCATCAGACACGAGGTGCAGTTGTCAAAGTCGGTGTTGGAGTTGTTCCATTGAACCAAGGCAACCTTGCAGGTTGGGATACTGAGCGTTGAAGAGACTACTAGTGCAATAAATAATAGGCACACTCCAGCTGTCCTGAAACTTGGTTTGAGACGTGGCATAATTTTCAGATGCGTCGGTGGTGAATGAAGAATATGGAACGATTGACAACAGATTGAACACTATCTGAAAGATTAAGTTTTTTTTTTTAATTTTTCTTCACTGACCGTTTTTGCTTTAATAAGATTCTAATTTTTGTCTGCACTTAATTACTGTTCAGTTGAATCTTCAAAAGAGTAAATATGATAACACAACAGCTAAAGCATTGCTTTCAAAGGTTGTCTTTGATTTGAACAAAACGAGAAAGAAATATCAAGTCTTTGTGCCTTTATATATGTCTGGGTATACATGTCATACATAACAACTGTCACCTACCAGAGGCAACAATCAGGGGAAAACCATACCACCGTCAACAAGAATAGCTTGTCCTGTGACATAATTGGATTTTTCACTTACCAAGAAGGAAACCAACCCTGCAACATCTTCAGGTTCCTCTGATCTGCCCAAGGCAATGCCTTCTTCGAATTTTTTCTTGGATTCCCCTGGGCCCAATCCATTGATGGCACCCATCTTTGAATCGATCAAGTCCCACATTGGAGTGTTCACGATACCTGGACAATGAGCGTTGACTGTAATGTTATATGGGGCAAGTTCCTTAGCGGCAGTCTGAGTCAAAGCCTTCACTGCAAATTTGGTTGAGCAATAAGCACCCAAACATGACAAACCATTATGAGCACCAATTGAGCCAGCACTGACAATCTTACCATTTGGATGTTTCAAGTCAATAAATTTATTTGCAGCAGCTTGAATTCCCCACAAGACTCCATTGACGTTGATCTTCCAGATCTTGCTCAAATCCTCCTCGGTGATCTCCAACATAGTGGCAATTTGTGCTATACCTGCATTGTTGACTATAGCATCGAATGAGCCTAATTGTTTATGTGTTTCGTCAACAGCTTTAAATACTTGGTCTCTGTTTGTGGTATCGCAGGAGAGGAATATCAACTTTGAATCAGGTGCAGCTCTATTGATACTAGCGATAGTATCCTTGGCTCTTTGCTCTTGACGAGGGAGATCAGCAATGGCAACGTTGAAACCATCTTTAGCCAATTGAAGAGCGATTCCAGCCCCAATACCTTGAGCAGCGCCTGTCACCAAGACGGCCTTATTGGCCATTGTATTAACCAAAGAACGAAGCATTGTTGTTGTTGTTGTTGTTGTGGATTTATGAATAGATTATCTATCTGTCTTGTGTCTGTAATTGATATCGACACGGAATGTCAGTCAGCCTGTATTTACTTATTGGTGTAGATGATTTTATTCAGCCAGAAGGGAAGAATTTATAAGATATGCATATATATATGTAATATATAAATTCAATTTTAACATCGATGACCAGAGATTATTGATAGGCCTGGTATGGCTGAACGGATGGTTTTGTAATATGAGTTAAAAGAAGGTGGAGAGCCTCTTTTCGCTCTCCAAAAAAATATTTAATTGGGGTATGCAGTATTGTGGAGTGACATATATATATTGGATGTAATTTAAGCTCACTTTTTGAGATTTCAAAAGGAGGAGAAGGAGGAGGAGGAGGAGGAGGAGGGAAAGCGAAGTCTGTTTTCGATATAAAGAAGGTTATCTAGTCTAGCCGATAGTCTCCCACGTTTCTTGCACTTGCTGGTTATTGTATCAAAACCACTAACAAACCTGTATTATCGCACATAATTCTCCCCCACACATTCTCTCCACACAAAGTTTTTTGTTTTTTCTTCTTCGCTTTAATCTAATTTTTATGAGAGGGGAAAGAGGAACAAGTTGAAATCTATTACACAAAAGAAGACTTAGACATGGATACAGCCAATGAAGACGGACCATGAACACATTCAATCTATAAACATTTCACAGATAAGCTCATTTGTACATCATACCACCATCAACAAGTATACATTGACCTGTGATGTAATCTGATTTTGTGTCAGCAAAGAAGGAAACCAAATTGGCTACATCTTCAGGCTCTTCAGCTCTTCCCAATGCAATTGTGTCAACGTATTGTTGCTTTGAAACACCAGATTCCACCTTATTAATGGAGGCTAATCTATCATCTACAATTTCCCACATGGCTGTGTTGACAATACCTGGACAATATCCATTGACGGTGATCTTATGGGTTGCCAACTCCTTTGCAGCAGTCTGTGTCAATGCCTTGACAGCAAATTTACCACAACAATACATTCCCATCATTGGAAGCCCCTCTTGCCCGGCAATGGAACAAGCATTGATTATTTTACCAGGTTGTTTCAATGCAATGAATTTTTTGGCAGCTGCTTGAATACCCCATAAGACACCATTGACATTGACGTCCCAATTCTTTTGAGAATCTTCTAATGTGGTATCCAAAATTGAATTAATCGTAACGGTACCGGCATTGTTAACCATCACATTGAAAGATCCCAATTGCTTATAAGCTTGTTCCACAACATTGGTGACTTGTTCCGGTTTTGTTGTGTCACAACTTATGTAGATACAATTGACATTAGGTGCAACTTTGCTGATGTTAGCAATTACTGCTTGTGCTTTCTTCTCTTGTTGTGGAAGATCGGCTATGCAAATGTTGAAGCCATCTTTGGCCAATTGAGTAGCGATGGCAGCACCTATACTTTGAGCTGCACCAGTGACTACTGCTGTTTTGTTAGACATATTTTTCTGCTATTTGATTTTGATGATTATGTGTTATCGATACAGATTTTTCGGATTCAATTGAAGAACTGTACTAAGCTGATTTAATTGTTAAGATGAGAGATGGTTATCTATGTATATATATATATATATGGGGTGTTATCTGCCCATATATTTATACATTGCAACTTTTAAGCTTCCCTTCAGATTACAAATCCATTAAAGTTAGATCTGAGCAATCTATCAATTAAACCTGGAGTTAATAACTTCTCTAGTGAATTTATCATTTTCTCCATCTCTTTATTCTATTTGTAAGGCTAGTTTTCGGAATTTTACGGTATTTTTTTGTGCGCCCTTTTGATTTTCTTTCAAAAGACACTAGTCAAATCTCTCTTTTTTTGTTTTTTGACTAATTCATTTACCCAACTCTCATAAGAAAATCAGATTTTCAAGTGTAAAGGAATATCCAGGTGCGCTTCTACATGATATTACTTGCTGGAAAACCAAGTTACCCTCATCCAATTGAAAAAGCTACATATTTCGATTGCCCTGGAGTTAAATCAAAGATTATCCATTACTAATCCCGTGATCTTCAAATCCCGACTCACCGAATGTAGGGTCAGAATTTGATGAGCATAGAGATAAATATATATACACACTCATAGATGAATTTCATTGTAGAACTGTTGCTCTTCACCTTCTTGAGGGTGACAATGTTTGATTTCGGCGTTATTGGACGTCTTTGTAGATAATATAATATAGTATTATTCTCTTCAACTCATGTAACAATATGAGTTGAGGATATCTCTAAACACTTATATACGAATAACTAATTAAACTAAGATGTTGCATTAATCACGTATGCGGCGTAACGCCAAGCGATAGACGCGAAGGATTGATATGATGAAATGCCTTATGAGCATTCCATCAATATTCTAACATACTTCAACTAGTCTATCCATTATTTTTAAAATGTATCTTGAAAAACGCGCTTCTTACGCTTACATGTGTTAATGAAAAGCAAAAAAAAAAATCTCGGTAATTCACGGGTAAGCGCGGTAAAATGGTTGTTTTTAATGACAGTATTATAATATACTACTTTTTGGCCCTCGTATTCATGCCATCCTAGTATAGTGGTCAGTACACCTCGTTGTGGCCGAGGAGACCCAGGTTCGATTCCCGGGGGCGGCAGTTTATTTTTAATTCACTCTTATTTTCTTAATTAACTACGACTTCTGTCACTGCGCAGTGCGCGACAGAGTCTTTCGTTCATAGATTTGAGTGAAACCACGAGCAACTAATCGAGCTTTGAATATATCTGTGTTATCTAATCATCAATATGATTGATCAAAATCTATTGAAGACTTATGGTATTAACAGACTAAAACCTTTATATCTTGATTTTGAATTTTTTTTTTTTGGCACATTTCTTCTGAGCTAAACTGTCATCCCACAATTTTTAGGGGTACTTGATATTCTTTCACTCATACCAGACTTGTTCGCAGATAAATTATCTAACTCTTTGTAGAGTTGTGGTGGTTCTCAGGCTCAAGCACGTTCATGCAATGCAGATTTTCCTTATATATAAATATCTACATAGAGATATATAGAAGCCAAAGCAATATCTATTGACTATAGTTGTAACTATTCGACAATAGTCAAATCAATGCTCTTCATTTGATGGATGATGGCAGCGCTCTAATCACAATGTGTCTAAGAGTGTAAGTCCCATTCATAATTTTGAGCCTAACAACCCCCTTTGCTTGCTCACCGAATATCTTGCACTTACAAAATTTATCCTCATCTATTCTTCGCTTGTGGGATTCTTCGATAAAATATTAATGTACCACCTGGGAAAAGGATATTAGTTTTACTACTTACCAAGTTTCATCCAAAAGTTAGCTGAATAGCGTTTCTAGTTTCTGCAAATGAAACTAGGTCATAATGTACAACAAACCCCTTTGTAGTGTTTGTCTCCTTGACACATCTGCTATTTCGATAGTGTGGGCCCCAAAAAAAAAAACATCAACAAAAATATAATAAATGAAGCAAAAAAGGGTAAATTACTCACTATTGAAGAACAGCTTGCAATGAGGTAGTCTTCTCTTACGCTTAAAATGACATCCACTATACGAGATATACTTTTGGATGCACTGACTCAAACCAAAGAGCTTTTGGAACTGTCCTCATCTCCTCCACCAGTGATCAAGCCTACTCCAAGGGTGGCCACAACACAATTAATTATTGCCCTTGTATTGGGCATCTCCACCTTCTTTTCATTCTGTCTTCTAAGGTTAAGGTTACCTCACATCTATATGGCTAGATTTTATCATCACAGTCTGTTGAATAAAGCTTTTTTGCCCGAACGATTACCGAGAAGCTATCTCAGCTGGATCAAAGTGTTATATCGAATAAATGATGATCAGGTTTTAAAATGCGGTGGGTTGGATGCATATGTGTTTTTGGGTTTTTTCAAAATGTCAATTAGGTTGTTATTCACTTTCACTTTATTGGCAGTTACAATCATATCTCCTGTTAGGTATCACTTTACAGGTAGATACGATCAGGATAGAGACGATGACGATGATGATAACATTTCCCTCCGTCAAAGCACTGGAAATTTTACCAGTCCTGATCAGTACAAAACCTATCTTTGGACTTATGTCGTGTTTACTTATCTTTTCACCATGATCACTCATTATTTTTTGAAAAACACATCGAAACAATTCATAAGAGTCAGACAAGAGTATTTAGGAAAACAAAACTCCATCACGGATAGAACAATAAGAATTAGTGGAATACCGCCCTCTTTAAGGAATGAACAGGTCCTCAAAAAACATATTGAGTCTTTGAATATTGGGAAAGTAGAAAGCATTGTCATTTGCAGAGAATGGAAGGCACTCAATTGGCTTTTTGAACAACGTAAAATGATAGTTGAAAAACTCGAGGATAATTGGTCAGAGTATCTCTCTAACAACAATGAGGGATCGATAAATTTTAGATCAATTATACCGGACTCATACAGACTTGATGAGAGTGGAAGAGTAGATGAAGAGAACCAAGTTCTGAGCGAGTATCGCGATGATGAAGAAGATGTCAGTGATCATCAGCCAGACGATGTTTCTCAGTCCTTGTTGAGCGTTGTTTCTGGCAATAGAAAACAAGGGAGACCGATGATGAAAGTAGGCTTGTTTGGTCTCATAGGCAGAAAAGTCGACTCGATTGATTATTATACGAAACAATTACAGGCTTTGGATCTGACAATTAGTGAAGCTAGGACTAGACATTACTCTCCAACTCCAACACTGTTTATCACCATGAAACTTGTTGCTAATGCTCAGTTGGTTGCTCAGTCAGTATTAGATCCAGAGGTGAATCATTGCATCACTAGACTTGCCCCCTCCCCTAATGATATACGATGGGAGAATGCATGTTTGCCAAGCAAAGAAAGATACACCAAGGTCTACTACATAACAGCTGTCATCACGATAGTAAGCGTACTGACAATTATTCCTGTGACGTATATTGCGGCTTTGTTGAACTTGAAAACAATCAGCAAATTTTGGCCATCTTTGGGGAAATATCTTGAGTCAAATGATTGGGCGTTAAATATAGTTACTGGATTGTTGCCAACTTATATCTTTACATTATTAAACATCACGATCCCATTCTTATACGTGTGGTTATCGTCAAAACAAGGCTTTATATCACATAGTGAAGAAGAATTGTCTGTTGTTTCTAAAAATTTTTTCTATATATTTGTCAATTTGTTTTTGGTGTTCACTTTAGCTGGTACATTCTCAAATTTCTGGGGATTTTTGAGTGACACCACCAAGATTGCCTATCAATTGGCAAGATCATTGAGAGAATTGTCGTTGTTTTATGTGGACTTAATAATCTTGCAAGGTATCGGTATGATGCCCTTCAAATTGCTATTGGTAGGGCAGTTGGTGAGATTACCATTCTTGCAAAAGAAGGCAAAAACTCCAAGACAGTTTATGGAATTGAACAAACCTCCAATATTCAATTTTGGTTTGAATTTGCCTCAACCAATTTTGATTTTAATCATCACTATCATCTACAGTGTTATGTCAACAAAGATTTTAGCTTCCGGGTTGGCTTATTTTGTAATTGGCTACTATGTCTATAAGTACCAGTTGATTTATTGCTCCATTCACCCACAACATTCGACGGGTAAAGTATGGCCAATTATCTTCAGAAGATTGGTGATGGGATTATTGATTTTTCAATTGGCAATGGTTGGAATATTGGCTTTACAAAAGGCTTATTTGCTTGCATCATTCTTAACGCCATTGCCATTCTTGAGTTTGTGGTTCTTGGTTGATTTTCAAAGACATTATTTGCCATTGAATAACTTTATCGCATTGACGTCCATTGCTGATGACGCCCAACAATTCGGAGATGATGATGATGATGAATACGAGAACCCAACACACGTTGCAAACCACTCGAGAAACAGATCCCTTAATTCATTGACAGCCCCAGCAGCAAAGACGATTGACGAAAGAAGGGAACAAAATCAGACTTTCAAGTATCCTAACTTGATCAAAGCATTAGAGGGACCATGGCTACTGATTGATGGAGATGACATCTTGGTTGCAGATATTTCAATGACAGAGGGATTTAATGGCGTTATCAGAAAGAAAAAAGTGTTTGAAGATTGGGAAAACTATTGAGCTCTGGCCAGTATATGATAGATACTTGTGTAATCATAGTTCCTCCCATCAAGTTTTTTGTATTTACATACTGGAGTTTGTCACTTGCAGTCTCGAGAGACAAGTAGTATCTTTTCCTCCCTTGGTATCCTTTATCATCATAGACACAACAGGCATCTTGTACAACGACAATTTTTAGTTGCTCAAAGAGATTACAATTGTTCAGTATGACGCTTACCAGAACACTCAATGATATTAAGTACGGTTTTGCTTTAATAAAACTACAAGAGTTGAGAAACCTGTCTCAAACAATGAACGTATGCTGTATTTGTGTCCCCTTTCTAAATTCATTTATCACAGGAGTATTCGCAGCATAATCGACAAAAGGAGCTTATCGCTTATCACAAAGCACAAAACGTTGGTCACCACCAACACTGAAATTATGCTTTTTATGGATCCATTCAAACAATTATGCAATAATGTCAATATGAAATAATTATTCGTGGTTCTGATCAACAACATGATAAGATTCAAGGTGTCACTGTCATAGGGCCATATTATGATTAAAACAGGTAAAAGCTTCGTAATACTTGATAGCAAAATAGATGTCGCCACAACCACTGATGAGGAATGGCAATGTAGTGTGCCATGATGATTTTTGAGTATTGATTTCTCTAAATGCTGCATTCTAAAGGTTTTGAACTCACCTTGGTCGTCGAATTCTACCAAGGTATAATTGTAACGAATTACACCTAAAACCCGAAGCCCTATTTGTACTGAAATGTGATAAGTCAGTTCATGCAACAATGCCTGTAGGATGAAAAAAGAATATTGAAGAAAGATATTCTTAAGTTCAAGTATCACCACATATCTTGGGTTGTATTTTTTTTCCTCATACGCCCAATTCAAATACACCTCGAATAACAATGTCAACAAAGAAACTCTCAATATGGAACGATAATAATGACAACTTCTGGAGACCAGACCTTGCAAGTCCGTTGTATCGACCAATTTATTGTAAATCAAATGTTTGAAAGCTGAGGGCTTCATTAATATCAAATCAATTGCAAGTAGTACGTTGTCATATTCGATATATGCATCGCAAGGCTTGTTACAATTGCCACATCGTGTAAGTCTGATGTTTTTTGCTGAATACTTGACATATAATGTCCTCGCTGGTTTCGAACATTCTATACAAATCATGCCCCAAACCGACAATTGTATCATATTATCTCCTATATATCATACATGTATGTTATTTTTGAAGCAGAAAAAAAATTGATTTGGAGGGAAAAAAAATCACATCTATAAAGAAGCTCTAACACTGTACATATCATCGTATTGCTCAGGAAACATGACAAGCACAGTGCCCTGCAAGTTTTTCAAACAAGGGAGGTGCAACAAAGGGAGCAGATGCCCATTTTCGCACAATCTTGGTGTCAACAACACTGGAGGCAGCAGCGGTAGCAACAGCAGTAGTTATGTGTACAATAATAATAACAATAATAACATCAACAACAGCAGTGATTCAATTCCATTTTGGTCGTCTAGTTTGCTAGACTCCAAGGAAGATGAGGTAAGGAAAGACTTGAATGAACACCTGAATTTTAAGACGGTGGCATTTTCAGCATACAGTTTACCCAAAGCTCCCATCAATTTAATAAGCAATAGAGATATATCTGTGGAAGAATTACGAATACAGTACTTGTCAAATCTGCCACTATACGAGCAGCAACTCCAAGCACGACAGAATGACTATCAAAAGCTGATAAACTTTGTAAAGCGAGATACCAGAAAAGCAGCGAGATATTTACAGTCACTGGCAGAGCATGCACTGGGAAGAAATGGAGAGTTACCTAATGCTCGACCATTCATAGACTTTGAAGTTGACTTGAATAACACCAGTATTTCTAACAACAAACCCGGACTGTTTGGAAACAATGGCTCAGCTTTTGGGCAAAATTTGTTCGGATCCAACAACAACTCACTGCCAACCACTAGTACACAATTTGGAGCTTCAGCGTTTGGTCTACCAGCATCATCTCAGTCAGCATTCGGATCCACTTCTACACCAGCATTCGGCTCATCTGCATTCGGAGTCTCCTCCACACCTGCATTTGGGGCTAGTTCAACTACCCCAGCTTTTAGCACTTCAGCATTTGGCGCGTCATTGCCTGCTATAGGAGCCAGTTCTTCTGCATTTGGACTGACTCCAACAAGGAACACATCCGCATTTGGAGCAGCATCCTCTAACAACGTTCCCACTTTTGGAGCTTCTGCACCATCAACGAACGCATCCGCATTTGGCTCCAGCGGTTTTGGAACAACACCACTGTATGGATCGTCCTTGACACCAGCAGCTAACTCGCTGTTCGGACTGAGTGGATTTGGAACAACAAACACAGCAGCAACGTCAGCCTTTAGCTCTTTCGCTAATCAAAAAAGTTCGCCTTTTGGATCTGTTCTGGCAAACGGTGACACAAAGTCTTCTCCGTTTGGCTCAGCACTGATAACAAATGGTGCAAAGTCTTCTCCATTTGGCAATCTACAAAATCAAAATAACAACCTGGCATCTCCCTTTGGGAGTCTTCAAAGTTCAGTTCCCAAAAATTCCTCGCCATTTGGCGATTTTCAAAATACAACAGGTCAGTCGACAAATTCACTGTTTAATTCAGCTGTGCCAAATGAAAGTAATTCTTTTGCTTCTCAACTCGGTTCGGTCAATCTGAACCTGGCAGTCAGTAATAACAATCCTTTTGGGTCTTTACTGGCAGGTGTTACACAGAGCTCCCCGTTCGGATCAGTCAATAGCTCCAACAACGACCAGAGCAGTCTGACCATGAACCCCAAGAATGATGCATCAAACAAGTCTCAAAATGTCCTTGGTACTTCTTCATTCCAATCGCATACAAACTTAAGTGATTCAGCATCAGAAGCGAAAACCCCTAGTATCAAGCTGTCACTGGGTTCAGTCAGTGACAACGAGAAACAAATTCAGATATATAGTGAATTGGACGATTTGACTGAGGCGCTTGCAGGGTTATTTGAGGCTGGTACTTTTATATTGGGGAATGTTCCCGAATTGGCGCCTCCAATAGAATTATGTTAGATAGAAAGGTAGTTTTTTACACAAAGGTCATTGTAGGCTTGTAATCGACTTTTAGCCGTGCTTTGTAGAAATCGATAATGATGGTTTTTCCCGTCTTAATCAACAAAGGAAAATTTTTCTGATTTTTTTTTTTTTCACAAACAGACGTGAAAGGTGAACCGTTGAACTCTATCGGACATTCACAGACCATTTCGAAAGAAACAAAGATAGGAGACTATTATGATTCAATACTGATATCATCTTGCCCCTTTCAATTTCAACACTCTTTCATCACACATCACCCCATCGTCATCTATTTGAAGAGCTTCCACTCTGTTATTTTTTTCAATCGCATCAGCCCATGAGAGCATCTCCCAGATGAATTTTCAATAAGCAATGACAACAGTTCATGAAACAATTATAAACTCCAAGACCCAGTTGGATCAACTTTTGAGCAGCAGATATGTTGAAGATTCTTTGTTACTAGGTTCTTTGAGTTTCACACAAAACAAGATCAACAATTTCATATTGCTGGAATTGTCAGCGACTTCAAACCAACAATCCGAGCAGGTTGACTTGGATTACAACTCCAATGAGTTGCTAGATAAATTGTGGTTAGAATTCCACTATCCTGTGATAAAATATTTTCAGTCACATTTCAACTCTTATAAAAGAAATAACAATGTTAGACCCGTTGAGTTGAGAAGGTTGTTCGAACATTTCCATAAGTTTATTCAAAACTTCAGCGATTTTTATCTTCTGTTGATCAAAAGACTTTTAACGTCGTATGAATTGTCATCTTTTATTCCTGCAAAGATTCTTTATGAAAAGTATGACATCTCAGACTTCAAATCTCAGCTACTGCCCCTGAACGGCCACTTTTCTGTCTCGAGTGTTGTTTACTTAATACACAAGTCGATCTTGTCGATGGCCGATTTGTCAAGATACAGATCTATGATGGCCAAGAGCTTTCTTCCAACTAAATCAATCACTAAGAAAGATATGAATTTTTCAGTGTCGATTGATTTGTACAAACTATGTATCTTGATATTGCCATCATTTGGCGATCCGTTCGATCATATTGCTATTATCGATAATATCAAAAATGACAAGTTCAATGTGGTATATAATTTATTGAGGTCTTCAATGACAAGACTACCGTCAAACCTCGGCTTCGGTAATTTGATCAAGCTATTGGCAATCGAACACAAAAACAACTCCATTTTGAATGAGTACAAAGCCATAAATACGATCGACGATCCACTGAAGATCAACACTTTAGAGTTGATCAAGTTACAGTTCTTATGTTTGTTTAACTACTACTTTCTTCCCAACTTCTGGAAATCAAAAAGTGGTATTTTAGTTAATGGTGTTCCAATCAAAGATTTGGAAACGGCCTTTTTCGAAAATTTGGGTGACTTAAATTTTGAAAAGAGACAAGTTTACAGCGAAATATTACTCAAACAAATGACTATGCTCATGAGCGGACTTCATATTTTGACAGATAAAGGTGATACATTTGAACATCCTCATCTCACAAAGGACAGTAAAATCATTGGAGCCTTTTTGAAATTTTCCTTCAAGTTCCTTAGACATTTATTTCAAATCATACAGAATAATTGGACAACAAAATCGAAGGATACCTTGAATTCACCATTACTTCCTGTTTTCAGAGTTGCTCTCAATTGGTTAAAAGATTGTAAGCTAGCCAACCAATACTTGGGTCACAACACATCAGTGTTGATCCAGTTGAGCGAATTGTTGAATACAGAGTTTGAGATCATCACTGAGTATGAACAGATCATACCGAAACTTTTACTTCAATCAAACCCAGAATTTTCGTTTGAAAATATTGACTCTATTGTGAGCACCAAATTCATAAGAGCAAGATACTTTAAAGAGGATATCGCTTTGAAAGAATTTACGCCCATTGGTAATCATTTGAAAGACTTTCAAGATCTGCACTTTTTCCATCAATCGGCTTCTAATTGTCTTCTGTTGGTTGGAAGACTACCCGAGGATGATCCCCAATTTTTCAAATCCTTGAAAAAGGTTGAAAATGCTTTAAGAATACTGGCCACGGCAAGGTTGGGTAAGGCGATTGTTGTTTCCTCGGCAAAAAATGCAAAATTTGGATTGACATTCAATTCAACATCATACCGGTTTGATATTGATTTGAGACTGGAAATTCTGTCACCAGAAAAGAATCTGCCAAAGAAGGCGGGCTCTGAGAAGAGACACAAACTCAAAAAATCAACAAATGACAGATCAAAATTCGTCTCAATGGAAATACCCGAGGCGTCCAAGATTTCAAATAACTTGGGAGCTATGGAAAGTTATGATCAAATGATAGACGCTTCTAATAAAGATGTCTCTACGGACCAACGAAAGAACCAAGTTGACAAAAATTCAGCGGTTGATACAAACAGAAATGGTAGTAAGATGAACAAGAATCACATTACAGCCCCAATCGATAGAATTCAGCAAACCATCGATCAATATCAGAAATTACATACTGCTAATGATGACATCTTTACGTTGATAAAGAAGAGTAATCAAGAGAATATGTCATTGTCAAACCCTTCTCCTAATCTACAGCAACAATCCAATGACTTATTTGCCATGATTAAAGGAAACTCCACTAAGCCTGAAGAAACGGAAGATGATAACAGCTATTCAAACATGGTGAGCAACTTAATAGAAGATAATGAAGAAGAGGAAGAGTTTGAAAGAACAGTTCCAGATAACAAACAGAAACCTTCAGGTTCAACTTCAGGACCAGGTTCGCAAACTTATCTGCAAATTCACTCCATTCTTGACAATAAAGGCGAAAACATGATCTGGCCACTGCAGTCACCGTCACCGCAAATGTTTGAACATAACAAATTTATAAATAACTTTCAACAGCCACAACAGCACCAATCATTGAACTTTCAACCATTTTCTACAGTTGATCCAAACTCAAGACAAAATGGACAAACTGCTTTTAACGCTCCTATGGTATTATCTTCAGCACACCCTTTTGGATTCATGTCTACACCACCACAATTACAACAACCCAATTTATACCTGGAATACTTTTCAGGCACCCCACCACCATCTGTGAACCCTCCTATCGCGCAGCGCTTCATGCAATATCCAGAGTTTTATAGCAGCGTTCCTTTCGACGAGCAATTACATGCCAAGGATGACAACCAAATTCAGTGACGATATTTATTCAATGAGCTTCGATTTTATTCTAGTATTAATCAGATGTCAGTTTTGTTAAGTTTTGCCATAAGCGCCCTATTTCTCATTCTCATTTTCTTTTTCATATTAGTTATCTCCTTAATTTCATCCATTTTTTTCTTTGCAATCTTCTTATCGTTCATGTAAATTGGTCTTGGGGCATCAGCATTATCACAGTGGAGACCCAACCTTGTACACTCTGAGCATTCGGGTTTTTGTTCCGGACATTTTTTTCTACGCAACCTACATGTCCAACAACCACTCTTGGATCTTGAAGAGGAGACTCTACTGAATGAATTCGAGCTCTTGTCACTTCCAGGTCCTTTTGCTGATATACCACTCTTTTTCAGCTTTTTGGAGGATGAATCAGTACTCTTGTTTTGAGAAGAAAGAGATGAATTAAAATCTTCTTCGCTTTTGTCACGGTATGTCTTTGGACGTCCAACTTTTCTTTGAGGCCTGTCCGCCTTTGAATCGGAATTGATTTTCGATTTTTTAGCCTTGACTGGGGAAGAAGCAATAGCCTTCGACTTGCGCCCTGGTGCTTTCATCTTTCTCTTCTTCGACACAGGCGCTTCATTGAGTAGGGCCACAGCTTTTCGAGCAACTTTATGTCTTGGCCCCTTTCTCGTGAGAATCACTGGGAGGTCTGATTCTTGTTTTATACCTCTAATTAAGTAATGATCACTAGGATCGGAACTTTCGCTATCGGCTATTATTGATTTGACCATTTCTGTGCTAAAACGGATGACAGGTTGACTAGCAACACCATCTACGTTATTTTGACTTGACGAAGATATAGTGGAGGTATCGTCAGTTGTGGACAACGACTCTCCGAAGTTGCATATCCTGGTGAGATTTTTCGAGATTGTGGGATCCAGCTTAAAGCGGTGTGCTGACTTCGGATCTGGGGCTGGTCCATATGGGATCGTATGTCCTGGACTCTCTATCACAGAGATATCCTGTTTTGCGAGATCTCTTGAACTCGGAACTGAAGAAGACATCAGAAATACAGGTATTAGTCCATTGGATCCATCCAGGTAACTTTGGAGAAACCTCGAAGGAGAGGAATTGGCTATGTCATTGATTTGTTTTTTCAAATAATCGGTTGGTGTTTCACTTGTTTTGAGGAAGTTCCTTCTCAAGGGAGTGACATTTTGAATTGGATAAAATGGATCCGTGTCATCTAGGGCTTGTCCGTCAGCGGAGAATGGCTTCCCAATTCCCAAATTAGAATAACCTTCATAACTGGCATGTGATAGGTTCCGGTAGGGTCTTGGAAGTACTTTTGAACTACTGCTGCTGAAAGTGTCGTCCAGTGCAGTGTCGGATTGATCTTCAAGAATGGATAGTGGTTTATGCACTTTAAAACTCATCTTTGTTCTCCCCATTGTCACAGCTCAAGAGTGATTGGCCTTTTTATATGCTTGATTTGGATGATGTGCTTTGTCTCACTTCTTCTCGAAATAAATCTGGTGGTGATCACCAGGGTTGGATTAACAGCGTTTAAAACTATTTCACAAGTCGATGTTGACAGCTCAAGTTTGTCGATCAAATTCGCTCACTGAAAACCACTTGATCTCTATAAGTGATCGATTGTTAAGGAAGACAAGTGATGACGCAAATGAAAGAGTATATCGAAGCTGTATATGCGTTAAATGGAGTGCTTTCGATATGTTGAGCTTGTTTTGTATATTCTATTGAATTTTTTCTCTTGTTGTGTTCTGCATTTAAATCCAATCAGCCATATAAAAAACAGCCCTACAAAGCAAAGGGAGGACCAATCCATTTGAAATATGGAATGTACTCCATTTAAAAGTACTTAAAGACACTAATGTCCAGAATCGATATTTGATTGAATGACGGGAGTATCTATACATATACAGCTGTACACCGACACCAAAGTTGGCCATACTATACATACTATACTCCCTTTGAAATTGATTGAATATTACCAAGCTTTACTCCTTAACTTGTAGTTATCGAAGAGTTTACTAGATTCTTGCTCGACAAGACATGACAATCAGAAAATTTGAGGCGTGATGATCAAAGATTTTTGAAGGATCAACTTCTGATACAAAGAGCCTTATGGATTGCTCTGTCATTCATATATTACTCATGTTATATTGAGTTCTACGTATATATTACATAAAAATTGTACAGAACCTTCAAAACGCATCCAAATCATCAAGCACCCGAATTTCCGAATGGTTCCATGCGAACCTCTACTAATCTCGGAGGTAAAACATTCAAATTGGCTGATTCACGTGGAGAAAATGGCACACTTCTCAACAATTCATACTTCACCTCTGGAATTTTGGAGTTTCTTTCCGCTTGCTCCCTGGCATCTTCACTTGGGATTTCTTGTTCACCACCACGGAAAGTTGGATTATCATCAAACATATCGGGCTCAAACCATGGCAATTCAGAAACCCTAAATGGCACTGGATCCACCCATTCCAAGTCTTCATCATCGACAACACCCATCATAGCGGAGCCTTCGCTACTGGCTTTATTCAAATCGATTTTATTTGCAGCTCTATCATACCCACTGATAAATTTTACAGATACCAAATCATGATCTTTAAAACGTACACCTTGAGAGACTGCTTTTCTCTTTTTACGCAATTGATCATCAGCATTTTTCCTCCTAAGGATACTGAATAAACCATCCTCAGTTCGAACCTTTTCATCGCCGTCTGCATCGTTTTTTGAAGCCAGGTCACTTTGTTGCTGTTGCTGTAACTGGGACTGAGTTCTCTGACTTGCCTTAGTTAAATAGTCACTTAATGCCCAGACTTTTTTCAGCGGTCTCTGCTGCGATTGTTCTTTCTGTTGTGACTGCAGATGAATCTCCTTAGCCTTGTCGTTTTCCCTTTTCGTTTTGTTAGGGTCATTGATGAAGATAGAAGATCTTGTTATAACCGGTTTCGCAACCACGTCTTTGGCTGCATTAGCAGCAGATATACTTTTCATTACGGAGGAAGTTGTAGTACTTGAGAGAGACGTAGTACTTTTTTCTGGTGTTGACTTCTTCTGGGTCAGAGGCTCATCGAGATCATATGTCATGATCTCCACAGCCAACTTTTTGATATTTGGGTATTTTTCCATTTTTTGAAACTTCATCAAATTCGGCGAGATTTTGAAAGTCTCAAGTTTATCTTTCTTGAGCTTTATCTCATGCAATATGTTGAGTGACAATTCAATGCCATCGAAGTCTTTCAGTTTCATATCCCGTATCATCCAATTTCTGAATCTCAAATATAATCTTCCCATAGCAGCATTTGATGGATACCAAAATGCACGATCATTAACAGCCTTCATCAGTACTTTCCAACCTTCATATCGGTAGTCAGGTTTTGCATGGTAAAGACTTTCGGGAATAGAAAAGAGAATCTTACCTAGTCTGTCGGCCAGTTTCTCTTGATCTTTTTTGAAGTATGTCATGTTGTTCATGATGAGTTTGGTAAAGAAGGCCATAATATCCAGCTTTTTTTCAAATGCATTGGCTAGTGTCCGTAAGTCTTGCTCGAAATTGAGTTCGGAGGGATTGAAATCCGATGATTGTTTGGGCTTTTTTCTGATAGAAGCAATGATTTCTGCTGGGGAGGGACGTTTCCTTTCGTCATTTTCGTTTTCATAATGTTGTTGTTGCCTTGCTTGAAACTGTTGTTGCTGCTGCTGACGTTGTTGTTGGACAGTATTTATGTCTGACCTCTTCACTGGCAATGCTTGTTTAGATGCTGATGTTTTGGTAACAGGAATAATTTCCGACTTTGAGGAAGTTGTTGGTTCGTGGTCTAGGGTAAGATGGTTATCCTTAGGCGAGGCATGAACTGGAGGTGGCGATCTCGACTTTTCGGTGTTGTGATTTATTCCGTTGATGATGGATGGTGAGTTATGTTTCTTCGTCGAACGGACGGGAATAAGATCGCCCGCGTTCAGACCATTCTCGGGAGAGAATTTTGTGGTGGTGAAATTTTCCTGTTCTTCTTCGTTGTAATCGAAACCTAATTGAGAATGTATATTGAATTTACCGCGCTCTCCCATAGGAATCATTCTTTCATCTAATACAATCAAATCATCATCAACTTCATCGTTCACTTCATTCTCATCAACCTTTGGTGGTTTCAAATGCTCGACAACAGGCTTAATTTTCTCCGTTAAAACGGGTGGCTGTGGAATCTCAACAAGAGTCAGGCGAGACAGAGGTTGCACTACAACCCGTTGCAGCACTTGTTGTTTTGAGCCTTGATTTGAGACTGTTGAATAAGGTTGATGCTGATTTATATTGGCAAACTGCTGCGGGAAATTCGGCAGCTTTGTTTGATGAGCTTCCAGTGATTGCGGCATCTGTGAATTCCGTAACAATTCCTCAGGGTGATGGAGTGGTAGAAACAACGCGCCGATTGATGGGTTTGAAGATTCTGGTGATAATTTCTTTTGTGATTGTGGAGAGAGCTCCCTTGGTGGATGGTACGACGACTCATTAAGTGGTCTAGCAGAGAATCCCATCTGTGGTTGAGCTAAATGTTCATTCTGAAATGGATTTGAAGCCAATACTTGTACCGTTTGCGATGGTTGTGGTTGTGAACTAGGCAGTTGAGGTGCTTGATAGTTATGTGAATTAGAAGGGATTATTGAATTCTGAGAAGACTCCGAAAAAAATAGAGAGTTATATGGGTTTGAAATATCCGATGGCATTTGAGTGTTCTGTCCTTTTTGAGATGATGCATTGGTGACTTCTGTGTAAGTTTCAGGCTTCAGCGCGAACTCCGGTGTTGATGAGTATGGTGGTTGAGACAATGATGGATAATTGATCCTATTATTCAAACGTTTCTGTGGTTGACGTAGAGGCTCATGGAACTGAAAATCAGACGCAGAAGTCGAGGCGATTGGTGAGTTCTCCGTGTTTAAGTTTGGATAGAAGCCTTGTATGCCTGGACGAGCTTCTAAATTGTTGACTGGGGATTCGACAATAGGCACAGATTGACCTTGATGGTACTGCACTGGTGCCAAGTTGTCTTGTTGATGTTGTAGTTGCTTTTGAATTTGGAACAACTGAGATTGACGAAGTTCATAATCCAGTTGATGGGCTGACAGCTGAGCGCGCTGATATTCCAGCATTACAGCAGGTTGCTGCTGCCATTGCTGTTGATGTTGCTGCTGTTGCTGTTGTTGATGTTGCTGCCATTGTTGTTGATGTTGTTGTTGTTGTTGTTGTTGTTGTTGTTGCCAATGTAGTCTATCAAAATCCCAATTTTGATTTACTGGATTTTCCTGTCGCAGGTTTTGGTACAGATTAAAACCAACAACATGATTCAAACCACCATTTATGCCGTTAGGTTGATCGTTGTGGCCGAAGCCTCCCAACTGATCCATTATATCAACAATCTTGCCTAGTCTTGTCTAATGAGTGTATATGAGATATACGTGCACACAAACTGATTATCAGATTGTAATCGTAGTGCTAAGTTCGACGCCCGCCAAATTAACCAATCAATCAATCAATCAGATAGATTAATAGATTGATAAAACTGATTGGATTAGCCTCTATAAACAAATAAAAGCGCTCTATATACTAATCGAAAAAGGACACCTGTTTAGAAAACCGAAGCGTAAAACTGTATATTACTGTTATTATTTGTTTCTGATATTAGTTGTTATTGTTGTTGTTGAACGTTTTAAAACTTTTGCACGAGAAATTTTTTTATTCTTTATTCTTCTCTTAGGGCTTCCTAATACAGTATATTCCTTATATGAATTTTTCTTCTTTCCACAGATACACGTCCTTATCAAAAATTAGAAAAATTTTCACACTATTAAGAAAAAAAAAATTTATATAGAATAAGGAGAGAGAGAGATAAAGAAGTATCACATAAGAAACAGCTTTTAACACTCATAACTGAACTAAAGATGATGCAATCTATAGTTCGTGTCAGAGTAATAGCTGCAAGATCCGTCCAAGTGACGAGAAGATGTTTCTCAGTATGTACTGGACCATTGTTAAGAGATGATGATTTCGGTGGTCGTCAATATGGTGGACACAATAACGATGGCGGATACAGAAACGATGGTGATAGAAGAGGTGGTTTCAACAGAGGTAGAGGTGGTGGTGGCAGAGGAAGTGGAAGAGGTGGAGGTAGTAATAGAGGTGGATCTGAAAGATATGGTGGCAATAGATACGGTGGCAGAGGAGGATCTGAAAATCGAGCTCAAAGATGGAACAGTAGTCCAAGTGATTTTGAATTTGTGGAGAGATCATTTCCACCACCTAGAGAACTAACTGAGGAGGAGAAGATCATAAAGACTAGTAGAGTTGAGGACTCTGAGTTGAATCCCGATCTCAAAAATGCCTTTATCAAAAACGTTGGGCCTGAATTCACTTCATGTCAAGAAAAATCGATCAATGCGTTTATCAATAATCCTCGTGGTATCATCGTAAGAGCTCAAACAGGTACCGGTAAGACATTTGCATTTGGATTGCCGATCATGGAATCTTTGAAGGAGAAGAACAAAACAACTAAAAGTACTCCAAGTGTTGATTCCATCATCTTTGCGCCAACAAGAGATTTGGCTGTTCAATCGAAGAACTCGCTTCAAAAAGTTTGGAAAGATTGCAGGACTACATTCAAAAATAACGAGATAGCATTGGTAACTGGTAAGATTCCATTAAGAGTACAGTTGAAATCATTTCAAGGTGCCAACAAGGCTCCAATCGTTGTTGCCACTCCAGGTAGATTCATCGATTTACTTCAAAATGAGCCATCTTTCCAAGAGGCTATGAAAAATGTATCCAATGTTGTCATCGATGAAGCTGATGAATTATTAAGTCAAAACTTCAAGACTGATTTAGAAACCATTTTTGCCACTTTGAAAGATCTCAGCGAAAAGGAGGATGAGGTAAAATTCAAGACATTTTTATTCAGTGCTACTATGAGTAATAATGTTTACGAGTTAGCTGATCAGGTGATTGGACAAGGTTATGAATTTATTGATGCCAATGAAGGATTGGACACTGAAGTTAACAAAAACATCAAACAATCATTGGTTGTCACCAACTCAATCTTTGAAAGTTATGCTTCAGCTTTACAATTTGTCAGATCTCAGATTCATGATCCTAAATTCAAAGCTATGATCTTTTTACCAAACACTGTCAGTGTTGATTTCTTCCACGAATTATTGACAAAATATGTTAGAAAGCAAGATCATATTGGTAGATCTCAATTGCCAAACGTTTTAAAAATTCATGGTAAATTAACTCAGGGAGAACGTAACTATTCTCAACGTGAATTCAGGGGACCACCACCAACTTACAAAGGTAAGATCAGCAGAAGCTCAGTCTTGGTATGCTCAAATGTTGTTTCTAGAGGTATGGATTTTCCAGGTGTTACTCATGTCATTCAAATTGGTGTTAACTCAGACTTGTCAAATTACACACACAGAGTTGGTAGAACAGGTAGAGCTGGATCAGAGGGTCATTCATTGTTAATCTCTACTAATTATGAAATTCCATTTGTCAAGAAATTGATTGAGCATGGTAACACATTCGAAGAAGAATTAGAATACGAATCCAATGCTGAAGAAGAACTGTCTATTAGAGAGTGTGCCAAGGGAATGGACTTCTCCCAGATCGCAACATCAAATTTGGGTATCTATAACAATTTACCTGCTAAATACGGTCCTATTTTGAAACAGGACTTTGTCAAAGGCTGTGGTTTATTGTACAGAGATTTACATGAAGATCCTGAATCAGCTGAGAAGCCAGGAATGTCTAGCAGAACAGCTCAAATGATGGGACTCGACACAAGATTAGTTGATAAATATTTTGATCTTGGCTCTGGTCGTAGATTTGGTGGAGACAGAGAATCTGGATCTAATGACAGATATGGAAGGGATAGAGATTCTGGATCAAATGATGGATATGGAAGGAATAGAGATTCTGGATCGAATGATAGATATGGTAACAATGAGGGATCATACAACAGGAGAGGTGGAAGGTATTAATGATATGTCATGATTTTCAAATTTCTTTGTCACCAGTCTTGTTGCTGGTTAATGTTTTCAGACTTTTTTAGTTCATTTCTTTATTTTTAACTGTTTGATTTGTATATAGAAGTTCATTCACTATTTAGAACTTAATCACATTTAAAATGATGTATATATCTATTTCCGTTTTACTAAGTCAATACAACTTGTACTATATCAGCTCGCTCTGGATTGAAAAAAAAAGTAAAAAAAAGGCATCGCAATAAAAGACAAAAAGTCAATGATAAAATTGGAGGTAACAACGTGGAGATGTCAGAGGTATTTTTATTGGGAGCAGGAAGCATAGGAGGATTGATAGCAACTCAACTATCAAAAACCGCGAAGTCCCCCATCACTCTTTTACTTAACAATGAAACCAAATTGACAAATTTTCTAAATCACGATTCTACAATACGATATAAGAATTTAGTTCAGTTGAGGAATCCAATAATACAAGATTATCAGTTCAAAGCCATGTGCAGCATTCCAAAATCATACATTGGGAAGCCCCAGGTTATCCAAAATTTGATAGTGACCACAAAGTGCCAACAAACTTTGGAGGCTATCTCCAAATTGATACCGTGCCTTGATAGAAACTCCAACGTATTTTTGATACAAAATGGAGTAGGCGTTATAGATTTGATCAAAGAGAATTTTTTTACTGGAGATGCAGCATATAGAGCACCTCAGTTCTATCAGGGTGTGATCAGTCATGGTGTGTTCAGAAAGAATGGCTTTGAAGTAAATCATGTTGGCCTTGGTGATTTGAAAATGTCAAAAATTCCATTAATACACGAGGAGGAAGCAAAGCCAGAGACAATAGATGATGAAATACCCACTGTCATCAAGGATTTGTTGCTGAATGATATTTTAAATGCCTCATATATACCATATGGTGAGCTTTTATTGTATCAGTATGAAAAATTGATAGTAAATGCATGTATCAACCCATTGACAACTATTCTTGATTCGACAAATGGTGAGATATTGAGGTTATATCAAACCGAGCCCATATTCAACGGAATTATCAGAGAAGCTGTTCAAGTGATCTCAGCTACTGCTCCACCCAAATTGCAGGAAGATCCAACGCTACAAAGGGTGTTAGATCACGGTAGATTGCTCGCCGTTGTGTCGAACGTAGCAAAAACAACTCTGAACAACTCATCTTCAATGAGAGAAGATGTGAGACATTTGAGGGATATGGAAATTGATTTTATTAATGGATACATCCTTAGGAAAGGTAAGGAGAATAAAATTTTTACGCCATACAATAAGATGATGATCGATTTGGCCAAACTGAAGTTACAAATGAATATCAATAGAAACGAGCAAGCTGTGAGAATGTCGGTGTAAGTCTATATGTTGATGATCTATAATAAGTTTAAATGTCTGACGGCAATATCGTCTATGTCTTCGTACAACCGCTGGATTATTTCGTCCTTAGCATCGTGAACTGGTCTCTTTATAAAAGTTTCACTTTCATGAACAAGGTCTGTCAATAATCTTTTGAGGATTTTATTGGTTTGATTTTGATAGATCTCTCCACTGGTTACTCCGCTTATAAAGTTGACCAAACGGGTAGGCGGTGAGGAAGCGCTGAAGTCTATCTCCTGCAATACCAGCAAAGCTACCTCAACTCTGAAAGATATTTCACTGTTTATATAGTAATCCCCAAGGTAATTTACCTGTTTCAAGTACTTCAATTTTTCTTTATTTTTTATTAGATCTAGAATTTGGTCATTGATATCAATGGAGTTCCATTTATTATAACCTCTTTCCAACATGAATCCATATTCACACAAAAGAAATTCATTCGAATGGGCACCATAACACAAGAGTATCTGGTCGCCAGGTTGATAATTCACACCACTTGTGACTTGAAATTCTTTAAAATTGACATGAACAACACATTTTTCTTCGGTATCGTGATTCAAAAAATCGACATACGGTACCATAGTGAAGTTGTCCTCGTTTGACTTTTGCAACACCTCGGGGAGTTTCATGTACAAACATCTAGAGTTACAACACATCCAAAACCTCAAAAACGTACTTTTAGGTATCAACCTTTGAGGATCCCCCAACTTATTAGCAAGCAATTCCATGATTGTCTTGTAATCATTTTCGAATTGATGCAACTGCTTCTTCGCATGTTTTTGTGTGCTCACCGGAAGCTGACTAAATTGTTTCAATTCACCTTCGACAATCCAAACCAATGGAACGTAAGCGAATTCCAGCATCTCGGGTAAGACTTTCAAAAATGGGCTCCAAAAGCTTCTCATTCTTCTAGATTCCAAGGTTAAATATAGGGACACTATTTGAAAAGAGGTGAGTGAAGTCAACTCCTTGTAGGTCAATTGGCTGTATATTCTACTCACTTCATCAGACTCTGTCAGAATTGGCTGCAGAGACGATCCACAAACTTGAAAGTCATGGGGACGAGGATTGTAGCGTTGCAAATTTTGTAGGATTGTCAAGAAGTTAACATGGAACCTCAGTGGGATACTGATGATCTTTTCATTCTTGTAGATTGTTTCAGAAGCAAAAATAGAATTACCAGTCGCCAGAGTTCTGCTTGTTACCAACTTGGAAGAAATGAATGTTTTTGGATCCTCTAGAAGCCAACTGGTGAGGGCAGCGGTTTCAACGACCATAGTCTGTTCCTGTGAGATGTTCATATCTTCTGGGTTTTTTTGTTTTTTTTCTTTCTCCGCAGCATGGAAGTTGATATTAACTGGCGCCACATCCTATACATAGCAGGATACACATCAAGACCTACTGACAATGTTGATCGTTGGTTTAACTGGAGGTATTGCATGTGGAAAGACGACTGTATCTAATAGGTTACAGGAGCACCATCAATTGACGATTGTTGATGCTGACAAGATAGCAAGAGAAGTGGTAAAACCTGGGACCTCAGCCTACCGCAAAATAGTTGATCATTTTCAACCTCTTGTCCCCGATTTAGTCAGTGATGATGGCACTTTGAATAGAAGAGAATTGGGTAGCTTTGTATTTGGTAACAAAGCAGAATTGCTGAAATTAAATTCGATTGTGCACCCTGCTGTGAGGTGGTCGATGGTATCTCAAGTCTTAAGGGCCTACTTCTCAGGAAAGAGAATGGTTATCCTTGATGTTCCTTTACTATTTGAAAGCAAGTTAAATACATTTTGTGGAACAACAGTATTGGTAACTTGCTCTAAGGATTTGCAAATTCAGAGATTGTTGAAAAGAGATCCTGATTTATGTTCACAGGATGCTGAAAATAGGATCAACAATCAAATGCCAACAGAGTTGAAGGCTAAAAAAGCGGATGTCTTGATTAATAATGATAGTTCTCTCCAAGAATTGAATGAACAGATTGATAGCGTTGTCGATGAATTGAGACCATCATTATTAAGGACAATCCTTCTAGCGTTGCCTCCTCTAGGTTTTGCCGTAGCTGCATGGATCTTCCTGCTACGCAGGATCAGAGACTCATATGAAGAAGGTGAGGTTGTCAAAATTGACTGAGGTACTTTTTCTTTATTTAATTTTGCTTTTAGGAGCTGGGCTGTCATTACAAGATGTATATCATTGTTGATGTGAGAGTTAATATTTCTAGGCTGACTTTATTCTATAACTATGCCAAAAAATGCAAACATAAAAAAACTATGACCTCCTTGTAAAATCCTCTTGCAATATACTGGATTTTTCACACATTGATCTGAAAATACCATTCTCCATATTGAACAACAGCCAAGGAGTGTCGAACTCTGCTATTTCACCTTGCTCCAAGACCAATATCTTATCGTAATCGATAATTGTTTTCAATCTATGCGCAATGCACAAGATTGTACAATGACCAAATTCATTGGCGATGGTGTGCTGGATCTTAGCATCAGTTTCGTAATCAACTGACGAGGTAGCTTCATCCAATATCAAGATCTTAGAGTTTCTCACCAATGCTCTAGCCAAAGCCATCAATTGCCTTTCACCTAGAGAGAAATTGGAGCCCTCGTCTTCAACAAGCTGATCCAAATGGAACTTATGCAAGTTCTCATCATTTAGTGACTGAACTTTCACTCTTTCAATTTGGTCTGCCTCAATTAGACCACTTCTCCTCAAGGCGTCCCACAAAATTTTATCGGGCTGTTCAGCAAACGGATCCAAATTCTTTCTTAATGTTCCTTGAAATAGCACTGGATCTTGAGGTATTATCGAAAGCTTGGAACGTAGGTCTCTTAATCCAATTTTGCTGATGGCAACACCATCGATCTTAATCTCACCTTGATTGAACTCTGCCAATCTATATAATGCTGTCATGATAGATGATTTACCAGCACCTGTTCTTCCACATATACCGATCTTTGCTCCTGGCGCTACGTCGAAGGTCAAGTCCTTCAACACATTCGGCAAACCCAGCCTGTATGCCATTGAAACATGCTGAAACTCAATACCACCTTTCTCCGGCCAAGATGGTCGAGGCTTGGTCCCTGAAATCTCATGTGGAGCTTCCTGTGGCAAATCGTAGGCGTAATGGCACAATCTTTCCACCGAAGTCATTTGGTTCTCCACTTGTGTCAATGATTTGATCAATATCGATAGCGTACCAGCAATTTGTAAGACGTATGAAGTCAACAACCCAACTGCAGCCGGAGATATTTTAAAGACCCTGCAAGCACAAAGTAAAGTGATAATAAGCACCAATAACGAACCAACACAATGTAAGTTGATTGCCAACCATCTTTGATTAGCAATGCTGACAAAATAAGCTTCATTCATCTTGTCAATGAATCTGCTATTCTTGTTCACAAACATCTCTTTTGCCTTATATGCTTTAATAGTATCCATACCACTCAATGACTCGTTAAAGTTGTTGTAAACAAATGATCTTTGAACAGACTCTATCCTCTTGATCTCTCTTGCCGAAGCCAGGTAAAAATTAGACACAGCTTGGTATAAAAATATTAAAAAGGGGACAGCAATAGCAAACCATGGCAAGTAAACGATACATAAAATTAAGACACCGGATATCAATGAAAAGGAATAAATGAACAATCTCGCTTGTTCCGCCATTTCATTATCCAAAACATCAGTATCCTTTGTAAATCTGTTCAATACTTGTCCCATCGGGGTTACGTCTAAAAATGACATTGGTGCATGCAAAATTTTGTTTAATGACATAATATTCAATTTTTTTGAAGACCTGTTAGTGATGTATACTAATATGCAGAACTCAATTACTGTGAAAATGACAGTTAATATGGTGAACAGAACGTATAGGCCGATATAGAATTTGTCGGGTCTACCAGGAAATTTTTTGGATGTCCAAAACGATAGCCAGACATTAGTGAAAAGATTGGTGAACGTTGACAAAATCACAGAGAGCACAAATATCGGAACCGCTGTAATCCCAAATAATCCAGAGCCCAACTTGATGTAACGTAAGTAAACACTAAGTGCAATGCTATTTTCACCCTGATCTTCAGCAACACCCAATTTACCATCGCCCTTCTTGTTTGAGTAGTCTTCCTTATTTGTTGTTTGCTTTTTTATTAATTTGATCTCTTCTTCTGCTTCGATATCAAACTCTTCTTCATCTTCCTTTGCCTCTGTGTTATATTCCATGAGGGTATAGAATCCATGGTTTCTTGCTCTCAACTCTTCTACCGTACCTACGTCAACGGTCCCGTCACCATTCAAAAAAACAACCCTATCTGCCGATCCGATCAATGACAATTGATGAGTTGCTAAGATTCTGGTTTTGTCCTTTAACATCCCGGTAACACAATTCTCCATGATATGTTTGCCGACTTTCGCATCGACAGCACTCAACACATCATCAAGCAAAATAATATCCTTCGCGGCATAAACTGCTCTTGCCAAGTTAATCCTTGCCTTCTGACCACCAGATAATGTTATACCCCTTTCTCCAATTTCAGTTTGATCACCTGCAGGCAAAATATCTAGATCACTCTCTAAAGCACACGAGTATACTACTTCCCTGTATTTTTTGTTGTTGAATTGGTTTCCAAACAAAATATTATCTTTCACAGTTGCATTTTGGACCCAAGGATAGCCACAAAGCAACAAAGAGCCGCGAATATCAACGTCTCCACTTGTTTTTTTCATAAATCCAGCCATGGCGTTTAACAAGGAAGATTTACCACTACCAATGAGACCAGTAATAATTATGAACTCGCCTTTCTTTACGCTTAAGTCAATGTTGTTCAAACCGGGAAACGCCGTGGACAGAAGAGCATTTTCATCATCCAGCATAAATTTAGCTCCAAGAGATTCATCCTCAAAAGTTTCCCACTCAAAGCTGGCGTCTTTTATGTTCAAAGAGTACTCCAGCTCTTTTTCACCATCTAAAGTTTCATCTTCATCTTCTCCTGGACAGAAACTTTTATCATTATGATTGTATTCTTCCTCCAAAACCTCACCAGTTTCCAAAAACTTTGCAACTCTATCTAAACCGATCAAGGCATCCGCAGTAGACGAAAGCGCAATCGGTAGCATCATAATCTGCTGAGACATCACACTGAATAATGTCAAGGAAGTGAATACTTTAGCATTGCTCTTCAATCCCTCTGCTGCATACATCACAACAAATGCAACCATTGACGAGATTCCTGGAAGCGACACAGCAAAGGCAGTCACGAAGTTTCTCAAAATCTGCATTTGAAATATCAATTTCATCTCTTTTGTTCTTGTGTCTGCAATGTTTTTTTGGTATGAAGACTCCCAAGAATAGTACTTGATGATTCTTAAGTTATTTAGCAACTCTTTTATCAAATTGACCCTACGATCAGTAAAGACGTTGGCTCTCTTTCTAAAATTGATCAAATTTCTCGTAGTGAGTGTTATAGCGGTAGTGGCGAAAATGAAGATCCCCATTCCTGCCAACGATGATGGTCCAATATTCCAAATCAAGAGACCAATTGTTATTATAAGAGAAACTGGAAATGTGATAATGAACAGTTGATAACTCAGTGCTAAGTCAATTCTAGAAAGATCTGTACCCATCAATGAAGTAATAGTTCCAGTGCTATAGTCATGCCTAGATTTGCTATTCAATTTGAAGGATTTTTCCAAAAGAACTTTTGTCAATACGGCTTTCACTTGCGCTCCAATCAAAGATGAATCGTGAAAGAAATGGGTGAGTAGTATTCCTCTTACCCACACTAAAATGGAGCAACCAATAGCATAACCAACACCTTTGCCGACTGGCAAGCTTGGGCTCATCGCCTTTTCTTGAACGAATGCAATCAAGGCCCTGGACAATAATGGATTGAACGACGTGGCAATGTCTCCAACAACTTTCAAGATCAAACTCCAGATATATTGGAATCTGAATGTATCGAAGAGGGCCATGGTCACAATATTTCGGGGGTAATGAAAATCATCGAAGTTTTCTTCTGATCTCAAGTCTAACAATGTTTTGTTGTATTCTGAAGTTTCCAAACCCTTGGATTCAAGATACTTGATCTTGACTTTATCTAACCTTCTGTTGAAGTTTGAGTAAAACTTCAGTGTCATCACCTCGATGGTCAAATCCCCTTCAAGATAGTACAAATCATTTGGCTGAATAGTCCTTTTATAACCTGTTACCATCAAGGGCATCAACCACCAAAAGAAAATTCGCGAGAGAATGTTAGCCTTGTACATCGGATAGGATACTCTTTCATCCTCTTGGGGTACTGGATCTGTTTTTTTGCTGAAGAAGAAACTCAACATCCTCTTTTGAGGTTTCAACTCATACTCAGATGCTGATTTTTCAACATCAGAAAGTTCATCGGTGGAACTTGTATCACCCGCTACGATGTTAACTATATTGAGATCTTCCTGCTTATTTCTTAAGAAACCCATTATGTCTCAGGCTCCTCATATGATTTGAGTCTTTGTTTGTTCGTCTTGATTAACGTAAAGATATAGCCATTCGAGCTGGTTAATATATCGGTGTTACACAAAATCAGGAACATTACCTTCAATTTTCCGTCTTTAGTATGGATACTTGCAACTAATTTTTCCGACTTCGACTAAGATCTTTTTTTCTCTGCGGCAAATTCTATTGATTACCAAATCGGGATAGTTTTGAGATAAGCATGTTTTAACTACGAGTTTGTAAGTGTAGCCTAAGTGTTGAGCCAAAGAGATCAACCACAAATAGGAACATCATTTGTCGTCTAAGTCTTACTTTTTACACGGAGAAAAGGATGTTGAAGGCAGCATTAAATTGAGAGATCGAAACCACTTGACTGCTTGATTGATTGCCAGCAGATGTTTTTGTGAGCTGGTATCTTAGGGCTTACCTTTTTAAGGCAACACTTTTTATGACGCGAGTAAGTCCACACCGAGATGCAGTTTGATTGAGGTAAGCCATGGGCTATTGGTCTTAAAAGTAGTATTAGAGTTCATATTTCCTTACTATACTAAAAGCAAATTGAGCTTCACGGAGATGAGATATCACCGCATAGCCGCTATGGTAAGAAGAAACATCGATTCTTCTCACGGTGAATGCTAGTATTATATCCAGTGCAGAAGCCTATCCTAAGATCTGTCATCAGATGCTTCCAATGCATCATATGTAGCCTTTTCGAACTTTTTGTATGCAGACACGGCTGCTGGATCACCATGAGTTGAAATCGATGTGGCAAAGCATCCAACTAAACCTTTGCTGGGATCAATCCAGTAGTATATATTCGCCATACCACTCCAGAAATAAGATGGGCCACCGCGTCCTGAAGGAAGAGGATCTTTGATTAAATCAAATGCCAGAGTGAACGAACAACTTGGTGGATGGTTGGGATCGGTATCGATTTGCGGGCCAACAAGGTCCAAACCGTCAACTTCAATGCCTGCCAAATCACCAACTAGCTGGTCATTGAGTAAAAAGTTTTCAACCGTTTCCGGCTTCAAGATTTGGATACCATCAGGGGAAGCGCCTTTATTGAGAAATATTTGCAAAAATTTCAAGTAATCCCCACACGAGCCAACCAACCCCATTCCACCGCACTGAAAAGAAGGCTCAAGTGGAAGCCAATCACCAGCAAATGGTGTCAAATCACCAGTTTTAGAATCTCTGATATGAATTTTGGCCAGCAGATCCAGAAAAGCTCTACTTCTCACAAAGGTTAAGGTTTTGATTTTCAAAGGCTTGAAAATGTTATCCTTGAAAAATGAGTCCAAAGTTTGTCCACTGACTTCTTGAACAACTTTACCCACCCAGTCAATTGAACAACTGTAGTCCCAAAGAGTACCTGGCTGGCGGACCAAAGGTTGAATAAGCTCTTCCCATTGACAGAGACCTAAATTTGGGTGGCCATTGTTCAATTCTTTGTATTTGGCTAGCTTTTCGTTCCTAGAAGTGTAAGAAAATCCAGAGGTATGGGTCACCAAATTCCTCAAAAGGACCTTTTTTTCTGGCTCGGCATACACTGGTTCATCACCTTTGAAGTCAACAATTATTTTGATGTCCTTGATCTCAGGTACATACTTCTCGACAGGATCATCGATTGAGTCAATCAATCCTCTGTCTATCAAGATGAAAAGCAGAGTGCAAGTGATGGCCTTTGTTGTAGAGAAATGGTGGAAGCTGGTGTCTTCAGTAACTTTGGAGGTCTCATCCTGAATGTCTTTCAAACCAGCGCTTCCTAAATATAAGATTTTGTCTTTATCGGCAACCCCAGCTATCATGAAAGGAATTCTGTCCTTCATATCTCTAGTCTTGTCTACTGCATCTTCCAAAATAGGCTGAATCCTCGAATCAAACAATCCGGTGCTTGATGTCATTGCAATTTTAGTCTAATCTGAATGTCAATGATGTACGGCTTCTCTCTTGTTGATTTGTGTCAACACAAAGTGATAAATTTGGCCGAGTTGTCATGAAGCTTTTTTTTCAAAATTTAGTAGTGGGGTAAATTGATTCAGGAGTAATTTAATTTATTTCATTCACACCAATGAACGAATGTTTTATCATCTGCTCTCTGTATTACTGAACTCCGGAGGATGAGAACAGAAGATATCTTTTGCTCATTGTTTTCACCTTCCTACAGTGTGCTTATATATTACTTCCAAACCTTGACCTTTACCCGGTCTTGATCCATGGTGATTTATCAAAATCAGAAATCAAAACGGTTTCCTTGCCACAGTTCTAGCCTCTATCAGTCAGCTTGAACTAGAAACGACAAACTCTCGGATCATTATGATAAGTAATTATTATTACACTAGAACTTTTCAATGCATTTAATACATCAGGTCGAGGAGAAAAAGCTTTAAACTATCAATTAGCAGTTACTATTACCGAACGGTGATTCTACTGGAAAAAAACTACTTCTTGGATCGTAAATGCAAACGATGGTAAAAATAAGAATTTTCAGTAAGACATCATAATCCAATTGTAAATTGTGGCATTTAAAGGGTGCCAGTGTTGAAATTATACAAGAATTACCGATGGAAGTGAAAACGAGATAATGACATTTATATTAGGCTCTCCAATATTGAGCAAAACTGTGCAATCTATCAATAACTACTGGCAAAAAAGCATTGACACTATCGTTAATCAAGTTTTGGAAATGTATAATTGCCTCTTCATCGTTCAATTCCAACATAAACTTTTCTTTGATTTTCAAAATCAAATCAATCTTTTCTAATTCATCTCCATTTACGGTTTGTAGGACTGGAATATTGGAATCGATCATCAATTGAAACAAATTCAAGATCAAATTGGAATTCTTACGTAATGTAATGTATGTTATGAAGCAAAAATTACAAAAAAATTTGTAATTCTCGTTGTCCAATCCACCCATTCCTTCTATAATTTGGATTGGCAACTTCATCAATGGTGGGAAAGGTTTTGGATCCTCACCTAATATGTACCCAAAATCGGCATGGAAAAAATACCCATCTCTTGTTAATAGCAAGTTATCTAAGTGTCGATCGCCGACACCCAATAAATAGGTTACAACACAATACCCAGCACATGAGCGCACATAGTTATCCATGGCTTCCAGTGTGACACCAAGTGGGGTAGTTGGATCAGGGTTATTTTCCTGGAGAAAATTTAAAATTGAGCCCTGATGAGTCGAAAGAATGGAGGACAAAGATTCATTCGGAATAAACTCGATAAGACCCTCTTCCTCCCCGAGTGCTAATATTTTGTAAGGAGTTAGCCTTAAATCCAAATTTTCATTTTGTAAAATTCGGCTGATCAACGTTATGATCTGAATGACAAATTGATCTTGTCTCAAATCATCACCTATTTTGTACATCAAAGGGTAGGTAGCCGTCGAAGTCTCATCATCTGTGCTAGTAGTTGCCACTTTGAAGGTGATTTTTAACGGCGAAAGACTCGATTTGAAGACACTACACTCTTGAGGAATCGTTCCACATATCTCCACATCTGGGTCTAAGGGTAAGGGAATAGGGTCAAAGCTGAGCAATGATTTCGACTCCTGGTGATGATGATGATGATGGTGATATTCATTTGCTTGTGCCGCAGTGTTGTTGATTGAGTGGGATCTCTTTCTATGTTCTTTTTCAGAAAGAAGCTTGCGTAACAGCTCAATTTTTTTGAAAACAGGCTCCTTTTTGTAAGTGTTTTTGATTTGGTTTGAAATATCATGGATTTTGGAGAACACTTCGATCTGTTGCGAAAGTCTTTCAATTTTTTTATCACCATTGCTGGAATTTGCTAATAGCACTATGAAGTTGTTCATTGTTTTGTAAAATATTTTGTCATCTTTGATGTATTTTGATGAATGATTTTGTTGATTAGTCAAGTCATGGTTATCAAGTAGCAAGTTACCATCATCCACTTCTGCTGTTGTTTCTTGATTCTGACCCAGTTTTTGTTGAGTCTTACGATGTCTCTCTCCATCGCATTCCACCTTAACATACCAATAAAAAAAGCTCGCCAATCTTTTGTTATTCACAGCTCTCTCAATCAAAAAATTCAGCAAAAGTGAGTTCAACTTGACCAATTTTTGATTATTATTCAACGCCGTGACAAACAAAGACTGTTGCTCAGAATTTAGTTCTGTGCTGTCAATGAATGCATATTCGCTAGAGTTATTTGTATGTGTAGAGTTCATCATCAAGGTCAGGTCATCCGCTGTAGACTTGTTGTGATTGTTTTTAATGATGTTGTTATTGTTGTCATTGTTGTTATCACCTAACTCTTCACCGAGTGGGTCATCACTCTCGAACTTCAAAGCCTGAACCAATTGTAGCAAGTACAATTCCAATTCCTCATCTGTTGCCAACTTCAATCTCTCAATCGCCAATTTCCTGATAATTGGGTTTCTATAATTATAGCTCAATAACTCCAAGCAGTCTACAATTTCTAACTCCTTGATGAACAAATTTTCTTGTTTGTCATGCTGATTTTGCACTTCGTTGATTATGTTGAGAAACTCATTGACCTCAAATTGATCATCCCAATTTATACATTTGATGAAATTTATGACAAAATTGTTAAACTGCAAAGAATTGTTTGACATAAAATTGTTCAACAAGTAAAATCTGAATTTCCAAATCAAATTCTTCTCTTGAGAGGATAGTTTTTCAAAAAATTGTTTCGTCAATATTTCAAATATCTTGGACCTCACTTTCAACGTCGGTCTTATATCCTTATCTAAGTATGACGACTGATGTATTCTCTCCAATTTACGAAACTTCAATTCAACTGGATCATCATTATTATAATCTCTGTATTGGTCCGGATCAAAAATTGGCTGGTAGGTCTCAGTCAACGCTGTTGACGACTCCAATATGCTAACACTGGCCTGCAGTGTAGGCGTTGTTGTTGCCGGTACATCTCCTGTGGCTAAAGAATTACCGGCACTGGTACCGTTATCAATCACAGTGGGGATATTGATTATGGAGTATTTCACATCGGAGAATACCACTGGAATGTCAAATTGACATAGTTCGATGTTCAAGCAGTTTTCCTGAGATTTCAAAATCGAGCTTGGCGATATTCTATTTATCTGCTCAATCCTCCGAAATGCCAAATTGTCTAGCCACTCCAGCGAGGCAATATCACCATTCTCATGAAGTTTGATCTTCTTGCCCAATTTGTCCATTAGATCTTCATCTTTCTCGGTAGGTTTCTCTGGTGCTTGATCACTAGCGCAATCTCCACTGGGCATTTCATTGGGGCTCAAATGAATATGTAACTTCTGATAGCCCTTTTTCAATGTATAATTGTCAGTTTCGTCTGTATCTTTATCTATATTGAACAAGTTGAAAAGACAGTTTCCGACTATTTGACGTTTCCCTGAGTCAGTATATATATAAAGGGAGACAAACAATTTTGTATCCAAGGGAATTTGGCTATAAAAGATTGGAAATTCAATCCATTTGTTGATATTGCTGGCATTGTTAATGAAAGATACTATAGGTGTGGTCAAGCGTCTGTTTGATGAGATCAACTGTATAGAGATGAACAAAGTGTTAATTTGTGAATCTTGTAATTTCAAATACCCCAATTTCAATTTGAAGGGCACTTTTAGGTCTTTAGATAAACAAAAAGTGGTTGATACATTCGACTTGTACATCTGGTAAATTTATCGACTCTGTTTATCTAAATTATGTTATTATCTATACGCTTAAAATTTATATGTTGACATTTTTGGTTTTTTTTTTCTTCAGACAGACAACTGCTCAGGTCCAAAACTTAAAGGCAACAAATCAGCGAGATACATCTTGACAAAAAATGACCCATCCTTGTTGAACATGAATATTGGCAACTTTAACCCCTGCTGGTGAGTGAACTCTCTGATAACCTGTCTGCATATACCACAAGGTGAGATCACTTCATCTGTATCTGCGCTGATGGCAATCAGCTGAAATTTGGTGTGGCCCATACTCACCAGTTTGGTGATGGTGGTCCTCTCGGCGCATATGGCAGCACCATAACTGGCATTTTCTACATTAGCTCCCTCTATAAAAGTACCATCCTCCGTCAACAAGGCGCACCCGACCCTGAACTTAGAGTAGGGAGAATAAGACAAGTTTCTTGCTGAGAAATTCAATTTTCGTCAGTGTTAGTAGTGACGAGCAGCACAATTTTTTTGAACAGTTTACAGTTGATAACGTACCATTGAGACATCTCAGTTTGAGAGATTCAAAGGTTCCATTGTCCAATTCGGCATGATCTGTGTGGAAAGGAGGTTTAGAGTAGTCTACAGACATTGTAGCTATATTGAGGTGATACTGTTAATGATAATAGTAAAATAGATTGTGTGGAGATTTTTTTTCTTCTTTCCTTTTCGTTGATGATGCTATCAATTAACTCAGCTATATACCAGCCTCCGTTGGAGATCACAGGCAATTTACTATCACCAAGTTGACATAATCATCACATTCCCTTGGCTTCTGTTGCTACACGACGCAGCTTCTTTCTCAACTCTCTCATGTCTGGGGGCTTCGAAAGTCCAAGATCCCGCCTTAGATCGTCAATGTCCTTCGTTAAAATGTTCTCCCAATAAACGTTGATCAAAGGTTTACAGGTGCTCAGATTAAGGAACAGCCAGGGGTAATATACATTGAACAACCTCGATCTTTGTTTCAGGCTTGTATTCCAGGGCGCAAACAAAGCCCCTAGACCTGTCATTGGGATCCCCAAATTTAGAAATTCAAAACATTTTAACAGTATTTCGCCTTCTCTAACAATTGGCAAACCTGTCAACGTGTGGTAAAAATCGTGACATTCTCTGTATCTTTGGAAAATGTACAGTAATTCCTCATCATCAATGTACTTAACTGGTTCTCTGGTGTCAGGTGAAACGCCTTCTCTGTCTAGCCATGCCACGTACGAACGTCCCACGGAGTTGTCTGGTAATTCACGCAATTGATCCAAATGCAATGACTCAGATGTCATCCTTGGCCTCTCCTGTAAAATTTGTCTTCCAACTGGATCGCTCAACATCTCTCTTCTCAAATTGTTTAGGAACCAAGGGAATGCAGTGGATTCCCCCAAACCAACGATAAACTCATTACGGCTTGGATCGAGAAACGCTCCGATTGATGAACCACCAATCATGATCAGTTTCTCGATATAGTTCAAAGGAACATGTCCAGGATAATTTGGCCATGGTCTCTCAAAGACAATTGGTTTCTTCTCCAGTTCCCGTTCCAATTGAAATGATGATTTCTTCAGATGAAGCTTACCCAGGCTCATCTCATCTGCCAATCTGGCTTCTTCTCCAAAGACAAAATGTGTCCCTAAGGAAGACACAATTGTGCTGAGAATAGGAACCACGAATTTACGGTGCTGATGCCTTTGCAATGCTGCTGCCCTTGTTTTGTAAAACGTCCTGATCATCTTATCATTCCAAATTTTACCGCATAAATTTGAGTGAGTGGTGTGTCAATTTTTCAAGTTTTTCTTATTTAGTATTGTGATTGTTTGATGTAACTAACTATCATCACTCAATCAACGACCCAATTGAAACTATATACTCCAGCAATACAATGAGCTTTGAGTTCTTTCCCAGCGTAGATACCGCGCTGATTATTCAAAATCATAAACAGTCATCCAGTAAGGAGTTAGAGTGGTTAATCGAGGAGATAATCAAACCAGAGTTGCCCTCAATGAAAGAGACATTGCAACAATGCCATGAGCTCTTGCTATCCGATCAAGAGGTAAAGCTTCCCTTGAGCTCATATCAGTCAGAATATATCAAGGGTATAATAACAAGGCGAAAGTTTCAGATTGTTCAAGTCGAAGTTTTGTTCAAAAATGTAAAGTCCCTAAATCACGGAAGAACCACCAAAGTAAGTTTGGCACCCGGTGTGCATAATGAGATTACGATAGGGCAATTGGTGGATTGTGATGAATTCATAGTGAAAAGCTTAAAAAAGATCGATGATATCTTGTCTGAAAAATTACTAAAGGATACCTTACAATTGGTGGACGATTTACACAATTTGTTAATTTCGATATCTACGTCATTGAACTACCTAAAAACACCAAATCCCAAATATTTATTCCCGAAACATAGGACATTGTCAACAAAATTCGACCCACAGTTGCCCGACTCCATATCATTGGAATTTTTTGTCAATGATAACGATTTATTTGTTGAATTTTATGAATTGGAGCCAGTTAATGTCAAACCATGGTGCGTTGTTGATCAAAACACCGGGAGATCATTTGTCGATGAGTTGAAGTTGAAGATCAGTAAGGAAAGGAGGAAATCAATAAACACCATCATCAGTGAAGAACAGGAGAAGTTTTCTGCTGTATCTTCAGCACATAGTGGAATAGCTTCAACTGCTTCAACAAATTCAGAGCACTCTCTCACAAATGCTATATCTTCATTATTCCACAATCATACTTACAAAAAGCATGAAAACTTAAGATACATTGAAAATTGTATCACATATGAAAACAATGCTCATGAAAAATGTGTTGTTATGGTGAAAAAGAACATTGAGATCAATGTTGGTGATCCATCATTGATGAGCATTGCTACAAAATTGGCAAGTGTGGAAAGTAATATCATGAAATCTTATGAGAACTTAATTAACGCCATAGATGATTAATTTGATGGTAACATGCTGAGTCTTCGTTTCTTATCTTGTAATTCTAGCTTACTTAAAGAGTATTGCATACGTTGTTTTTTATTTCTCAAAAACTTCAATCTTTGTAATTCTGATTCATCGCCTTCAATCTCTTCTTTTCCATTAGCCTGGATTCTTTGCTTAGAGCTTTGTTGTTGTTGCAGATTTTTATCAAATTCATTCAACTTATTGTACGTTTCCAACCTTATTGTTTGCAAATCAACTTTTTGCAATAGCGTCTGTTTCCGCTTCAGCATCTTATCTAATTCCATATCAATTCCATCCAACATCTTTTGCAATTCAGGAGTTACTCGATTAGCCAAATGCGATGAAGTTTGTTGTACATCACATTCTGGCACAAGGGTGAACTTATCGTTTTGAGATAATATAGCGCAGACACGACTGATATCATGTGTTGCATCATTCAATGAAGCTATTGAATTTTCTAGTTGAAAATTAGCAGATCTTAAAAAGCTAATGCACTCCAGTATGCCAGACATTGTTGTTGAGTGATTATAAATGAGCGCGTACTTTTTCAAATATGCTTTTGCCAACAAAGACACACAGATATTGTGATTGTGTTATTTGAGAATGAAATTTCAAATTTGGCTTATAACTTCCTTTGTTGTTTTGTTTATTGTTGTTGTTTTTACCCCCAGTCGTTTATACTTTCCCAAATTAATGAACACTTGACCGAAAAGTCGTGTGATGAACAACAAATGTATCCGGAAATAAAAAATATAAAAAAGAAATAAAATCAAATTTACACGCATAAAAAGATAACCATCTATAGATCATCAATTTCATAGTTAAATCTGTTCTGAGTTCAATCAAGTGCTAAATTCACTTGTAAATACTGCTGGTTCTCAGTCTTAAGTGGCGACTGGATATATCAAAACTATAACCATATATCATCACGCCACGTCTTTGATCTCGTCAGGATATATAAACTTTGATCCATAAACTCATCATTGAAATATTTCAGAGACAGCGGGTGGCAAGCTGCAGTAATCAACAGCATACAAAAATGACCATATCAAACAACACCACACATTCCGATACAGATGAAGAGCTAGCAGGTGGCTTTATTGTCCAAGATCCTGATTTGAAGAAGAAAAGAAAACCCACGACTCGTAAAAGAGCTAAAAAGGCGGTCAACTACAACGAGGAGAATTCTGATCATGAACAAGATGAAGAAGAAGTTGTTGGAACGTCTTCATCGTCATCAAGATCCAAAAGAAGTTCGGCACTAAAAGCCGTCAGATCATTGAAGAAGATCGAAGACGATTATGAAGAGTACAATGATGACAGAGACGCCGATTTTCACATTGATGGTCACTTGCCCGAAGAAGAAGAAGATGACGATATTGTGGTGTTTGCCGGAAATGGTGGAGTGGTCTCCATCAGTGATGAAAGCGACTTGAGTGATGTTGCTGACCTCAGTGACGTGCCACTAGATCAAATTGCTCCCCCTCCCACAAGGAAGCGGAAAGCGCCTCTGAAAAAGAGGGCGCCAAGGGTGAAAAAAGTCAAAATACCATATTTTACCCGTATCACAAACAAGTTGTACGACCTACATCCGGACTTGAAACAAGTATTCCCAGATTTGGCAGACCAGTTGAAAATTCACACTGAAAAAGCTGAACAGCCGAAAGGAATGACTGTAAAATTGCTACCCTTTCAATTAGAAGGTTTGAATTGGTTGATAAAACAAGAAGAGAGCAAATGGCAAGGTGGTGTACTTGCGGATGAAATGGGGATGGGTAAAACTATCCAAACAATTGCCCTTTTCATGAGCGATACCACAAAGAGACCCAACTTGGTTGTTGCTCCTACTGTGCTGATCATCCAATGGAAAAATGAAATAGAGCAACATACTGGTGGTAGATTAAAAGTTGGCGTGTTTCACGGCGCCAGTAGGTCGAATGATATCAAGACTTTAATGGAGTACGATGTTCTTTTGACCACATATGCTGTCTTAGAGAGTGTTTATCGTAAACAAATGTACGGTTTCAAGAGGAAGAATGGAATTGTGAAGGAGCCAAGTCCGTTGCATAGTATCCCATTCTATAGAGTTATTTTGGATGAGGCACATAATATTAAGGATAGAAATTCCAGTACTTCAAAACTGGCGCATATGTTGAATACTAAAAAGAGATGGTGTTTGTCAGGAACACCTTTACAAAACAGAATCGGTGAAATGTATGCTTTGATCAGATACATGAACTTGTTTCCCTTCTGCGAATATTTCTGTACCAAATGTGAATGTCGCTCAACTGAATGGAAATTTAGTGATAGATCTCACTGTGATAAATGTGGGCACCCACCAATGTTACACACCAATTTTTTCAACCACTTCATGTTGAAAAACATTCAAAAATATGGTATTGTTGCAGAAGGTTTGCAAAGTTTTGAGTACATTAGGTTGTTACTCGGAAATATCATGTTGAGAAGGACCAAAGTGGAAAGAGCAGATGATTTAGGATTACCTCCCAGAATTGTCGAAATCAAAAGAGTCTATTTCAACGAGGAAGAAAAAGATTTGTACCAGAGTTTATATTCCAACTCAAAAAGACAATTCAACGACTACGTTGCCGAAGGTGTGGTATTGAACAACTATGCCAACATTTTCACTTTAATCACAAGAATGAGACAATTGGCAGATCATCCCGATTTGGTTTTGAGAAGACACACGGGAGAAGATGCGCCGCTGGAGCGTAACATCATCTGTCAATTGTGTGATGACGAAGCTGAGGAACCTATCGAATCCAAGTGTCATCACAGATTTTGTCGTATGTGTATCACGGAGTATGTTGAGAGCTTTGATGATGTAGATGCCAGTAGTTCCAAACTGTTGGAGTGTCCTGTTTGCCATATCGGTTTGTCAATTGACTTGAGCCAGCCGTCCATTGAGGTAGATGAAGTGGATGCGAAGAAGGGTAGTATCGTGAATAGAATCAGAATGGATGGTGAGTGGAGATCCTCGACTAAAATTGAGGCCCTTGTCGAGTCTTTATATAAATTGAGAAGCGACAAAGTTACCATCAAGTCTATTGTGTTTTCACAATTCACATCGATGTTGGACCTTATCGAATGGCGTTTGAAAAGGGCCGGATTCGAGACTGCCAAACTACAAGGATCTATGTCACCGATACAAAGAGATAGCACGATCCGTCATTTCATGGATAATCCTCAGGTTGAGGTGTTTTTGGTTTCATTGAAAGCCGGTGGTGTGGCGTTGAATTTGTGTGAACTGTCTCAAGTTTTCATTATGGATCCATGGTGGAACCCTAGTGTCGAATGGCAGTCAGGGGATAGGGTTCATAGAATTGGTCAACATAGGCCGGTAAAAATTACGAGGTTCTGTGTTGAGGATAGCATCGAGCTGAGAATTATAGAATTGCAGGATAAGAAGCTGAATATGATAAATGCTACAATCAATCATGACGATGCAGCTGTCAACAAGTTGACACCAGATGATTTGCAATTCTTGTTCATGAATTGATACACAATGATTATTGAATATTTTTTGTTTAGGTTGCTATTTTAAAAGTAAAGTTTTATTCCAAAAAACGAAAATCCATAAATTTTATTGACATGAAATCTATTAGTTTTTGATGCTCCTTATAATCGTCTAGACGCCTTCGCCGAACGTTGTTAATCTCATGCCAGATAACCGCTAAAATTCACCAAGTAACCAATTTTTCTTCAAACATGATATGATTTGAAGGTTACTAGCGCACAACTCACATTAAACATGTATAGCTAGTACATATATATTCAAATGAATTGAAGAGTCGTTAATGCCTTTGCTCATCTCTTGAGGGAAACCCATAATCCAACATTGGGACGTGGATCACTAAGCTAAAAAAGTGGTTGATCAATAAAAAAAGTAAAGAAGATGAAGTGAGCATGATCCAACAAATTGAAAAAAGTAAAAGACAGATAAACAAAAACTCATTTAGCCAATTTATTTAATGGTCTGATGATGACAGCCGGATGATGGATGAAGTTGGCTGAGAAGCCCAAAAATCCAATTAATCTTTAAAGAACGTTTTCATTACTTGAAATAAATACAATCTTATTTATCTGAGTCTCCATTTTCCATCAAATCACTTTGAACTTTTCTTTCAACGATCACTTTACAAGGAAGGGTTTGGGGAACATACCCTCATACGAAATGAATGCTGAGCCGGTTGAACGTAAGTTGGTTTTAACATCTTTATCTGTCATTTCACTACCGTGCCACTAAGAAGGGCGTGAAAAAAAACCTTTAAAAAAGTGAACAATATCAGGAACACAAAGAAAGCCAAAGAAGAGGAGGGAGTAATGTACATACACCAATAATTTAATTAGGTCATTTCAACAAATTTTTTAAGATGGCACAGAGGAAGCTTTTACAGTATGTATATGTCTAATGCTGTTCTGCAATTGTGTAAGCTCAAACTACTAACAATGAAATGACACCGACAGGGAAATTGATAAGGTAATAAAGAAGGTGAAAGAAGGAACGCTGGAGTTCGACTACCTATATGAGAAATTGACAACATCGGAGAACTCTTCACAAAAGGAAAAACTTGAAGGAGACTTGAAGAAAGAGATTAAGAAGTTGCAAAGATCGAGAGACCAAATAAAGACATGGATGAGCGGGAATGATGTAAAGGATAAATCCCAATTGGCAGAAATGAGAAAAGAGATAGAAGCAGACATGGAGAAGTTCAAAGATATCGAGAAAGAGATGAAGACAAAGGCTTTCAGTAAACAAGGTTTGAACATGCAGCAGAAGTTGGATCCTAGAGAGAAGGAGAAGTTGGAGACGGCGAACTTCATTCAAAGCATGATAGAAGAATTGGTTTTACAAAGCGAAAGTTTAGAGCTGAGGATTGATTCGTTGAGCTCATCGAAGAGAAAATTGACATCTAAAAAGCAAGAGGAAGTGAAAGATAATCAGGAAAAGCTAGATAGGAACAATTACCATCAAACACAATTGGAGTCAATTTTGAGATTGTTAGAAAATGGAGACTTGGATACTGATGACATTGCGGAGATCAAAGAAGATATCGAATATTATGTTGATCACAACCAAGAAGACTTGTTTGTTGACGATGATTCCATCTATGATGCTTTAGGTTTGGAATCGAAAGAGGAATACTTCACTAGTTTGGAGGAAAAGGAGGATTCGCTGTCTTCTGTTCCTCCAGCATTGTCGTCACCGGCACCAACAAGTGCTGCCACGTCCGAATATCGTTCGCCTCCAGCACCATCTCCTCCACCGCTGTCAGCTACCGGGCAGTCTGCACAAGTGAAAAGGATAGTCTCCAATCCAGCACCTATACTGGTCAAACAACCTGCAGTGGTATCAACAAACTCGAGTCCTTCCTTGAATACGATACCAATGGCGACAAAGATAAATGCAACACCAAAAGTGAAGTATGCTTCCATCATTGCTGCCAACCAGCAACAGCAGCAATTACAACAACTGCAACAACAACAACAAGCTGCGGCATCTGCAACCAACACAACAACGAACACCCCAACCCAAGGGCCCGTACCCCAGCCTTTATCAGCAATTCCATCCTCATTGCAACAAGGTCCTCCTGGGTTAACAAGGGTGGCAACGAATACCACAACTGCATCATCACTTACACGAGAAAGCACACAGTCTCCACAACTGCTGTCCTTGGAGAACAGTAATAACATCACTGGTACATTGGAAGAATGTGAAACAATCAAAGATTTGCTCCCCGCATTGAAGGAGGCTGAAAACTTGATAGAGAAGCCCTTGCAATTTGAAGATATATCTGAAATCTTGAAAGGTTCCTTGTTGACATGCCCTGATTCGTTTGATTCTGATAAGAGAAAAATTTATCACAGTGATTCCCCCACGAGAACATTTGTCTACTATCCTCAAGAACCTTTAATTCTGTTGACAAACAACACCAAGAATTTGGCCTTATATGATGAGTCGACCTTGTTTTACATCTTTTATCATCATAGGTTACCTTTGGTCGATATATCATATCATACCACATATGGTAAATACTTACAGTATAGTGCTGCTAGGGAATTGGTGAGAAGAGGATGGTGGTTCCATACTAGAGATCAATTTTGGGTACGCAAGGATGATGAAAATGACTGGAATTATTTTGACAACAAATTGGATTGGAGTTTAAAGAAAATGGATTCCGATGGCGACTTTGTACAATATTTAGCACAATTATAACAACTCCTGTTTTAGAAAATTTTGACTAAAGTGGCATATTTGCCTGTAATTCTGTTCAAATCCAAGAACACCACCGTAATAAGGATCATCGACAATTTTGCTGAACTGTGGATCTGTACCATACTCTCCAAATAATTTAACTACCGTTTTTTTGTTCCCTTTGGGTCTTAATCTCTCTACATTACGCAAATTATTCTCGTCCATCACAAGCAAGAAATCAAATCTCTCAAACTCCTTTGCTGTTAATTTCTGAGCTCGGTGATCCACCTTGACTCCATGTCTGTTACAGCACTCCACAGAGCGGTCGTCTGGTGTCTCACCAGCGTGGTACAGCGCTGTACCGAATGAGTCAATTTTGTCAAAGTATGAAGACTTGCCTTCCTGGGCAACAACATGCTTGAAAACGGCTCTAGAATCAAGTGGTTTTCACAGTTAGTCTTATGATTCCATTGCAAGCAGACAAACGCGGGAATCTGTATCTGATTATACTTACTCAGCCATGGGACTACGGCATCTAAAGTTTGTAGAGGATATTGTTAGTGGATCAAGTTGATTTTAAAAGTGATCATCGTTCGAACCCTTCAAATAAACTTACATGTTCCCAAGACACACAAAGGCAACGGATATTTTGTGATCAGTAGTCATCAGTGTATCCGTATAAGCTTCTAACGTGGTTTTAATTCTGTGAATCTTTCATATCAATTTTGAAGAATTTTGTGTGTGTCTGGGCTTGAAAAACTTAGATTATTACCAACTTCGGTCTGAGAGTCCATTCAACGTAACAAGCCATTCGTCCCGATCTTTCAACGGCCAGTTACAATGAATTTAGCATCCAATGAGCCACACATGCCCGCGTAATCCCAGAGATTCATAATCATGGGGAGGCGGCACTAAAAATATGTTGACGCGACATAACAGTTGAAGTTGTGAGTGCTTCAATGTGCTAGGAACGAGACATTGTTTAATTGGCTACAAATATAAAGTTTGTTTGTAGTCCTAATCTCCTACATATTGGCCTTCCATACTCTAAGTCATAGATCGTCGTGATTTAAATTCTACTCTGTTTTGGTTAATCATGTCTTGCAATCGAGTTGTGTTCTTGGTGTTAGTCATTGATACTCAAATGACAGTTGCTTCATATTTCAGAACGAGAGTCTATGGGCCCACAGAGTACGCAAAGAATGCATCAGCAGAAGATTGTAGCCTACAAACTCAAGATAATAACTATATGAAGTCAGAAACTGTATACACTTCGATAACGTCATCGGATTATCTCCAACTTCGATGGGGTAACACTATGGTCTTATTTTTTAGATGCCCTTCCAATGAGAAGTCTTATTCAACTCAAACGTTTCGACCAATTGCAAATTCTCAGTGCTTTTGCCGATTATCACATCATACTTACCCAGCTCAGAGCACCAGTCGTCATAATACTCATCATAAAAGGATGTGGCATACTTAAGAGAGACCTTAATGTTACAGCTTTTAGTCTCTTCTGGAGCCAATTCAAACTTCACGAACCCCTTCAATTCCTTTACTGGTCTTGTGATTGAAGGAGAATGTTGATGGACGTATAATTGAGATACCTCTTTACCGGTCACTTTACCAACATTAGTGACGTCGAATGTGGCAACCAATTCATCAGCAGTAACATTTAATTGCAAGTTATCATATTTGAAATTGGTATACGATAATCCGTGTCCAAATGGGAACAAGACTGGTCTGTCCACTTTCTCGTAAAATCTGTAATCAACGTAGACATCTTCACCATACACCACTTGCCCGTTGTTCGATTTGAAATTGAAAAAAGTTGGGTTGTCCTCCAATCTGTTTGGAAAGGTCATTGACAATTTACCACTTGGGTTAACGTCCCCATAAAGTACCTCTGTAATGGCAGGACCCAACTCGTTACCCCCGAACCAAGCTTGCAAAATTGTTGGAACTTTGTCCGCCCATGGGAACTCACAAGGAGTTCCAGAATAGTTGACTACAACAGTGTTAGGATTTGCCAGCACAATCGCTTCTACCAATCGGTCTTGTAAGCCAGGCAATCTCAGGTCTTCCCTGTCATACAGTTCACTTTCGTACTCTTGAGAAGTTCCCGTGAAGATGATTACCTTGTCGTTACTCTTGGCTACTTCCACGGCACGACTGATCTCCTCTTCATCATCGATCACCTTACCTGCTCCCCATTGTAAAGAGCCAACTCCAACGGTCTCTTCAGTCATTCCGCTTGTCAACTTAGAGGTTAAACCACTACCGAAGGCTAACTTAACTTTATATTGTTTACCCTTTGACAACTTGATCTGGCCTTTTTCTTCCACAGAGCCAATGTTGAAAAAAGTGTTTCCAAATTTTTGATTTGTCTTGTTATCAACAACCAACTTGTCATCGACATAAATCAAGGCAGTACCAACGCAAGAACATCCAAATTCATAAAAGCCATCTTCCTCTGGAATGAACAAACCTTCGAAATCCATGTAACATATTCTGCCGTTGGCGACGACATCTGGATGCAAGTAGTCCACCATGTGCATGTAGGATTGATCTAATTCTAGCTGATCAACCATTTTGGTTTTGGCTTCATCCAAATAAACCTTGATGGAAAACCCTGTAGAACCATCTGGTCTTTTCAATTGAGTTCCCAAGCCTGGGAGCATCTTGTATGCTTTGCAACCAATGGCGTAAGTGGCATTTTTGTCCCGCTTGATGATGCTTTCGTAAGGGGTAGTGTTATAATAGCTCAACAATGAAGCCGATCCACCACCACAGTATGCAGAATATTTAGCATTAGGACCCATGACGGCAATTTTCTCTTTAGGCTTCAAAGGTAAAATGCCACCATCATTTTTCAACAATACTATGGAGTCGGCAGCCAACTTCCTCAACATGGCTGCTGTCTCTGGAGTGTCATTAGAAGTTCCTTCCTCTGCATTTAATGGGATTCCTGAGCTCAAAGTATACTTCACCAAATTTAGAACCTCTTTGACACGTGCATCTAATGCCTTAATATGTGTTTCTTTCGAAGTGATAGTATGAGCCACGGAGTCATATTTTCTAATTTTTGGAGGACCAGGCATTTCTAAAGACAAGCCGGCATCGATCGACTCCTTAATAGAGTAACATCCGAACCAATCACTCATGAACAATCCCTCAAACCCCCATTCATCTCTCACAGTGTCTGTCAATAGTTTTTTGGATTGAGATGCATGAGTTCCGTTCACCTTATTATAAGCCGTCATTATCAGTTCAGGCTTTGCGTCTCTAACGGCAATTTGGAATGGCATGAGGTATATTTCTCTCAAGGCTCTTTCTGAAATAGTGGTATTGATCGAAAGCCTTTCGTCTTCGATATCGTTACATACGAAATGTTTCAAAGTAGCTGCAATGTGTTCGTTTTGCATACCTTTTATAATTGATGCAGCGCTCAAACCAGCAAGAACTGGATCAGGTGAGTAACTTTCGAAACCACGGCCACCCAATGGAGATCTTTGCATGTTGGCAGTTGGGCCCAAAATGACATGAGCTCCCTTCGCTTTGGCCTCTTTGCCCATCAATTGGCCCGCGTCTTCCAATAAGTCTTGATCAAATGTAGCAGCTAATGCAGTTCCACATGGGAAGCAGCCGGAACGTACACCGTTGAAAAACTTGGTTCCTCTGATACCATTAGGACCGTCACTGATTATTATTGCGAGGGCAGCGATTGTTAGTACATTGGCTAGGCTTCAAATGATGCTCCACATCCAAATTGCACAAGAAAGATGACTTACGAGACTCTCAAAGAAGGAATTCCCAACCTCTCAATTTTGGCTGTGTGCCAGAAATCGACACCGGAGATCAATTTGACCTTTTCGTCTAGAGTCAATTGTGAAACTAATGTATCAACGTCGAAGTCTTTTGGATCTGTAATCATTGTAGTGTTTAAGTAAAGATGATAAATTTGATGTCGTTTATGTGTTGTTTGTCAAGAATTGTGAAATGGTTTTCAGTTGTTCAATTTGAGACAAATGAGAAACTTTGTCCACACGGTGGGAAGAGTTCCGTTTTAATACAAACACAGAAAAAAACCCTAAATCAATCAAGAAAAAAAAAACAATTGTGAAATATTTGCGGGGTACGAATGACACATCTCTTGGTTCTGTCACTTGGGACAAACAAAGAAGATTATCCAATAAGAGATAACATACAAACCCAAAACAAAAGCTTCAAGTCATTAAGACATTTGATATACTATCATCTTAATTGATTGTGGGTTTACTTTTAGTTTCATAGCTTTTACGTAGTGATATAATGGAAACAGCCTCAGTAAAATTCTACTGCATTGCCCCAGGTCAAAAATTTGAAGAATTCTTCTTCCACAAGGCATCATCGTCATAATCCTCACCATAATCTCATTATCATCTTCTCAGAGACAGCTTTTAGCCCAAGTTAGATGTAAATGATCGTATCATATTAATTCCATACTTGCAGCACTTAATCTATCCAAAGTCTTAAACAATACAAAACAACAAGAGTATGTGATTTTCAGTTATATCTGCTATGTGGGGACAATCTTAATATATATATTTATTAGGTGGAGTCAACATTAAAGGTATTACTGAGTAGCAGTTTTATTTGAGTATCACAGTATATCAGCCAATTAGCATCAGTCGCCGAATATGCTAACTGTTCAAAAATACGCGGCAGATTTGTTTGTAACACAATAAGATCAATGTTCTAACTCGTATTTTATGCATAGAGGCCTAAGTGATCAAAAGTCGTGCCTCATTGGGAGATAGAAAAAAAAATTTCCATATCGGGCAGTGGATCGGCCACAAGTCATAACAGATGTATGAACCGATATATCCCATTCTCCCCTCTCTTACCTCAACTACACTCTTCATAACTCGAAATATCACCTTAGTGAGGTGCTACTAAGGAATCAGTATATACAGAGCTATATCACTGGGAAGCATTTATGGCACAACAATGTCGATCTTTTCTCCTCCGCTGAATGACAGTATCGAAAAGAAGATGGAGGAGACCTCTTAATTTTGATCACTTTTCCCAATTTGGTTGCTTGATTTGTGTGGGGTATTGCTTAAATATCTAAAAAGACCCCATGCAATAAATCATATCTTTATAGCCTTTTGACCGGGTATCACACATCAATCTTTTTGTAACGAAGTGATGCATGGGGGGGGGGGGGCACGTCGGTAATCATTCTTCGTTAGAAGAAATGGTATCCCCCAATTGTTGATATTCGTAATCTATAAAATTCAACTTAGTGCTCTCTTCTTTTGATACAGATATTTGGATAACTGAAAACTATCTGAAAAACACCCACATTAGAACACTGTTTCAGACATGTCAAGCGCAGCTAGCTTAGAATCAAAAGAAGTTATTTTAGGACATGTTTCTATTGATGATAAAGACGGTCTTGGTGGTGCAGAAGACAGGCTTAAAGCTGTACTACCAGACTATGGAAGAAACTCATACTTGCACAAGCAATTTTTGTTGAGATTGAATTTTCTTCTCTTCATCATCTCACTTTCATCCACCAATATGGGTTACGATTCCACGATGATCAGTGCTTTACAAAGTTTTGATGATTGGAACTCCTATATGAGTAATCCACAGGGATCAAAGCTAGGTGCTTTGGTCAACGGATTGACATTTGGTTGTCTCCTGTCCTTCCTGTTCGCCTCTTTCCTCTCAGACAGACTCGGTAGGAGAAATGCTATAGTGCTTGGAGACATCATGGTGATCATTGGGGTTATCTTGCAGAGTGCATCACAAAATTACGGCATGTTTATAGCCTCGAGGTTCATTCTTGGTGTCGGTAGTGGTATTGCTCTAGTTTCCGCACCCACCTTATTGACAGAATTGGCATACCCTACTCATCGTCAAGTGGTGACCACTTGTTACAACTGTTGTTTTTCTCTTGGTCAGATGCTCTCTGCTTGGGTCACGTTCGGCACCAAAGATGTTGCACATGAATGGTCCTGGAGGATCCCTTCCATAACACAGGGGGTATTTCCCTTGGTGCAAATTCTCTTCATATATTTCGTTCCGGAATCTCCAAGATGGTATATTGATGCTGGAAGATACGATGAAGCACGCGCTGTATTGATGAAGTTCCATGCTGGTAATGATGAGCAAATTGGTGGCGCCTTAGTTGACTTCGAAATGTCTGAGATTAGAAGTGCCATTGAAGTGGAGAAGATGGCAGACAAGTTCTCCTATTTCGACTTTTTCAAAACTCCTGGAAATAGAAAACGTCTCTACTTAATTGTGATCGTTGCCATGATGATGCAATTATCAGGCAGCAGTTTGGTAGGAGCCTATATGAACATTATCTTGGACAGCATTGGAATTCGCTCTAAGAGTCAGAAATTGATAGTCAATGCTGGTATGGCAATATACAATCTTGGTATTGCATTACTGGCTGCATTTTCGGTGGCTCTTTTCAAGCGGCGCACAATGTTTCTTACTTCTTCCACCTCAATGTTGGTTTGTTTTGTCATCTGGACAATTTTATCCGCTATCAACACGCAACGAAATTTTACCGATAAGCCATTGGGTCAAGGTGTATTGGCTATGATATTTCTCTTCCAACTAAGTTATGCTTTTGGATTACAAGGTTTGCCATATTTATTTATAACCGAAATTCTCCCCTTCACTCTTCGATCAAAGGGAATGAACGTCTTTCAATTCAGTCAGATGGCCTGGTTTATTTTCAATGGATTCACTAACCCGGTGGCATTACTGGCTATTGATTGGAAGTACTATATAGTTTTCTGCTGCACGATTGCAGTAGAGATACCTATTGTCTATTTCACTTTCCCAGAAACATCGGGTAGAACTTTAGAAGAGGTTGCTGAAGTTTTTGGAGAAAATCCGTCAAAATTAGTGGACGATATTGCAAGTGCTAAACTGGAGGTTGAGTACGTCGAAGATGCTTGAGAATTTTTGACGTCTTTGATTGATTTTCATGGAAGTTTTAGTTTACCCGAGTGACTATTTGATTGAGGTCATAACTGTGACACGAACAGTTATTGTTCGCATTGAGTTATTTATTTCAATGATATAAATATCGGTTTCCCACCTATGTCTTTGTTCTTTGAGATTGTGGCCAACAGTAATGACCAAATGTATGTGGTATGATGACCTGACTTATTGTTAACAATTTTATAATCTTCAACTATTGCTGACTCTTTGGATCACTTAGCATCGACATTATTGATCGAATCGTAAAGTTTCAAGATAGGTATCGTAATAATTCAAATGGAGTGTGGGGTCAATTCTGATAAACAATCCAAAAATTTGATAATTATCATGTGTCCCTCGTCCCTCGATGTCATAGCATACATCTTGTCTTGTAGCATCCTAATTGTTTTCAATCTCACCAGCAGCAGTTGCAAAGCCAAGCAAATGTGTTACTAATACCAGCAACAGTTTTAAAGCCAAGCAAAATGTTTTACAAATTTTTTGATGAGAACTGATTAGGGGAAAAACTTTACAGCTGACACAACGCGATGCCTTCTATGGTAGTGATTATGGTGATATAGTAGTGCCTAATACACCAATACAACCTGAATGTAATAAAATAGGCTTTTCGATCAGAAGCTTTTTCGATATTAGCCTCGACCTTCTCTTGAATGTGGAATTACTCAGTAAGATGAAGCAACTGACATGCTTATCTCAACTTTTTCAAGATTCTTGTCATAATGGTCATTGAGTGCGCTTTCTAGCAAGTGTTAAGCTTTGCGATGTTGATCCCCACAATCCGAAGGTAATTTATGTGGATGATCTTCACTCAACCTTGCTCGAGAATTTTACGGTTTTGCGAAATCATAACTGAAGTGGGGGAGTTCTGTTTCAAGTTAACGAATCGTATTTAAGGGCGTATCATTGTGCAAAGATTGATTTTTATTACGATATAGTTGAACTGACAACAAGATTACAGAAGAGACAAAATGTCAAGTACAAATACAGATCACTTATCAGATGAGGAAAATCTCGAAAACGAGTCCAACAAAGACAGCATAGTTCCAGAAAAAGTGTACAAAAAGGTTCTACCCGACTATGGTAAATTTTCGTTTCTTCGCAAGGGCTTTTTGTTGAAATTGAACTGGCACATATTCATTGTTTCCTTGTCTTCCACTAATACTGGATATGATTTCTCCATGTTGAACTCATTGCAAACTATGGCTGATTGGAATTCATACATGGGAAGTCCTGAAGACTCCAAATTGGGCGCCTTGGTGTGTGGTACCAAGTTTGGTGTCATCGCCGGTTTCCCATTTGCATCAATCATTTCAGATAAACTTGGTAGAAGGAATGCGATCGCTGTCGGTAATTTAATTATGTGTATCGGTGTTGTGCTTCAAAGTGCTGCTCAAGATTACGCGATGTTCATAGTGGCTAGGATTGTGCTCGGTATTGGAAGTAGTCTTGCCATCACTTCAGCTCCTACGTTGATGAGTGAACTTGCTTATCCCACGCATCGTCAAGTTGTTACTACTTCTTATAATTGTTGTTTTTATTTGGGAGCCCTTATCTCTGCTTGGGTTGGATTTGGTACTAGAAATGTATCAGACCATTGGTCATGGAGAATTCCATGCATCATCCAAGGTGTGTTCCCTTTGTTTCAATTAGTATTTTTGTATTTGGTTCCGGAGTCTCCAAGATGGTTGATCGATAAGGGAAGATATGACGAAGTGAGGGAGATATTAATGACATATCATGGAGGCAGCGATGAAGCTATTGGTGGTCCATTGGTCGAGTTTGAAATTTCTGAAATTCAAAGCGCCATTGAAATGGAAAAGATTGCTGACAACTATTCATATTTGGATTTCTTCAAAACTCCAGCTAACAGGAAAAGATTGTATTATATCAACATCGTTGCCTTTATGATGCAAATGTCAGGTAACAATTTGGTATCAGCATACTTGAACAAAGTTTTAAATTCCATCGGCATCACATCTTCTAGTCAAAAATTGATTGTTAATGGTGGTTTGATGGTTTACAACTTTGGTGTTGCGGCAATAATTGCATCCCTTGTCAATTTATTCAAGAGAAGAACAATGTTTCTTGGCTCGGTTAGCTCGATGTTGATATGTTTTGTACTTTGGACAATACTCTCAGCGATTAATACCAAGAGAAACTTTGAAGATAAGAGATTAGGTCAAGGTGTTTTGGCAATGATCTTTCTCTTCTATTGTTGTTACAATTTTGGCTTCAACGGTGTGCCATATCTCTACATTTCTGAAATTTTGCCCTTCACTATGAGATCCAGAGGTATGAATATCTTTACACTCATGCAACAACTATGGACAATCTTCTGCAGTTTTACAAATCCTGTGGCATTAGACAACATTAATTGGAAATACTATATTGTCTACTGCTGTATCTTAGGAATGGATTTGCCTCTTGTGTATTTAACCTTTGTTGAAACATCGGGTAGAACGTTAGAAGAGGTCGCCGAGGTCTTTGGCGAAACCCCAGATGCTTTACTGGAATTCAACCCAGAGAAATTTAAGGCCGAACATGTTGAGGATGTTACTGACGTTTGAGGCCCTTGAATGTGATTGATCATTTTCAAGTATACGGATGACTTTATAAAATGATGATTGATATTTTTTGTAATAAACTTTCATCCAAATTTTTATGATATTAAGTTGCCGATTTATGTGAATTTTGTATTTAAGAATCCATATATGGTGCGATACTTCTGCATAACTCTATACTTGAGCTGTCATGTGGTTTAACTTACAAAATTAGTTTTCAATGAGAACATATTCAGCCACGTCCGTTTACTGAGATCTTGAACCAATTTTGTACAACAGATATAAATGGAGGATCATAAAATAAATGGAGGATCCAGTTCAATAGAAGCTTATTTCCCCTCCTCTTTTCAAAACTATGGCCATTGAAAGGCTGATTCTGTTTTATTTTTAGTTTAGTTTTTTTGTGGGGTAGTGTATCACTGAAAGCCCTTGATTTGCAGATTTTTACTGAACTTCAATTTGCAACAGGGCTACTACTGATTTACGTGAATGTTAATTACAATGAACTTTCCTATGACATATTACTAATTATTAGACAATGCTCCTGTTGATTTTGTGGGCTTTCATTACCTTTGTCGGTAATTCAAAATGGAGGATCAATGAAAACTGATGCATCTATATCCTTCATTTGCAACAACTAGTATTGTTGCTTCCCATTGAGATGTTCTTTGTGCAGTAAAAACTCACAAAAGATGTCCAGTACTGTTAGTTTTGATAACGTGTCATACAAGGATCAATAGGATTTGCCCCAAGAAGAAGAACAAATCACAAGGGAAGAGTTGTACAAAAGTCTCCTACCAAACTATGGTAGATTTCTGTACCTTCACAAACCAATTTTGCTCAAATTGAACTTCTTCATTTTTATCGTGTCGATGTCTGCCACTAATTGGGGTTCGATACAGCCATGTTGAATTCACTTCAAAGCATGGCTGATTGGAGAACCTACATGAACAACCCACAAGGATCAAGATTAGGTGCACTTGTTTGTGGTGTCACGTTTGGTTGTATGATTTCTTTTCCTATTGCATCAAGGACGTCAGACAAATTTGGAAGGAGAAACTCTATCATTATTGGAGATCTGATAATGATGATTGGAACTGTCCTTCAAGGTGCTGCACAAGATTATGCCATGTTCATTGTAGGCCGATTGGCATTAGGATTTGGAAGTGGTATTTGTATCATCTCGGCCCCAACCTTGATGAGCGAGTTATCATATCCTACCCATCGACAAGTAGTAACAAGTGTTTATAACTGCGGATTCTATCTCGGTGCAGTTATTAGCGCTTGGGTTTGTTACGGTACCAAGGATGTGTCTCAAAATTGGTCATGGAGAATTCCCTCTATAATACACGGTTTCTTTCCGGTATTTCAAACCATATTTATTATTTTCGTTCCAGAGTCGCCAAGGTGGTTGGTCAGTAATGAAATATATGAAGATGCAAGAAAAATCTTGATGACTTACCATGCAGGCAATGATGAAGTTTCTGGAGTAGCATTGGTAGATTTTGAGATGTCGGAGATCCAGAGTGCTATTGAATTGGAAAAAATAGCAGATAAGTACGCATACAAGGATTTCCTCATGACTCCAGCCGATAGGAAGCGGTTATATCTTATAATTGTTGTTGCTATGATGATGCAACGCTCAGGCAATAGCTTACTTTTTGCTTATTTGAACAAAGTCTTGATCTCTATTGGTATCACATCTGCTAATGAACAATTAATTGTCAGTGCTGGTTTAATGGTTTATAATCTCGGTAATTATACTCTATTTGCGTTCTGTGTCAATTTATTTAAAAGAAGAACCATGTTCATTTCATCGGTCATTGGCATGATCGTCTGCTATGTCATTTGGACGATTTTGTCAGCAATCAACGTGAAGAGAAACTATGAAGACAAGAGCTTAGCACAAGGGGTCCTTGCAATGATGTTCTTATACTACGGTGCTTTCAACTTCGGCTTAATAGGTGTTCCATTCTTGTACGTCACAGAAATCATGCCTTTCACTTTGAATGAATATCATTTACTTAACACAAGAGTTGTGGACTGTTTTCAGTAGTTTTGCGAATCCAGTAGCGTTAGATATTATTGGGTGGAAATGTTACATTGTCTGTTGCTGTATTGTTGGTGTGGAACTTCCCGTAGTGTACTTTACTTTTGTTGAAACATCTGGTAGAACTTTGGAGGAGGTTGCTAAGGTCTTTGGTGAAAACCCAGATGCTTTAAGAGATTTTGATATCGAGGATCATGGTTGAGCATGCAGAGATTGTCAAGGATGTTTGAGAATGTCGAAGTACAAATTCTTTCGCCTCAAATTCTACTCTCCTGTGTCATATAAGGCTTTAATATTTTCTCCACAACGACAAAAAATACGGAATGTATGAATCAAGAGTACTAAAGCCCCCAGTGAGAAACTAAGTCGATGGTAGTCCCAAACAGACAATGCTGAGAAATTCAAATGCTTTGTAAATTGTCTCTATATGGATTTTCGATCATGCTTTCGTAACAATGGAGATGAAATGACAGTTTTAAACTTACTTTGGAAAAGAACTCGTGATTTTTCAGAGGTACACCTAAAACAGTGTGGTATTCCCCAATAAATCATGAGAGAAATCATCCTTCACTTTTAATCCACCTGTGCCTTATGAAATTTTGACGAAGCTGACACCATCCAGCCACGAAACGTATTTGAGCAAAGCTGCGGCATTGCCTTCAATATGTGTTGTCAAATAGCGAAAGTATGATCCTTGGTAGTGCTTGAGTTAAGAGTGTGTTCGGCTTGATATTTACATCCAGTTTTCTACCAGAGTGATACTGCTTGATGTCTTTCATAGAGCACTAAAAGGTACATATGGCCCTAATTTTCAGGATGGCAAAACTAAGGTACCTCCTGTTCACACAACACACCAAAATCTTGTTCGTTGGCTTTCATTGGGCACAGTCAGTCAACTTTTGATGCTTGAGTACTGACAGTCGTAAGTGGTTTCAATAGCAAGCATCTTGTTTATCTGACAGGATCATCATCATCTCCTCAGTTCTCAGAAATGCTGAAAACAAAAACTTGCAAGTGCCTCGTAACTGTATTCTTTATATCAATTTTAAACTCAAACTAATTGCTCAAAATAGCCCAATTAGACTCGAACAAAACGACAATCAACGCCCGGGCCTATATGGTCAGATTGTATCAGAAAGCCTATGTATAAATAGTGATAGCCAATAGAATAAGCACAGGAGGTTGACTGTGATATAAAGAATAGCCTATTGTTTAGATCTTGCTCAAGTTTTATCGGTGTTTTTTTTTTGCTCACTCAAAAGATTTCTTCAATTGGTGTTGCTGCACCTACCTCAATACGGTTTTGAAAGATAAGTTAGGGAAAAATGATTTGCGCACATGATTTCAGAGAAAAGGCATGATCTCCATGTATCTCAAATTCCTCGTGAGAGACCGCAACCACAAGTTATCTCGGGATGTGGTACGATTCCGATGGGGATTTGGTGATTGGAACCCAACTTATGCCAAGTGCCCGCCACTTTTAATAGATAACCGCAGAAGCGGGAAAGGCTGAATTGTTAAGTATGGGGAAACAGCTGCAGGGATAAAATGTGGGGTCATCTTTTCGTTTCTGTTTATTTATTTTTTCTCTATCTTTGGCAATTTGAAGTGATCGATGATTGGTGGTGGCGTCCCTCCCCGCTGAAGAGAGATAGATGACTTCTAATAGATCTCAGTCAAGCTCGTTATAGTTAGAGACGGGATCTACCTTACCATCTTGGCAGATCGATAATGTTGTCCCACTAGCAATACGACCTGAATAGTAGCACTACTTAAGAAGACCCTTTTTCCAGACCCTGAGTACCAAACAACTATCTAAAAACGTTTACAAATATTGGATTACAATCTATTTTGAAATGTCGAGTACAAATCTAGACAACATATCAGACAAGGAGAACTTGGAAAATGATTCCAATATCGGTGAAGAAAACATGTACAAAAGAGTCTTGCCGGATTACGGCAAATACGCCTTTCTTCAAAAGGGCTTCTTGTTGAAATTGAACTGGCACGTTTTCGTTGTGTCACTATCATCAACTAACATTGGTTATGATTTTTCCATGTTGAACTCTCTACAAACCATGGCTGATTGGAATTCCTACATGGGCGACCCTCAAGGCTCCACTTTGGGGGCTTTGGTATGTGGTGCTACATTTGGTGTGATTTTGGCTTTTCCATTTGCTGCAGCCATTTCAGACAGGCTTGGGAGAAGACATGCTATAACTATTGGTAATCTGGTGATGTGTGTTGGTGTTGTTCTTCAAAGTGCAGCTCAAAATTATGGAATGTTTATTGTAGCAAGACTTGTCCTTGGTGTGGGTAGCGGTATCTCAATCACATCAGCTCCTACATTGATGAGTGAACTTGCTTATCCTACGCATCGTCAAGTTGTTACCACTTTTTATAACTGTTGTTTCTATTTGGGTGCGCTTATTTCTGCTTGGGTCGGATATGGTACCAGAAATGTGTCAAACCATTGGTCATGGAGAATTCCTTGCATAATCCAAGGTGTTTTCCCTGTTATTCAAATGCTGTTCTTATATTTTGCCCCAGAATCACCAAGATGGTTGATCGATAAGGGCAGACATGATGAAGTGAGAAAGGTATTGATGAAGTATCACGGTGGCAGTGATGAAGTTGTCGGTGGTCCATTGGTTGATTTTGAAATGTCAGAAATCCAAAGTGCCATCGAGTTGGAAAGGATTGCTGATAATTATTCCTACAAGGATTTCCTCAAGACACCAGCTAATAGAAAAAGATTGTTCTATGTCAGTGCTGTTGCTTTCATGATGCAAATGTCAGGAAACAACTTGGTGTCTGCTTATTTGAGTAAAGTCTTGGATTCTATTGGTATCACTTCTTCTGATGAGAAATTGGTAGTTAATGGTGGTTTGATGGTTTATAACTTTGGTGTTGCTGCCATAATTGCTTCTCTCGTCAATTTTTTCAGGAGAAGGACAATGTTTATCGGAGCAATCGCTTCGATGTTGTTTTGTTTCGTCGTTTGGACAATATTATCAGCTATCAACACAAAGAGAAACTACGAAGATAAAAGTTTGGGTCAAGGTGTCTTAGCAATGATCTTTCTCTTCTACCTGTGCTACAATTTCGGTTTCAACGGTGTCCCATACTTGTACATCTCCGAAATTATGCCTTTCACTTTGAGGTCCAAAGGTATGAATATCTTCACAGTTTCTCAGCAATTATGGACGGTGTTCTGCAGTTTTACGAACCCTGTGGCGTTAGACAGTATAGACTGGAAGTACTATATTGTCTATTGTTGTATCTTGGGACTGGAATTACCTGTTGTTTATTTTACCTTTGTTGAGACATCCGGTAGAACATTGGAAGAGGTTGCTGAGGTGTTTGGTGAGACTCCAGATGCTTTGCTGGATTTCAACCCTGACAAGGTTAGGACTGAACACTTTGAAAAAGCTGATGATGCCTAAGCATTTCTTCTCCATTAGTTGATAGAAAGGGTGGCAGATCGTTGAGCACATGTTCTTTTACCAAATTTTTTTTAGACAGCCCTTGCTCGTATATTAAAGTCCAACTATAGGATAACTCCTGTTTGATTTAGAAATTTGACTTTGAACTTGACATTCTCTCGAAGTAGGTATCTTTTTTCGAAGAATAGCTTTGCATTTAAAAGGAAAAAAGATCTATAAATGTTTCTGCACGTGTATTGCATTGTACACAGCAACATAGCTCTGTCACTTCATTGAACTTTTTGCTATGGTTCGATAATTTGATAAGTGCACACTAATTCATGCATGATCCATATCAAAGTAGTTCAATCAGCAAGATAACTTGTTTAGTTCAACTACAAAGTCATTTTATGAGCTAGTCACACATGCTGTAGAGTGTAAACGATACAGATGAAACCCCGTGAAGTTTCCAGCGAGTCCCGACAAAGTCACATAGTAATCCATTTATTCACGCAATGCTGCCTAAAATTTTAAGGATTCTTTGAATAATATAGCATCGCCTGTCTATTGTAAAGTGGATGATACAATATGTGAATCCTCCACCTTTTTTTTGTATGTCGTGCACATATTTTTTTCTATATTTTGTGGGGAAACGTAATCACAAGATCACCGAAAGGTCAAAACGGTTGCTGAATTAGCGACTGAGGAGTCTTTATCAGATTTATTTGTGTGACAACTTCACGCTGGCCGCTGGAGATTAAGCATCCTAGGGCTTCGGGCTTTTTGTTTATGCTTAGCTCAACCTATACCGTGCTCGGCACATTTCTCATTAATTGTTTTGAAGTCTATTAACACCTATATCGACCCTGAAGTCGTGTGGTATTGAGTCTTTCAATGTATTACTCGATGATTATCAAGAGCAATCCTCAATAAAGCTGATAATGTTGAATGATGGTAGCTCCTCCATTATTTGAAGAGTGGGGTTGCTAGAAGAATCTTAGGTTTTCTTGGCCGGGATTCAAAAGCTTAACAAAAAATAGGGGAAATCTCTCGTGGGGTCACCAGAATTTGGTCAAATGTGATACACACGATCCTCAGCATCACCCCGTGGTTTCTGCCTTTGGCTCAAAGACGATAGTCAGTCATCACTCTTGGTTTCCCATTCAACCTATTTCCTTCTGTCTCAATTTCTTTTAATTCAAGTCCAATTTTGTGAAGTATAATAGCTTTGAAATCTACTGAATTTACTTCCCTTTGGCATTACCAGTTAATATAAGAGGCTATCACGTAAAGTTATATTGAATCAATAAATTACTAAGATGTCTAGTTTGAACCTAGACCACTTGTCCAATAAGGAGAGTTTGGAGAATGACTCACCTGATGAGGAAGGCTTGAGTGGTGAAGAAATGTATAACAAAATACTACCCGATTATGGTAAATACTCATTTCTTCATAACTGATTCCTTTTGCTTTTGAATTGGCATGTTTTTGTTGTTTCATTGTCTTCAACCAATATGGTTACGACTTCTCCATGTTAAACTCTTTGCAGTCTATGCCAGATTGGAGCAACTACATGGGTTATCCTCAGGATTCAAAATTGGGGGCCTTGGTATGTGGTGTTACTTTCGGCTGTATCGCATCTTTCCCATTTGCCTCATTCATTTCAGACAACTTTGGCAGAAAGAATGCCATCACCTTTGGTAATTTAATCATGTGTATTGGTGTTATTCTCCAAAGTGCTGCTCAAGATTATGCTATGTTCATGGTAGCAAGACTTGTCCTTGGTATCGGCAGTGGGATTTCGATCATTTCTGCTCCTACTTTGATGAGCGAAATAGCGTATCCCACTCATCGTCAGATCGTCACTACTTTTTACAACTGCTTTTTTTATTGGGGTGCCACAATTTCAGCTTGGGTCGGATTCGGTGTCAAAAATGTGCCAAATCTTTGGTCTTGGAGAATCCCCTCTATCATCCAAGGCGCATTCCCTTTGATTCAACTTCTGTTCATCTATTTTGTACCAGAGTCACCAAGATGGTTGATCAGTAAAGGTAGACATGATGAAGTATCACCGTGGCAGTGATGAAGCTGTTGGTGGTCCATTGGTTGATTTTGAGATAGCAGAAATCCAGAGTGCTATTGAGATGGAAAAGATTGCTGATAAGTACTCTTATCTGGACTTCTTCAGAACTCCAGCTAATAGAAAAAGATTCTTTCTTATATGATACACCGCATTTATGTTGCAGATGTCGGGAAACGCTCTTGTGTCAGCGTTTTTGAACAAAGTTTTGAACTCCATCGGTATGACTTCCGTGAATCAACAGTGGATTCTCAATGGTGGTTTAATGGTTTATAATCTTGGTGTTGCGGCAATAATTGCTTGTATGGTTAACCTTTTCAGAAGAAGAACAATGTTTCTTGGAGCTCTTGTTTCGATGTTGGTATGCTATGTTCTTTAGACAATCCTATCAGCCATCAATACGAAGAGAATTTGAAGACAAAAGTTTGGGCCAAGGTGTTTAAGCAATGATATTTCTCGTTCCATTCACGTTGAGATCAAAAGGGATGAATGTTTTCATGCTTGCTCAAGAAGTGTGGACCGTCTTTCTAGTTTCACAAATCCTGTCGCTTTGGATAACATCAACTGGAAATTTTACGTTGTCTACTGTTGCCTTTTGGCGGTTCACATTCCTGTGGTCTATTTCACATTTGTGGAAACATCTGGAAAAACATTAGAAGAGGTAGCAGAAGTTTTTAGAGAAAATCCAGATGCTTTAATGGAATTTGGCCAAGAAAAGGAAGAAACTGAGTATATTGAAAATGCTTAGACCCGTTTGATACAACATAAATTGGGCTTGTCAAGACACTGCTCAGATGCATCAAAATTTGAGAGAATCTCTGCCTTGTATACTCTTGAAGTCTCTTTAAGACACACACTTAAAGAAAGATGATTTTAAGTAAAGATTATAAGGGATGTATTTCTTAATAGCAATTTATATACAAGTTATAAACGGTTCTGGCATCAGCAAATCAAATACAGTCAGATAAGCTATCCCTTTTTGCTGGAAACAAACTTCTTGAGACTTGCAATTGGTGATATTTTTCTGACATTGAGCAAATAATATGTCGTCAACATTGCCAGAACATTGAAGCAGATATAAACACAGTAGAAACCAACATTTCTCCATCTGTTGTTGTAATCAACTCCAATAGTTTTCAAGTATTCATCAGCGACACTGTATTGACAATAGCCACATTCTGTTGATGAGTTTGAATTGGTGATGTATCCCAGATTATCTTTCAAAAAGTCCCCCAAAAATTGTTCACAAGTTTGCCCGCTAGGTGGAGAAAGATAAGAAACCTCATCCTTTGCACAATGTACCTCTCTATTGTGCAATACAGTCGAAACAAGATCTTGGATAAAATATGTGACCGGAGACACCTTGTACATGAATGTCCAGAAACCAGGCATCAACCGAACACTTTGGAGAACACCTGAAAAAGCAAAGATGAATTGAAAGAAGAAAGCCGTCATCACTTGAGCCGAAGGTAAGTTTGGAGCTGTATAGAAGATCATCAATGCGAATGAAGTATAAAAACATTGGTAGAAAATGCAGTAGACCAACCAAAATACCCCCAGTCTGTCTGGGGCGTTGTCCAATTGAATCGGAAAGTACCATGCCGCATAGTAAATGGTTGAGGCGACAAGGGAGTAAGGCAATTCGTTGAGCCACTGAGCAATGAGCATTGCCGACCAGTGAAATGTGTTCGACTTGGATTCTCTCACTTCGTACACCCGTCTGGATGATACAGCTTTTGTTTGAATCTGATTCGATAAAGGTGCACCAATAACCATAGCCATGAAACAGGCAAACATCCCATCTTGCATTCCGATAACCGAGTGCTTGACGTTGAAAAATGAGAATCCAACAATCAATCCCGCTAATATGAGCATCATGAATTTTGATCTAACATAATTAACGTCTCTGTAAAATTGAATTGCAGTTCTCTTGGCAACACACCTCATCTGATAATGGAATGGCATTGCATAGGTATAGCCGTACGCCTTGGCTAAGACAACTTCTGATTTTGGAGCTGTTTCTTTGATCAATTTTTCGATTTCCAATGTTGTATTCTTGTATTCATCACATGAGGTCCATATATCAAACCAATTTTCAGTTACTTTAGCCGTGGCACCGGCACCAATCACTTCCAATATGTATTCTGCTGCATTTTCAGATGCATCACATTTCCTAGCTCCATGAGATTCGAAATAGTCCAAAATTGTTCTCGAGTTGTCACCGATATCTCCAAAATAGACAGTTTGACCACCCTTCTGTAACAACAATAACCTATCAAACGCTTCAAACAAGGTTGGTGAAGGTTGGTGAATAGTACACAAGATGGACTGTCCAGCATTACTCAAATCTCTTAAAACTTGGACAATTGCCCATGCTGATTGTGAGTCTAAACCGGAAGTGGGCTCATCCAAGAAAAGAAGTAACTCAGGCTTGGCAACCATCTCAGTGGCAATTGATAGCTTTTTCCTCTGTTCAACATTCAATCCGTAGCCAGAGTTACCAGCAACTGCATCGGCATAATCACGCATCCTTAATACATCGATCACTTCTTCGACGTACGCTAATTTTTCATGTTCCGGAACTGAAGCTGGTCTTCTCATTTTAGCTGCAAACTGCAATGATTCTCTAACGGTCAATTCTGGAAGATGAACATCTTGCTGCTGAACATACCCGGTTCTTCTGATGAATGAGTTACCTAAGGGCTTACCATTAACTAACATATCACCAGAAACGACACCAACATCAACACGCTGTGACAAGACATTCAATAAAGTTGTCTTTCCGGCACCACTTTCCCCCATTAAGGCGGTCAATGTGCCTGGCTTTACATAGCCCTGAACGTTATCTAATAATTTGAGCGTATCCGCTTGTTGATGTATAAGATAATCCACATGTTGCCACATGAAGATTTCATCAGACCCTAACAATTTGGTGTGGGTTTGTCTCAAACTTCTTGTGTTGTCGAACTCTTCATTGACTGTTCCAAGTTCCCGAGCCCCTTTCTCTACGTCCCCTCTCTGTTCGTGATCATCGGGATCGTAATCGCCTGGGTTGATGACGGCGTCAGAAAAATGGGCTCCTCTAGTAAACGACAAGTGATCACCACCACTTTTCATTGGCCTGATACGTTCACTGGCTATGCAATTCAAAGCAATAAATGCAAACCAGAACAATAATAATATACCAAAGTTTCTCCACACGTGAGAAAAATCATATTGGAAGGTTATACTCATGTAGAAATCACCATCGACAAAAGTTTTACCATTGCTTGCAGTAAACCCACAAACTTGGTTAGAAGATGAAACATTTTCATATCCGGGCCCTGAAGGTACTAGATTAGTACAGTCCATCTTTCTTCCATGAAACTCTGTAGTGATCATCAGCTCAAAACCATACAAAATTGGATTCATGTAGGAAATCCACTTAAACCACGGGACCATTGATGGACGATGAATCATATATGATGAATAGATGACCGTTGTCATCACGATGACACCTGAGATGGCTAAAGCTGGAGCAATCGATTGGAAGAAAGAACCAATCATTAAAAACATAGAATTGATGACTTGAGCAGTCAAGACGATGAAAAGCAAAAATGTGAAAAATGAACCAGGATCTACCTTCAAATTTCCCAAAAAATAAACCACAATGGCAAACAAGGTAATCGAAAGTGATCTCAAGGGAACTTGAGTGATCACTGAGGCTAATACGTTAGCTGAGGGATGGTAGAAGGAGTATCCTTTCTGTTTCATCAAAATAGGTCTTTCACTGAAATGACCAGCGATAGCAGATATCGACGACAAGGAGAAGAAAAGCAAGGTGAAAAAAATGAGCCCACCTCTGCTGAAAGCACCATCAGTGGTGTTTGGCATATTATAAAATAGCGAACCACAAATCAATGATTGAATAAAGGCAAATGCTATGCTCACAATGGTGTAAGCCTTGTCACCAATGAGATTTTGGGCATCTCTAATGGTACACAACCTTACTTGCTCCCAAAAACTAACAGTGTATCTCGATTTGGAAGACTGATGTTTCAGTTTTTCCTGTTTCAGATTAGCCTGAAACAGAGCTACTGTCTCCTGAGATCTGGCCTCATCCTTCTTTCTTCTGATTTCATTCCGCAAGTTCAGATACTCGGTTGAGTTCAACCAGTACTGTTCAAACTCCACAGCCGTTTTAGGAACACGATTTTCCCAACCTTTACGTGGGAACCTACCAATTGGATCAGTCATGGCTGTCAAAAATTCTGCTGTTGGTTGTCTGGGAGGACAATCAAAACCCATGTTAATGAAGAACTGTTTAGCTTCGTTTGCTGGTCCGAAATAGACTTGACGTCCGTGATACAACAAAGTTACTTTGTCAAATGTCTCATAGATGTCTTCTCCAGCTTGATAAATCGTGACAAACGATGAAGTCTTAGTCAAGTTGGTCGAAATCCTCACAGCTTCAGCGTATTCCAAAGCAGTTGAAGCGTCTAAACCACGAGTAGCGTTATCCCAGCAATATATAGAGCCGTGGGTAATCATGGCCTCAGCAATCGAAACTCTCTTTCTTTCCCCTCCAGAAATCCCACGCACGAAATCATTACCAACTTTAGTCTTCAACACGTGTGTCAATCCAAAAACTGTGGTCCATATATTTTTGATGGTTTCGACATATTCTTCTTTGGAGCAATCTTCGAATCTGATTGCTGGTGTTCTGCAACCAATGGCAAACTTCAAAGTATCATCCACTGACAAATGTGGGAAATGTGTGTCTAACTCTGGATTATAGATAACATCTCTTTTGAACTTTTGCATCATTTCCTTTTGTGTAATATTGTTATATGTCACATCACCTTCCACCTTGACAAATTGATCGATTTCTCCTGCAACAGTTCTCAAAAAACTGGAGCAGCCAGCACCGGGTCTTCCTAATACTAAACACATTTCGCCGGGTTCCACAATGGCATTTACATTATTCAAAATTGTTCTGTACTTGTCATCTCCTCTTTTCTTCGGGAGTTGTGATTTCTTTCCATTGAACTTGTTTTTCAACAATGTGAAAGGTACAACAACAATGTCTCCCACGGTGGATGCCACCGAAACGGAGTCATCAACACCGAACACAGATACCTCTTCGAGCTCAACACCAGTGCTCTTTTCTGTGATGCCGTTATCGCTCGTTCTTTGCTTGATATATTGTAGGACTTTTTGCAAATCAAAATCAGATTTGTCAATAACCAAATGGTTCATCTCATTGGCGGTCATCTTTGAGACTCTCTTTGATAAAGTTGATAATCTTGTTAAAACATTGTCTTTGGCATTCAAATCAGTTTCTCCTTCTCTTTCGTCTTGAGTAGAAGAATTGGAAGAGCTTTTGATCATATCCAGAACAAAACCACCAGCTGTGGCTGAAACCATCGATTCATTAGAACTCATGTTGCAAATATCTGTATTATATCTCATATGATAGTAAATTTGTTTCATACCTTTGGTGATAAACTGTCATTCTTATATCAAGAACTTCTCATCGCAAGGAAAATAAAGTTTCGCCCGTAATAACCCCTTTAGGAAATCACGGCCGCTTCAAATTGATTTTGTACAGAAAAATTCAAAATACTTGCTGTTTGTTTACCTTGTTTTCTCTGCTCTCTCTATACCCGTTAAAACAGTGCGAGATACGAATGCGCACCTTAGCCTTATCATTATCAAACTCAATTTGAGTCAAGCTTTTCTACAATCAGTAACTGTTTAATTTTATATCCGCAAACACTTTGAGCTCTATTCAAACTTTTTGATCTCCCATGTAAAATAACTCGACTTGCATCTTCTTGCAACCTATAAGCTTTTCGGCAAGTGAACAACATCTTAACTGGCTGTCGTGATAATCGCCTATAATCCTTGTAGATGTAATATGGCGAGGCATCCAGAAGGTTCGATAATTCTTCATGTAGGAGTGTGTGCGTGATGTTTGCATCGCCGTTCAAAGGCTGAATAAGGGAACCCATTTTGTCATTGTCGGTTCTATCTATTTTCTGACATATGACTCGATGATATTCATGGTGGCATTGAAATATCTGTGAGTAAAACAAAATTCATCGAACTACACAACAGTGATAAACATGAAATAATTTGGTTGGTTTGCCACGAATAAATTGGCAAAAGCTTGATTAGTGAGGCGAAATGTTGATCTGCATGAAAAACTCTTTTTTTTTTCGTGCAACGAACTAACAACATTTCACTTAACTTTAAGTAGAGCGGCGGTGGTGGAGTTAAAAGGAGACAAGATCATAAGAACCCGATCAATTTGCCTATATGTGCAGAGCCAAGTGAAGAGAACACGGCGTATATTATTTGTAATGATCAAAGTGCAGTTCAAGCTTCAGCGCCCTTACTATTTAATTGGAGTAAAAAATGTATCCAGTATATTTGTATCCCAGCGGAAGGTCCCTTACCCTACAAGAATACCAACTGGTCATTTGACCAATGCGAGGTTGCTCACTGGAAATCTGATACAGATTTAAAGTCGGAAAAGATAGCTTACAAAAAATAGGTATTTCTATACTCCAGCAAAGTTAGTGGCAAGCCTATTTGTTATAATAATAGAGCTTATAACCTACTACATTGTCAATTGGTCTTATTTTGCGGTTGGAGGCATATCTACAAATTCTCTGAGTGATGAGATTGACCCCTTCCTTTGTTTGATTTCGGAGTTGCTGTTGGACATCCTTGTATATAATATAATTTAGTATTATTCTTTTCAACCCGTGTAACAATATGAGTTGAGGATATCTCTAAACACTTATATACGAATAGCTAATTATACTAAGATGTTGCATTGATCACGTATGCGACGTAACGCCACGCGATAGATGCAAAGAGTCAATAAGATGGAATGCTCATAGAGCATTCCATCAATATTCTAACATCCTTTCCACTAAGATACAATTTCGTGTCTGGGTCTATCATTTTGCTTTTAGCTGCCCCAAGATAGGTCTTGAACCTCAACTTAGTGATAAAAAATAGGTGCAGAATACAATTATGACAAGTACTCAATATCATCGAAGGTGCAAACTGTTAGTGTTTCTCACAAAATGATTGATTTGTTCAAAGATGATAAAGAGACAGAAATCGAATCTCCTTCCTGAACCCTTATCTTGGCAATAGATCAAGCTACATTCAGTTCTGACGTCGCCAAAAACTAAAAGCACAAGCTTGATTTACAGAAATTGTAAAAAAAACATAACTTCCGATGCCGGGAGTCGAACCCGGGTCTACCCGGTGAAAGCGGGCAATGATAGCCGTTACACTACATCGGAGAATTCATAAAAAATTTTATTGCCTGTTTATAATACTCAAAGAGAACAATGATTTGAGTAATTCTGTGCACGACTTTGTTTAAAATCTCAAGTTTTGAACAGTAGATTTCATTATTGATCACTGTCCAGTGTCTACGTACATCTGGCCCATTTTTAAACAAGTTTATTTCACATGATTTCCTATCATTACTCAAGCATCTATTCTCTTCAATCACCGTGGATCCCTAAAGGAACTAATTCTGCAAAACATGTTTCTCACAATCATCCACAATTTTCAAACGAAATCAACATCGTTGGGGCCATCAGTTCCCCATAACTTTGAGAGAATTTATATGGTTACAGAAGACCGAAGATTATATTGATTCCAAGTAATAAGGCTCAAATTTTGAAGACATATATGTTAGAATATTGATGGAATGCTCATAAGGCATTTCATCATACCAATACTTTGCGTCTATCGTTTGGCGTTACGCCGCTTACGTGATCAATGCAACATCTTAGATTAGTTAGTTATTCGTATATAAATGTTTAGAGATATCCTCAACTCATATTGTTACATGGGTTGAAGAGAATAATACTATATTAAATTATATACAAAGATGTCCAATAACGCCGAAATCAAACACCATATATAATCGTATAAGAGGTAGAGATTATCCTGTAATTCGTTTATATGTTATGTATTTGACAATAATCTCTTCGTGCTTACAAAATAAAAAAAAAATGAGATAATTTATTCAACAGAAGCTTATTATAGCCTATCATATATTATTATTCACTCCAACTTCTGCAAACGAACTTGGTGGTACAACCAAGCTCAGCATCATCTCAACCCGCTCAAAAATTTCATTAAAAATTTTGAGTATGTCAAACATGACAAAAACTTCTGTATAAATCCTCCGATGTAGTGTAACGGCTATCATTGCCCGCTTTCACCGGGTAGACCCGGGTTCGACTCCCGGCATCGGAAATTATGTTTTTTGGCAAAATTTTATATTGTTAGCTTGTGAAGTCAGGTCTTTTTAAAATTGTTAGCTTTGGATCGATAATCGTATTGAAGTCTCCCAGTAAAAGAGGAGCTGAATGCTGAGTATAATATAGTTTAATCAGAGCTGTCAAGCGTCTGAGAAAGCAAACAGTTTCATTTTTTTTTAGCGCTTTCAGCATGGTTAAACACCTTAAGATTCTTTTTTGGTGATCTGCATCTTGAGATTGTTCTTTCACTGGACAATGATGCTATCGTTTTACCTCTTTCAATGGTCCACCATTGGTGAATGTAAATTTACAGTCAAGAATCCTGTTGGGATTGGTCACAATCAAGGGAGTGGATACATTTTCAGTTACTAGTTCCTCAATTTGGTTTCGCAAGAATCTCTTCAGGTGAAACTACTTAGATGATGTGGGTATCATACTCGCAATCGAATTATTCCTCAACGGTTGAGGCTCTACTAAATCTGAATATTCGCATGGAATTCACCCAATGTCGGAAGCAACATTTTTGCTGACTTATGAGAGCTCTCCAATTTACTCTCAGAGGCGAAAGCAGCCATAATTACATTACCTATCTTTGGACCAATATAAGTTCAACTCCCCAGTTATCAGTGTATCTCTTTGGCGACTGCCTGACATTGTACAATGCCACTAGTAGCCCACTGAAATATCAGAAAGTAGCCAAAACAAATCAGGCTACCTTTTAACTTTACCTATTCCATTTACGTTAATACCAAACCATATTTAGATTGATTTTATTTCTCTATCACAGCGAAAATCTCTGATTGTTCGAAGAATATCAGGGACAGTAAAGCATACTATAAAAAAATGTCCCGCTGTTAATGACGCTTAGCATTGAATAGAGATCAGACATTTACACAAATCTCATCTCTTGATGATTCTATTTATCTCGGAAAAAAATTTACTGAATTTATCATCAAGCTGATTTCTTATTTTTGTTCACCATCATAAGGATAATATTTTTGAATTGCGAATATACAATTATTTACCTTCCAAAGTTAATGATCGCATAAATGTTTTCGATAACAAAGCGTCATCTTAGCACTTTCAGATAATGACATAAAAGATGAGTGTGCAAAGAATTTAATATGCACCTTTGGATCACCTTGCTTTAATCATTACATCTGTAATTGACAAAGACAACGAACTATGAAATCTCAGTAGGTGTTTTCACATTAAATAACTGCATAAACTTTTATGCAGAATCTACGAGGTAGTGTAAAGAGATAGGAAAATTCCTTAAAAAATCTTTTTCAAGAAACCCAACAAAGAGTTTTTTGTATTGGATTGACACTCAATAAAGAAAAAAGAGATCTTTGTTGGCATGCAGCTATTAAGCAGTTCAGACTCCAAACGACTTACACTTAAGCGTGTTTTTCAATTTGCATGATTTTTTTTTTTTTTTTTTGGGTGATTTGTTGAAAATTTGATTTAAATAGATTCTTTCTTGTTTTTCATCTTCAAGCAATATAATTACGCCACTTCCATCGTTTTTTTATACAGATCATTGTCAATCACACTCTCTCTACTTTCGAATTCCAAGTAACTAATTGTTCAACAAATACTTTTCCACCACGTATTTTTGATTTGTTAAACAAGATTATTTGAGATCTCATTTACCGAGAAGAAAAAGACAATATATCATTACAATCATCACGTCCATTTTAATATACTTTTGGATCAAATCTATACCTTCATTAATCCATTTTTGCTTGGAATTTCTTTCATCAGAAAGTCAATTCATCGAGACTGAACACGAAAGCAGATTCGACGAACTTCCAATACATACCATTATAGAATAGTCAGAGTTTTATTTCCCCTCCTACCCCCTGCCCTTGTTCATATATCATAATACTACCATCCTGAATTATATCAAATAGGTAAGTTGGTCTACAATCAATATCTCATGAGTCGCAATCTCACACCCCTTGATGGACCATAGCACCAAGATGACACCATGAGCTGAGCCTTCACTTTCGATTGGAGAGGTTCAACAGAGCTTTTTCATTTTTTTTTTTATTATAAAAAAAACCTGCTTTATACGGAATGTTGAACTCGATGCGCACTTTTGAAAAATTGACTTTGTTGAATTATTTTTCGATACTAACGAGATGTGATTATCATCCTCTATAGCTACAATATGACAGTTTCTAGATCATTGGTATTGAGTCATGGCTCTATCGAGACTTCGATTTTGATCCCAACTGAAGGCTATGTTTTCTACCAACAATTGAAATACGGTTTCACAAAGTCATTACCAGAGGTTACTGAGGGTTTCGCCAGTGATGAAGAACCATCATCAAGAGCAGAATTATTGATGAAATTTCTAGGATATGTCGCTACAAGTAAAGTAGATGCTCAAGAGAAGACAGATGCAATCACCTTGATTTTCTCCGAATTTGAAGCCAAATTCTTGCAAGGTGAAGATATTCATGCTTATGCTGCGGTCTTGTTAGCAGATGAGACAGCTCCAACAACATTGTACAAGATAAAGGAAAACTTGATCAAGAATTTTTTTTTGGGTAAAGTGACCTTGAATAAAGAATTTGGTGTCGTTTCCACAACACCATCAAAATCAGTTTTATTGAAGGCTGGTAAAGATCGTGAAGCTTTGATCCATGCCATCTTTGGTGGTCAGGGTAACACTGATGACTATTTCGAAGAATTAAGAGACTTGTACAACATATACAATGGTTTGGTATCAGGTCTTATTGAAAATGTTCAAGATAAAATTCAGTCTTTGATTAGAGCTACTGCTGGGACCAACAGAGTGTATACCCAAGGTTTCAATTTAATACATTGGTTGGAAAACCCAGAGGAGACACCCGACAACGACTACCTCCTTTCAATTCCTGTTTCATGTCCGTTGATTTGTGTTATACAATTATGCCACTACGTTGTTACCGCAAAGGCTTTGGGAATAAACCCTGGTGAATTCAGGGAGAGTCTCTCTGGTGCCACTGGTCACTCTCAAGGTTTAGTCACCGCTGTTGTTGTTGCAGCCGCCGATTCATGGCCAACATTTGAAAAATTGGCTTTACAAGCTGTTGAGTTATTATTCTTCATCGGTGTCAGATGCTTACAAGTTTATCCAAGCACTTCATTACCCCCAACTATCTTGGAGGATTCTGCAGAGAACTCTGAGGGTAAACCAACCCCAATGTTGTCCATCAGAGATTTATCATACAACCAAGTCAAGAAATATGTTGATGAGACCAATCAACATTTACCAAAGGAGAAACACATCGATATCTCGTTGATCAACGGTGCCAGAAACTTGGTTGTAACAGGTCCACCCCAATCGTTGTATGGTTTGAATTTGACTTTGAGAAAGGCTAAGGCCCCATCTGGCTTGGAACAATCAAGAATTCCATTTAGTGAAAGAAAATTAAAATTTTCAAACAGATTTTTGCCAATCTTTTCACCATTCCATTCGCACTTGTTAGCCCCAGCCACAGAGAAAGTTGTCCAGGACTTGAAGGCCTCAAATTTGGAATTCAACCAAGCTGATTTGAAAATTCCAGTTTATGACACCTTTGACGGCACTGATTTGAGAGAATTCAAAGGCTCGATCGGTGCAAGATTGGTCGAATGTATTACTCAATTACCAGTCAACTGGGAAACAGCTACCCAGTTCAAGTCTACACATTTGTTAGATTTCGGTCCAGGAGGTGCCTCAGGTCTTGGTGTCTTGACTCATAGAAACAAGGAAGGTACCGGTGTAAGAGTCATTATTGCCGGTGTCTTAGATTTGGATCCAGAGGACAACGAATACGGTTACAAACAAGAGCTTTTCGACCGCGTTGAAGGCTCAGTCAAATATTCTCCAAACTGGTTAAAGGAGTATCAACCAAAATTGATCAAAACCAAAGCTGGAAAAATCTACGTTGATACCAAATTCTCCAGATTATTGGGTAGAGCTCCATTGATGGTTCCAGGTATGACTCCTTCAACTGTCAGCCCTGAGTTTGTTGCAGCCACATTGAATGCTGGTTACCATATTGAAATTGCTGGAGGTGGTTACTTCAACCCAAAGATGATGCAAGATGCTTTACAGAAGGTTGCAGATACTACAGCTCCAGGAACAGGTATTGGAATAAATTTGATTTACGTCAGTCCAAGAATGTTGCAATGGGGTATTCCATTAATTAAGGAATTGAGAGAGAAAGGATTTCCAATTCAGTCGTTGACCATCGGTGCTGGTGTTCCTTCGCTTGAAGTTGCCTCTGAATACATTGAGACCTTAGGTTTGACTCATTTAGGGTTAAAACCAGGATCAGTGGACTCAATCAGTCAATGTATCACTATTGCTAAAGCTCATCCAAACTTCCCAATCGTTGTTCAATGGACTGGTGGTAGAGGTGGTGGACATCATTCTTTTGAAGATTTCCATCAACCAGTTTTACAAATGTATTCCAAGATAAGAAGATGCTCAAACATTGTTTTAGTTGCAGGTTCTGGTTTCGGATCAGCCGAAGAGACTTATCCTTACTTGACTGGTTCTTGGTCGACAAAATTCAACTACCCAGAAATGCCATTCGATGGTGTCTTGTTTGGTTCAAGAGTTATGATAGCTAAGGAGTGTAAGACTTCATTGAATGCCAAGAAAGCTATAGCCGCATGTACAGGTGTTGAAGATTCTCAATGGGAACAAACCTACAAGAAACCAGCGGGTGGTATTTTAACGGTTAGGTCTGAGATGGGCGAACCAATTCACAAGATTGCTACTCGTGGTGTGATATTCTGGAAAGAGATGGATGACACCATTTTTAACTTGCCGAAGAACAAAATGTTGGAGGCCTTGAGTAAAAAGAAGGACTACATTATCCAGAAATTGAATGCTGACTTCCAAAAACCATGGTTTGGCAAGAACGAAAACGGCCCATGTGACTTGCAAGAGATGACTTACCAACAAGTTGCTGAAAGATTAGTCGAGTTGATGTATATCAGGAAGTCTCAAAGATGGATCGATACCACATTGAGAAACATGACTGGTACAATTTTAAGAAGAGTGGAAGAGAGATTCATATCAAAATCTGGTGCTTTGGCTATTGTACAAAACTTTTCTCAATTAGATCACCCAGATGCTTGTCTTAAAGCTGTCTTTGATAATTATCCAGCTGCTAAAAAACAATTAATCAACGAACAAGATGCCGATTTCTTTTTAAGTTGTTGTCAAAACCCAGGTCAAAAGCCTGTCCCATTTGTTCCAGTCTTGGATGAGAGATTCGAAGTTTACTTCAAGAAAGATTCTTTGTGGCAATCTGAGGACTTGGAAGCTGTTGTTGACGAGGATGTTCAAAGAACTTGTATCTTACATGGTCCAGTGGCTGCTCAATACACCAAGGTCGTTGACGAGCCAGTCAAGCAAATCTTGGATAAAATTCACGAGACTCACATTGAAAAATTGATAACTGATGTATACGGTGGATTGAAGAATTCAATTCCAATTGTAGAATACTTTGGTGGTGCACAACTCAAACCAGTTCCAACTTTACAAGGTGTTTCAATTCAGCAGTCAGGTAACAAAGTTACTTACACCGTTGAATCCAAGATTGCTGACAATGCCTCATGGTTCACCTTGTTGGCTGGTGATAAATTAAGCTGGAGATCAGCATTTTTGACCGCAGACAGATTGGTTCAAGGGCATAACTACATAGCCAATCCAGCCCATGCTGTCTTGAAGCCATATAGAGGAACTGTTATCGAGATTGCTAATGTCAATGATTCATCAAAGACCACGATCACTGCATTCGAGAAGTCACACGGTATTTTAAAGCCTACTGTGTCGATCAAGTTAAACAGTGAATCATTGATTCAAATGGATTTGATTGAGCATAGAACTGCGGATGGTAAGCCAGTTTCTTTGAACTTGTTATACAAGTATAACCCATCAGATGGATTTGCTCCAATTTTGGAGGTCACCGAAGGAAGAAACAGGAGAATTAAGGAGTTTTACTGGAAAGTCTGGTTCGGTTCTCAAACCCCAGCAGATCTCGATTTTGATATTCACAAACCAATTGATGGTGGTGAAACCGAAATCACGCAACAAGCTATCAGTGAGTTCACCCATGCTATTGGTAACTCATGTGAAGATTTCGTTCCAAGAGCTGGTAAGGAGACTTTAGCTCCAATGGATTTTGCTATTGTGATCGGTTGGAAGGCCATCATGAAATCCATTTTCCCTGATTCAGTTGATGGTGACTTGTTGAAATTGGTCCATTTGTCAAATGGTTACAGAATGGTTCCAGGTGCCGCACCTTTGAAGAGAGGTGACCTTGTCAAAGCTTCTGCTGAAGTTCAAGCGGTTACCAATTCTGAGACCGGTAAAACGGTCTCTGTTGTCGGTACCATTACCAGAGGCGGTGAACCAGTGATGGATGTTTCTTCACAATTTTTTTACCGTGGTAAGTACACCGATTTTGAGAAGACTTTCAAAAAGACTACCGAAACTCCATATCAGATATTTTTGGCTACTGCCAAGGATGTTGCTGTATTGAGGTCAAAGGAATGGTTTCACTTGGACGAAGATGTTGATTTGTTGGAACAAACTTTGACTTTCCGTTGCAAATCTGAGGTCACATACAAAGACCAATCAGTCTTTGCTTCCGTTAGAACCAGTGGTCAAGTATTATTGGAATTGCCATCAAAGGAGATCAAGCAAATCGGCGCTGTCGTTTATCAGTCTGCGCAAGCCCACGGTAATCCAGTTATCGATTACTTACAAAGAAATGGTTCAACAATCGAACAACCAATTCTTTTTGAGAATGCTATTCCACTTTCGATTGGTTCCGAATTGACATCGAAGGCCCCAGTAACCAATGAGCCATATGCTGTTGTCTCTGGTGATTATAACCCAATTCATGTTTCAAGAGTTTTTGCCAACTATGCCAACTTACCTGGTACTATCACTCATGGTATGTACTCATCAGGTGCTGTTAGAGCTTTGGTAGAACAATTTGCTGCCAACAACGTCTCTTCAAGAGTTCGTGCGTTTGATGCAAACTTCGTTGGTATGGTATTGCCAAATGATTTGTTGCAAACCAAGTTGGAACATGTTGGTATGATCAACGGTAGAAAAATTATCAAGATCACTACCACTAAGGTTGACACTGAGGAGCCTGTATTATTGGGTGAGGCCGAGATTGATCAACCAGTTTCAACATTTGTCTTCACTGGTCAAGGTTCCCAAGAACAAGGTATGGGTATGGACTTGTACGGTTCTTCCGAGGTTGCTCGTGAGGTATGGGATAAGGCTGACAGACATTTCATCAATAACTACGGTTTCTCAATTGTTGATATCGTCAAGAATAATCCTAATGAGTTGACTGTTCACTTCGGTGGTAGCAAGGGTAGATATATTCGTGAAAATTATAAGAGTATGATGTTCGAGACCATTGGTGCCGATGGTGAATTGAAATCGGAGAAGATTTTCAAGGAAATTGATGACCAAACCACATCTTACACTTTTGTTTCACCAACTGGGTTGTTGTCGGCTACTCAATTTACTCAACCAGCTTTGACTTTGATGGAGAAAGCTTCCTTCGAAGATATGAAATCAAAGGGATTAGTCCCAGCTGAATCAATGTTCGCTGGTCATTCATTGGGTGAGTATTCAGCTTTGGCCTCGTTAGGTGATGTTATGCCTATTGAGTCATTGGTTGACGTTGTCTTCTACAGAGGTATGACGATGCAAGTTGCCGTCCCAAGAGACGAACTTGGAAGATCCAACTATGGTATGAGTGCTGTGAACCCATCCAGAATTTCTCCAACGTTCAACGATGCTGCTTTGAGATTCGTCGTTGATCACATTTCCAAACAGACAGGTTGGCTATTGGAAATCGTTAACTACAATGTCGAAAACACTCAATATGTCACCGCTGGTGATTTGAGAGGATTGGACACATTGACAAATGTTTTGAACGTTTTCAAGTTGCAAAAAATTGACATTGTTAAGTTACAAGAGATCATGCCAATTGAGAAGGTCGCTGAACACTTGTCAGAAATCGTCGAAGAGGTCTCTAAGAAATCTATTGCCAAGCCACAACCAATTGACTTGGAAAGAGGATTCGCTTGTATTCCATTGAAGGGAATCTCCGTTCCATTCCACTCGAGTTACTTAAGATCCGGTGTCAAGCCATTCCAAAGATTTTTGGTGAAGAAAATTCCAAAATCAGCTGTCAAACCAGCAAACTTAATTGGTAAATACATTCCAAACTTGACAGCAAAACCTTTTGCTATCACCAAGGAATACTTCCAAGATGTTTATGATTTAACACATTCTGAGAAGATAAAGGCCATTTTAGATAACTGGGAACATTACGAATCATCCTAAATTATTTGATGTCAGGTTCAACAAAAAATCATGTCTTTTATTTATTGTGTTTGCACTATTCAATCATCATTGACGGCGGGTATTTCATATTTTGTTATTGTTTCTAGTCGGTCATATTTATAATACAAACATTTTTGAATCCTTCAATTATGTTATTTTCAAATCAAATTGCATTTTCAGACTGCGTTTTTGCCCTTTTGTTTGCTTTGAATTGCGCAGTTGGTAGTTGGCCTTTTGAGATTTAACTAACTCATGTTGTTATTTATATAAAATACGTGGTAATATTTTGTGTATAATTAACATAATCTAATAATAGGTCATTTGGAATCAGAAGATGAAAATACTAGGTGCGTTTAAATCATCTGTGCTTAATCTATTTTGTACATCGCCATATCGCTAAATGCTGACCCGTATGAGTGGCTTAGATCTTTGGAGGACAAGAGACCAAATGCTTTACACTCCTTGAAATAGCTGCCATCATAATCGTAATCAACCTTTGGAATTTCAACCTTTTTTCTGTTTCTCCTTTTCCTTCTGGGCACAACGATTTGAAATCCGTTTTCACTTCTGTCCAAGATGGTGGAGCCGCAATCATCGCTAGAGTTCTCAGCCAAGTTTTTTAACAATGCAAGATATTTGAACTTTTCATATAATTGAGGTTCTGACCATTTGTCGTTGTAAACGGTGATATTGTTCGTTAGCATCACCTTGGGTTTCTCGATTTGAATAGTAGCATCAAGGACATTCACAGGAATATGTGGCATAAAGTATAGTGTATCGCTAGAGTCATCAACGGTTTCACTGACCAGAAACCCATAACGAGTGAAAACCTCTTTGTCTGCATCGTCAAATATTGGGTCCCATATAGTAACCTGAGTGATATTGAGCAATTTGGTCAACAACACTAAGAGCAGAAATTGATAGAGCAGAGCAGAGTCCCGAGAAACTGACCCCAACGCTAAGCATCTTACCCGCTTTGCCGTTATATCATTCTGGATTATAACCCCTTCCAACTCTTTGAACATGGAAGAGTCCTGTACCGCTTTCAATTTCTCTGGTAATGACTCTATGAGTTTGTTGGGCTTATTACCGACTTTAGCAGCATGGGAACGTCGTATCGTAGCTCTTGTTCTTACTTCTATGAAATCTCCCTCATGCTGCCTCTCCATTCGTTGCTTGTCCATCTCTCAATTTGAAGATAATCTATGCTAATAAGTTCTTTCAAATACCTTCTCTCCGGTGAAATACAAAGGTCAAGATTGGCCAAATGCACTACTCCCGAAGGTGAAGACCGCCAGCTCACCAAAGATAAAAAATTTTTTTTTTTTTAACACATGGAACAAACCCAGCGGTTTTGAGAGAGGATCTCAAAATTGTTCTGTTGATAGACAACTCGTTGCCCAAAGTGACTTCAATTGCAGAGAGTAGACCATCTACTCCAGTACTATCTTCCTTGGCTAATTCATCAACCTCTGTCATGAGAAAGTGCAAAGTATTTATAGGAAACTCACATCCGGAGTTGGGAAATTTAGTATGTGAGAGATTGGGTATAAAACCTGCACCATGTCAGTTGAAAAAGTTTGCAAACGGTGAGACTTCAGTACAAATAGGTGTCAGTGTAAGAGATGAAGATGTCTATATCATACAATCAGGGTCTCCTGATATAAATGATCATATAATGGAGTTGTTGATTTTGATCAGTGCTTGCAAAGGTGGATCTGCTGCAAAGATTACCACTGTTATTCCTCAATTCCCATACTCGAAACAATCCAAGATGAAAAAGCATAGAGGTGCCATTACTGCTAGAATGTTGGCTAACTTATTGATTATGGCTGGTGCTGATCATGTTGTCTCTATGGATTTACATGCATCTCAAATGCAAGGTTTTTTTAGTAAGCCTGTGGATAACTTGTATGCTGGACCTACATTGGCTAGATGGATTAAATTGAATATCCCAAATTATCAAGAGGGTGTTGTTGTATCCAAAAATCCAGGTGGTACCAAAAGAGTAACTGCTTTAGCCGACTCTTTGAAGATAAACTTTGCCATGATTCACACAGATCGTAGAAGAAACACTGATAATTTCAAAAAAGTTCAAAAGAGAAAGGTTACATCTTCAAAGAGTGAAAAGGTACAAAATAGTGATGGTGAGGAAGAGGACGAAAATATTTTGATCACAAATGATATGCACACAGCAAGAATAGTGCAGGGTCACGTTGTAGATGACTCCCAACCGCGTAGTAGCACTCCAACTGATACCAACTCATCAGCTAAAGTCTCTGATGACTCGTACGCTTTAGGTGGATCATTCGATGCCCAAAACTCAGATGATGAAGATGAACCTCAATCTATCGACCAAGAGAAGTTGATCACCTTAGTTGGGGATGTTCAAAACAAACCTGCCATCATTGTTGATGATGTTATTGACAAGCCAACATCGTTTATTTCAGCAGCTGAGCATTTGAGATTGAATTGTGGTGCTAATCTGGTGTATCTAGTAAGCACCCATGGTATATTCAGCGGAGATTCCTTAGCAACTTTGGAAAATTGTCCTTACATTGACAAGATCATCGTTACAAATACATATCCAATTCCACTGGATCAGAAAAAGAAATCCAAAAAATTGGTTCTTATTGATGTGAGTCCAATTTTTGCCGAATGTATCAGAAGAGATCATTTTGGTGAGTCTATAAGTGTTTTGTTTGACTCATTGGCTGCTATAGAGTAAGAGTTGTATCAGAACATTTGTCAATCATTATTTATTCCCCCAGTTTTTGCACTTTTTCTTTTTGTTACTTCACTAATTGTTCAGGATGACTGACTGTTCACGACATCAAACGGGCAACACCTCATTGATGAATGATAGTATCCCTGTAAATCAGTTCTACTATATGTCTAATGACACAGTTGAATGGAGGACTTATAAAAATTCCCCCTGAATTCCACCCTGATTGACTACTAGAATAGATCAAGGAAACCCAATGATGCAGTCAACCGGACTGCAGGACTTACTTCCGTTTTCAGTGTACTGGAGATTATTAGAAGTAATGTACTAACGGAGCATTGGAAAAGCAAACTCATATATCTGGCGATGCACGAGTATCAAGAAGAATTCACTATCTTTGACAAAATGTTACTAAATTTTATCCCACAGTTCCGTTTTGTTGATAGACTGGATGTGAATCTGGTTTTTGAATCTTGAGTTGTCGTCAACATTTCTGAAACCCTCGTCTCTATCTATATTATCTCAATATAATTGTAGCTGTTTATCATCTCATATACATAAGCTATCTCAAACAAATCTTGCTCCTCATTTCTTAGCTTCCACCAATGGACTGGATATGTTCACTGCTGTGAATTTCTGTGGTAAACTGACTCTTGTAAATCTGGACTTCAACCTTTGAGTCACCAAGTCCATATCAAGATGTCTTGTTAAGTTAATTCTTCTGATACAACTAATGCAATGCTTGTCATCCAACTGAACATCCAATGGATCCTGCGTATGACATCCCGGGGACAATGACAATCTAATACTGTGTTTTTTCTCTCCAAACGAGTCATAGGACTCATACAACTCGAAAACGATCTGAGACAAGTAGTCCAATTCAGGAAGTGCATTTCTTGGAATTTTCATTGGTATTTGAGATTCGTAGATGACGTTAAGCAATGTGTATATGTGAGATTCCTTTGTGAAATAAAAAGTGGATGCTGGTGTGTCTGTCTCTCTCATTTTACTAATGTCGGACAAAATCTGTTTAGCCAAGGGCAATGAGGTCAACAACCCAATATCCAATTTTTCATCGTCCTCAATACCATATTCCTGTGGACAGATAAAGTCAAATAACACCTTCGATAACCTATAAAGTTCTCTCAACTTTGAAAACTTGACATCGTCGAATGGCGAGCTTGATGATGATCTCGGGGTCTTATAACCACTGTCCAATACCCATCCAATAGAGCCAACAGCCTTTGCACTGCTACTACTACTACCAGATGCCGGTAGTGATGGGGAAGTGGAAACGGAGGCATTCAGTAGTATGCTATCAGTTTTATGTTGGGGTGATACAGAAAGTTGCAGCAGTCTTTGCAGTTGTGGCTGCTTACTTTTGTTATGATCCTGCTGGTATTGTTGATGCAGCTGCAGTTGTTGCTGAATTCGTTGCAACTCTGACTCGGGCAATTTGAAGTTGTTCATTGCTAAAATGTTGATTGGATATTCTTTGACCAACCCAGGAGACAAATCCTCGCAATCTTGAGGAGTTCCTATAGGGTCAAACACATTTTGCAAAAACTGCCTATTGTGCAATGCATCATATTTCATAGCATCATAAAGTTCAGAAATCTTAGAAGGATGAACTTTCTCAACGCTTAAAAATTCGGCAAACAATTTGTCCCATCTTTCTTTGAACAACATTGGTGAGTCAGCGCAGCACCATCTTTCCTGAAATTGGGCAACATCTTTATGAGCAAAATTGTATTCCATGATTTTATGATGATAAGTCATCAATTCCACAACTCGTTTGATAACCAAATATGGTTCAGGCATCTTTGCCGGCCATGCAAACTGCGAGGGTGCCTCCTTACCTTGTCTCAACAAAGGCTTCAATTTCTTCTTGACTTTATCCATCAAATCCTTAGCAGCATTGCTATCATCCAAGAGATCCTTTCTCACTTGTATGAAATCGGGTGGAAGTTCTTCTTGGTCCAAGAATGCACAGGCAAACAACTGAGCCGATGCCACCACTCTTCTCTCTGATGAAGTATAAATCTTAACAGATTTTAACGCTTCCTTGTTCAACAACTGAATATCCTGTCTTAATTGTTCCCCAACATCCAAGGCTTGATAACGAGCAGAATGGGTTGGTTCCCCACCCCACTTGATGATCAACTGAACTTTTTCAACTTCATTTTCATCGCTCAAGGAAGGCTTAATTTGAATTTTTGTTCCTGGAGAATTCATTTTCTTTTCCAACGCACCCAGCAATTGTTCCAATTTAGCAATGTCCTCCAATTTCTCCTTAATGGCAAATTTAATCGTTTCCAAAACAATTTCTAAATCTTCCACTGCTCTGATTATAACTTCTTCCTTATGACCCTTTAATAAGGAGATAAAAATTGGAGATCTGAATGAATACTTGAATTTCTCCTTTGGAGTTCTATCAGCGTGTCTTATAACATTGACCAATCCTTTGAAGACCCATTTTTGGGTTTTCTCTTCATTGACTGTTGGTAGAACAGAAGCTGGTAATGATGAACGGTATTGAGCTCTATTTGCCTTCGCAGCAATAAACAATTCTCTTAATATTCTAGCACAGTTATCGTAATATTCGTTGTTATCCTTGACAAATGAAAATCCATTGACATCAATCACATAACTTTTACCCTCAACCCTTAACAAGTCAAATCCACAAATGGTTTGCTTAAAAGCACCAGAAACCTTCTTTGCCATCTCTTTTTCAAAATCTGTCAATTCCGTTATGTATCGAACTTCCTTACCATGGGTGTTTCTTCTTACTATACCATCGACAGCAGGAGATTTTCTAGTTTCAGCGTGACAAAAATTTGGTCCCACGGTGTATGCCTTGACATCTTCGAAATTGTCAGTGTTCATGAATTTTTCATAAAGATATGATCCTTTTGTTCTTGGATAAGTTAAGGTTTCATCAAACTCAGACGACTTATTGCCAATTTTTCTAAACAATCTTCGACCACCACCACCGTTTTCCTTTGCGTAATATATGTATACGTTATGATCTTCACCATCAACAGGTTTTTCAACAAATGGTTTTTTCAAAATTTTACCATCAACACACAAAGTATCTTCGTCGAGCATTTCCCATTTTGGTTCTGGTATTGGATCGCAACGAATACCCAGTTTTTCAAGTTTTGATTTCAATAAATCATCGACAAAAGGTCCACCATCTCTTGAAATCACCACTCTCTCAGGAGTTGGGACGTTGACGGAGTCCAAAATTTCGAGAACCAATCTTCTATCCCACAAAGTTTTCTGTAACACCAAGTCATTTATTGTATAAGGTTTTCTCAATTTGACATATTCGATGGCCTTGTCCAAGGGGAAACCGGTACTGAAGAAACTGATTAAGAAATCACAAGTTGGCCAATTCTCAACGGTTTCATCTAAGATCACTTTATCACCAAATATCACTGTTTCAAATTCGCCATTTTCAATCATTCTATTCAAAATTTGTCTGCATGGTTTACTCAAAACTTTTGAATCCATAGCACATACACCAATTTTGCCAACAAAGGGCAATTTAGGTCCGTTATACTCACCGGTTGAAAAACTGCGTGGTTTCATTGCCTTTATTGATGAAATATCAAACATATCATTACCTGAACCAACTGGGGATGAAGAGGCAGTGTTAACAGAAGTTGCACTGTTTATTTGAACCGCACCAGTGGTATTACTGAAACTGTTGCTTCCATTGCCATTGTTAACATAATTAGACCCGACAATGGACGCTGTACTGGAGTTTGACAAAGTCGGTTGCAATCTCGGTAGATTAACGCTGCTATTAGATGAGATCAATGGAGATGCTGTGGTGACAGATTCTGACTTCGAAGTCTTTGGAGTGAAACCTTCAAGTATGGGAGCTATTGACTCCATAGCCTTCTTGTGCTCAACAGAAGAATTCATATTGAGCGGCGGAATCTCTTCTTCCTTTTGGAAAATTGTATCTTCACTTGAGGCAGACATGATTTTGCTTAAATATATAAGTCTCGTATTCTAAAGAAGATAAAAAATGACTGTAATTTTTTTCTTAATTCGTTCTCTAACAAGTCTTAACAGCAGCAGCAGGGGGGGCAGGACACGTGAAAGCAACCATTTGTAAGATTCAAATTTTTGGGTTCAATCCACTAGACCAAAACTCAATGTCTACTATTTGTTGCTCTAATACCATGAGATACAAAGACTTTTAAAGACTAGAAAGAAACGCGGGAATGTCGTATTATGTTATATCTTCTTTGATATTAGTTGAGACATTGATAACAAAATACAGCCCCAGTCAGTACTAATAGGGAGGGGCACAGAAGAAGAAGAAGAAAAAAAATTTGAATAATTTTTTTTTTTTTAGTGAAAAATTAACATCAAGAGAAGAAGAGAATAGAAAGAAGGGAGATACAAAATGGTTGGACTAGATCTCATCACATCCAAAAAAAGAAAGCTTGATTCTACTTCTCTGAAGAGTAAGAAGTCTTCCAAGATTTTTTCACCTTACAGAGTGATAGGCAATGTCACCAACGAGACTCCATTTGCGGTTGGTACGTTAGGTTCCACTTTTTATATCGTCACTAGTGTTGGACGTTCATTCCAAATTTATGATGCCAACACTTTGCATTTGTTATTTGTGTCTAAACAGCAAGCTCCAGCCAAGATCAATTTTTTGCATGCACATTTCCACTACGTCTATTGCTGTTTCGAAAATAGCGTGGGCGTTTACAATAGAGGCAATTTGGAACATGTGATCAAGTGTGATACTCAAGAACATATCAGTAGAGTATTGACATTTGGAGATTACTTGGTTTGTACCACAAAATCGGAGTTGTTTGTGTACAAAAAGGCACTGGGTTCAAAGGTTGCCACCGAGTTTTATACCTCGATCAAAGTGAATTCGTTAAATGGTGATATAGTTGATATGGTACATCCAGCTACATATTTGAACAAAGTCGTTGTAGCTACAACGGCGTGTGTCATGATTTTCAATGTCAAGACGGGGAAATTAGTATACACTTCAGATGCGTTTGAACAACATGGTATCACTACACTCGCTGTGGCACCAGTATTGGATATAATTTCGATCGGTTTCGACAATGGTGAAATCAATTTGTTTAATTTGAAAAAGGGAAAAATTTTGAAAACAATCTCAACTGGAGCCAAGAATTTTGCCAGAGTCACATCTATCTCATTCAGGACCGATGAATCTTCGCATTTGGTGGTCTCTTTATCTAATGGAGATTTGTTTTTTTATGACTTGGATAGAAAATCAAGAATACACATTTTGAAATCTGCACATCAGGAGACATACGGTGGTGTTGCCAAGGCTGCTTTCTTGCATGGACAACCGATCATAGTCACGAACGGTGGTGATAACCAGTTGAAAGAATACTGTTTTGACCCTGCATTATCAACCTCCAACTCTGCCATTGTTTCACCTCCTCGTCATTTGAGGTCAAGAGGTGGTCACTCAGCGGCGCCTACATCGATCATGTTTGTCGATGAAACATCCCATTTCATGATGTCCGCATCGAGGGATAGATCATTTTGGAAATTTTCATTGAGAAAAGATGCTCAATCTCAACAATTATCTCAACGGTTACCAAAGGGTAAAGATGGGAAAAGAGTTGGTGGACCAACATTGAAAGAAAAATTCCCAGAGATTGTTTGCATGGACCAACAGAATGCGAGAGAGGGAGAGTGGGAAAATGTGTTAACGGGACACGTGGAGGAGAATTTTGCTCGTACATGGGATTCCAAGAATTTGAGGGTTGGTAGATGGCAATTAAATACCATCGATGGAGGTGTGGTTAAAAGTGTTTGCATTACGCAATGTGGAAATTTCGGTCTTGTTGGATCATCGAAAGGTGGCATTGGTGTTTACAATTTACAAAGTGGGATCCAGAGGAAAAGGTATATGTTACACAAGAAACCCGTCACTGGTATTGCCGTTGATGGCATGAACAGAAAGATGGTGAGTTGTGGCTTGGATGGTGTTGTTGGATTCTATGACTTTGGTCTGTCCAGATATTTGGGCAAATTAGTATTGGATGCGCCTATAACTCAACTCGTATATCACAAGTCATCTGATTTGGTGGCATTGGCATTGGATGATTTGAGCATTGTTGTTGTTGACAGTGTGACACAGAAAATCGTCAGGGCATTGTACGGTCATTCCAATAGGATCACGAGCTTGGACTTCTCTCCAGATGGTAGATGGTTGGTCAGTGTATCATTGGATTCTACCTTGAGAACTTGGGATCTACCCACCGGTGGTTGCATCGATGGTGTTAGGCTCCCAAGCGTGGCCACCAACGTGAAATTCTCGCCTACTGGGGATATGTTAGCAACGACCCATGTCAATGATAATGGGATTAACATGTGGACTAACAGAGCCCAATTCCGTGCTGTATCAACTAGACAAGTGGAGGAAGAAGAGTTTGGTGATTTGATCTTGCCTAACGTTTCAGGTGAAGGTGGGTCTTCGATATTGGATGGTGCTCTTGAAAATGAAGACGGAGAAGATAATGATGATACCGATTATGACTTGGGACATTACCAATCGTTGGACCAAATTGATTCTAGTTTGGTGACATTATCCTTGGAACCAAAGAGTAAATTCAACACATTGTTGCATTTGGATACCATCAAACTGCGTAATAAGCCTAAAGAGCTGCCCAAGAAATCTGAGCAACTGCCATTTTTCCTCTCATTGACAGGTGAGTCTGTTGGTGATCGTGCATTTGATGCTGAGTCAGCGGCCACCAACAACAGTAGTGGTGGTGTTGACTCAAATGAGAAATCAACTACAGAGTCACAGTTAAACGTTTTAAGAGAAGACTCTTCCAAATTTGCATTTGAAAGTGAATTTACAAAATTGTTAAGATTATCAGCTGAAACTGATGATTACAACGAATTTATTCAATTGTTGGTGAATTCTTCACCCGCAAATATTGATCTAGAGATCAGATCATTGGACACTTTGCCACCGTATACGGAGTTGATAAATTTCATGCGTGGGTTAGTGACTGGGGTAAAACTTAACAAAAATTTTGAGTTGTTTGAACTGTTTATGAATATGTTTTTGAAAGTGCATGGTGATGTCATTTATCAGTTGAAAGAGAACGATGAGGGAGGAGATGAGGAAGATGAAGAAGACTCAGGTGCAGATGTCTTGCTTGGATTGTTGGAAGAATGGGGAGAGGTTAACAATGACAGTACAGTCAAGTTGGATGATTTGGTCAAGTATTGTTCTGGAGTGATCAATTTTTTGACAACTGTTTGAAAATTTATTTGTGTATTTGAAAAAATAACAAGACGAATCATGAACATAAAGCAGGGGTTACAAATTTTTCATCGAGTTTTTGAGTTGACACAAAATAAAGTACAAAAGCCAACAAGACATGTACGTTTGTTGTTTATGTATGATTAAAATAATTTTCAAAATACAAACCAATTGATATGTGAATTCAAAACATAAGAGCGTTAATTATAGATATTTCACCTGTAAACTATAAAGAAAATAGGAAGCATTATATATATATATAAAGATACAATTTGGTGAAAAACCTTTGTGAAAGAGCTAAATCATTTTTAAATCAACAAATAAAAAAGCTTGTGGTTGTTATCATGAGCAATCAACTTATTTAGCAATGATTTGCAACAAATCGACAACTCTGGTTGAGTAACCGAATTCGTTATCATACCAAGAGATCAATTTGACGAATTGTGGGGACAACAAGATACCAGCCTTGGCATCAAAGATTGATGATCTAGAGTCGGTCAAGAAATCTGAAGAGACAACAGCATCTTCAGTGTAACCTAAGACACCTTTCAATTCACCTTCAGAAGCCTTCTTGATGGCAGCACAGATATCGGCATAAGTGGTTGGGGTCTTTAATTTGACAGTTAAATCAACAACAGAGACATCGGTTGTTGGAACTCTCAATGACATACCGGTCAACTTACCGTTCAATTCTGGGATAACTTTACCGACAGCCTTGGCAGCACCAGTGGATGATGGAATAATGTTACCTGAAGCGGTTCTACCACCTCTCCAGTCCTTGTGGGATGGACCATCAACGGTCTTTTGGGTGGCGGTGATGGAGTGGACAGTGGTCATCAAACCTTCATCGATACCGAAAGTGTCATTGATAACCTTGGCCAATGGGGCCAAACAATTGGTGGTACATGAAGCATTTGAGACAATGTTTTGACCAGCATAAGTCTTATCGTTGACACCAACAACAAACATTGGGGCATCAGCAGATGGGGCAGTGATCAAAACCTTCTTGGCACCACCAGTGATATGCTTTTGGGCACCTTCCAAAGTGGTGAAGACACCAGTGGAGTCGATAACGTAATCGACACCAGTTTTACCCCATGGAATTGAGGTTGGGTCTCTCTCTTGGAAAACGGTGATGTTTGAACCATCAATGATCAATTGGTCATCTTTACCTTCAACGGTACCTTGGTATCTACCGTGAGTGGAGTCATATTTGAACATGTAAGCAGCGTATTCAGCACCGATGAATGGATCATTGACGGCAACAACCTTAATGTCCTTTCTGGTCAAGGCGATTCTCAAGACCAATCTACCGATACGACCGAAACCGTTAATACCAACTGTGATAGCCATTGTGTTATATGTGTGTATGTGTTTAATAAATTTGAATTATATTATATATGTGAGTATATGATATAGTGAATTTTTGAAAAATAATAGAATGAGGGAAATTGGGATTGACTTTATATGTTTTTTTTTTCTTTTGGCTAATAATGCGTAGATGATGGATGATGTTGGATGGTTTATTTTGATGATGTGTTTTTTTTTTTTCGTTTTCTTTTTTGTTGCGCTCAAGTGGTGCACAACAACAACAACAACAACAACAACACACCACCACCACCACCACCACCCTCACCCTCACCCTCACCCTCAGCAGCAGCAGCAGCAGCAGCAGCAGATGGTTTTAATGTATTAGAACAAATACAATAGATGGTAATACATAAGTGTGGGATGATCAATGGGTATAGATTATCGGATTCTATCTATATCTGACAATCACCCATCTCGCCTTTACAACAATTTGATGTTTATTGTGTTTTGTTTGTTGTATGTGCACCATTTGATGACAGACACTGAGTGAGCACTCTCATCGTATCGTCATCACCTTGAGCGGACACCACATGACGACGACGACGACGATCTCACTAACTCTCCTTATTTGCCCGATAAAAAAATCATACATCTGTACAGAATCAATTATTTACACCGATCAATCATGACACAATGTAACAAATACCCTTCTTAACTATTATCCCTTGATCCACACATTTATTGCACACCTATCTTAACCTCACAGATCTACCAAAAGAGATGGGTGTTGATTCTGGATTACTCACTGTCTTAAGGGGGGAGAAAAGGACTATAACAAAGACCCGTCCAATCACTTACACAGACTCGATAAAAATTACACACTTGTTTGACAATCTATACTGCAATGTATCCAATTCTATCTACCAACTACCAACCAGCCCAAACAATCATTTTCTTCTTAAGAAAATCAACTAGTACACATGATATCAGCCGAGCCCTCTTTTTTCTTATTAGTGCCATACCCAACGAGACTCACACTTCCGTTCCCGCTTGCTCGCTCGCCCGCCTATTAAAATTAATCTCAATCTCCGGGTCTTTCCTTACACACGGGCAAACCAGAAAGATACATGGTCTGACATATTCAGTTACATTAAACGCTATATACATTCATACCTACATCAACCAATCATGTCTAGTAGATCCTCATCTCCACTTTCAAACAATTTCTCGTACTTTTCCAAATCAACATCTTCTAATTGACGAACCACAGGCTGGAGTTGAGGTAATCCACTCTTCAATATCATTCTCTCCAATGCAAACCTCTCTAACATCCCAAATTGTCTTTTCAGGTACAACATTGTAACATTCAAATCATCATTATTGCTATTCATCTTTTTTCCAATTCCATTATCACCTTGCGAGACCCCATAATACGTTACAAATTTGGACTCCTCAATTAACCCGGACCTTAGTCCTCTGCACCTACTAGCCACCTTGATCAATTCTGAATGATCAATCAACGAATCGACACCGAGACACAATATCTGTTTGAGCCCTGGCAAGCAAATCCCGGCGATATTGCTCGTCGTACTGATCAAAAATTGCGGCTCAATAGTTGAAAATTTGACAGCATTCATTGATGATTCCTCATCATCTCCTTTTAAGAAAAAATAATTTATGATGTCTTTTTGATCATCTCCATCAGCTTTTTCAGTAACAACCTCTTGTTCAATTGATCTTGCAAACAAACCAACCGATTGCAATTGTTTTGTCAACTTTGGCGTAGACACACCATCCGGTATGATCAACAACAGTTTCCCATTTTTATCACCATTTGTAACTTGCCGCTGCTGCTGCAAAAATCGTGGCAACGAATTGATCAACTCATCCGGTATCTTTGCTTGCTTTTGGCTTTCTCGATGTCTGTATGACTTGTAATTGAGATCAAACTCAACCGCCAACTCAGACTTGATCTTTCTCATCGCCTCTACACCTGTTGGTAGCAAGTTCAACTTGGCATCGTACATCCCATTGTTGCCATCAATAACAACACATCCAACTTTGACATTGGTCGGAATCCGTAACCTGGGAACAACCTCCCCATGTTTGATCGCAGGAATTCCAACACTAACGATGGGCCTCTCCTCACACCAATTTAAACTTTTGATCAAATTTGACAATCTATCAGTCAAATCAATACTACTGTTGAAGTTGTATTGCAAAGGTGGATTATTCACTACAGTTGACCGTAACCGGTTCAAATATTCGATCAATATCTGTGCTGGTTTCAAACGCCCTTGTTGTTGATGTCGTTGCTTCTGTTGTTGTTGTTGTTGTTGTTGTTGTTGTTGCTGCTGCTGCTGCTGCTGATGTCCATTTTGTTCTCCTACCCCCGACAATAGCATTGAATCGGCCTCATCGCAACATACAAACCGCAAACGGTCTAAATGGAAATAATTCAGATCTTCCTTATGCTCACTGATCAAATCCAACAATCTCTGTGGCGTGGCAACAAGGATATGCGGCACTATATCATGTAACTGTTTTTCTTGTTTCAACTCCAATTCATGGTCAGAATCCCTGTACACACATTGAACAACGCCCAGTTTGTCTAATGGGTAACCTTTTAATAACATGTCGAAGTATGACGCATATTGCTTCAGCAATTGTGTCGTCGGCACCAAGATCAACGATGTGATAGCTTGCTTATCGGGGCGCCGATAATTCATGGTGTATATAATCACTCCAATTGAGCTTCCCTGGCCCGGGTGAACCCTTCCAAGACACGAGAGCCGCGAGTTGAGCACCGATAAAAGTCGTCTTTGTGATGAGGTTGGTTTGTCAATATGGGAGAACTTCTCTTTCAAGATACGGGCTTGCACTTTGTTAATCCCAAAATCGGTAAACTCACCCAACTCGTTTCTCGGATTGTATTTCATCTTGAGTTGTAATTTCTGATCAACTAATCCCAATCGAGTCTTATTCTTATCCCGAAACGTAGCCTCGAGCTCATTACGCACTAGTGATTTCAACCTCGTATAAACTTTCCTCCTCCTATCCTTTTTGGAGCTATACACCAACCCGTGCTCATCGTCTTTCTCCTCGATAGTTTGCACCGACAGCACATGCTGCCGTTCATCTTTAGTCCTTCTCCTTTGTCGCAGCAGTAGTAACAGTGGGACTGAGTTTTTAGAAGTCAGATGAAATGAAGCCCTTGATTGCACAACCATGTGACTCAGTATTGTTATGATGGCAGCACTTCTTCGCACCACTGATGCCCCATTGAGATGCCTTCTAGCTGTATTAGGGAATATTTGGAACATGATCTGTATATGTACAGGTAGATCTATATTACAATTCTGATCTCATCTCACCTCTCTTCTCTCTCTTTACCAAAATTCGTACAATTTTTTTTTTTTTTTTCACTCCTTCTCCTTTGGGGCAAAGCAGGAGAAGGTTTTTTCAATTTGTGTGTGTGTGTGGATCAAACTTTCTCTCCGTTCTATATTTTGGGGGGCCGGAAGTAACTAGCGTTGCTACAATACATCTATCTATCTTCATCATCATTACACCTTTTTTGAAGTGGAAAAAGAATTTCATGGAGCTCATCGATGACTATAATAGAAGAGTCTACCTATATCACCAGTGCAACGGCAAGTCTATGGCCTGGTGCACTGTCGGAAGGCATCAGTTCTGCTCTCCTGATAAGCAATGATAATGGAGATGAAGCAAAAGTGCGATTCCAATTCATTGGCCAGATATTTGCCACTATCTTTCGATGGATCTCCAATGTATTACTATTCATTCCATATCAATTCCTTTCCATCTTACAGATATCATTTCAAGTAACCTTCTCCTTAAAATGGATATTGTTGCTACTTGTTATTGTTCTGGGAACGGCGATCACCGTGGTGAGGTACAAGTTCTTAACGGTATACTCTCGTTTACTGGAAGAACCAGATTTACATGAACCTAAATTGAACGTATTCTTAGACTCGAGAAACAACAAGAAGGAGTCTCGATTCCCAAATTTCTTAGATGGCTTCTTATCTGCTATCAAAATATTTGGTTATCTTGACAAAAATGTCTTTCACGAATTGACCAAGAACATGTCCACACAAAAATTGGAGCTGAATGAAACTTTTCTTGTCGATGAAAGCAAAGGTTTCTCTATCGTCGTTGAAGGTTCTGTCCAATTGTATTGCAAAGTTGGATCAGAATCGGAACACGGCACTACATTGGGTGAACAACAACCGGAGGAGACAATGATCATCGATGGTTACAAATATCAGTTACTTAACACCATCAAGAGCGGCACCAGTTTGTCATCATTGATCAGCATATTGAAAATTCTTACAAGAGATTTCGAACAAACTGCAGGCGAAGTGTCATCTTCGTCGTCCAGTCGGGCAATGTCACATCAAAACTTAGAACTGCAGACCAGAAGGACAATCCCATCTGCCTATAACAACAACAACAACAGCAGTGGTACTCCTCTGTTTGACCTTTTTGGGGATGGAAGCTCTACTCGATTAAACGATTTCCACTTGGATCCCGCCACCCCTTCACCAAAGGATGTAGATGGAGAAGACACTGACTTAAACTCCATCTCCGAGTCACACGGCGAAGCTCATTTACCACTGTTGATCGCCAGGGCATCGTCCAATGCCACCATTGCCATCATCCCTACCGATGCATTCACCAGAATTGTTCATAAACACCCCAGATCAGTGTCGCACATAGTGCAAGTGATCATGACCCGATTGCACAGGGTCACGTTCCAAACGGCGCATCTGTATCTCGGTTTGACCGCTGAAATTTATCAGACAGAGGTCAATTTGAATAACAATGCCAAGTATGAATTACCTTCATATTTACATCATGGAGTTATTCAACGATTGAATCTGCTTTTGAGTTCCCAAAATGACTATAACGACAATTCCGTTGCCAACAACAACAACAACAACAACAACAACAATACCACTACAAATCAGGGTAAGAAACTGAGGCCTACTCGAAATTCTACTGACCTAAGTAGATCATCTTCTGTTGAAACAAAGTCACCTCCCATTAGAGCATCAGGAAACAGTTTTTCAACTAGATCTGTCAAATCAATATTCTCTGATGATGTCGCTGATACCAACTTTGTCGCAATCCCTAAAATTGAAAGAAAACAGAAATCAATGTCAAGACCCAACCTTTCTCGAGACAGCAAAAATAACCTCTCCAGGAATATTATTTTGAACTCAAGAAATGCTGCTAGTCCTGGTGATTTACTCTCTAACGTCCCCTTGTCTAGAAAAGAAAGCTCTTACCAATCGCTATCTGATGGTAATGGGGACGAGTCCGAAGTGTTTCAAAGAACTTTCTCCGCTGATGAAGAAACAGAGGATAGCTCCTTGAGAACGGCAATTTCAGAAAGTGTCCTCAAGATCTTGGGTGTCGATAAAGAGTCATTATTGATATCTTCATCTGCAAGGACCCCTTCTGACTCAGAGGTTGGCAGCCCGCGATTTGCTGCACAAACAAATATCAATGCATTGCAGAACATCAACACACCCCTCGGTAGTTCATCGAATCAATCGCGAAGACGTCACTCAGCTGCATCATCCAATTTGTATCCAGTCCTAGGACATTTATCCCCGTCCAGGACACTCTCGGATGACGACTTGTCCTCTTTGGCCAATAGTGGAGGTAACTCGTTGGATTTTGAAAATCTAAAGAAGGAGCTTGCTGACAAACTTCAAATTATGATGGTTAAGAAAGATACTCAGATAGTACAGGAGGGTCAAAGGACCCCCGGATTGTTCTACCTCGTTGATGGTACTCTACAAGTGAGCCACACAAACTCAACCACTGGATTGGAGAACAATGTTTACACCATCAAGCCAGGAGGAGTAGCTGGTTATTTAGGAACTTTTATTGGTAACAACTCTTTTATATCAGTGAAGGCTGTCACTACACTGTACGTTGGATTCGTTTCAAAAGATGATTTCGAAAGGTTTATCGACAAGTATTACATGCTTCAATTAATTATCGCTAGAAATACATTGAAGTTTATGGACAAAGAGTTGTTACTAATGGATTTGGCTTTGGAATGGGTTCAGACAGAAGCCGGTGATAGCTTGTATGATCAAGGTGATCCTGCCAATGGTATTTACATGGTATTGAATGGTAGATTCAGATCGGTGTTTGAGTCGAATCCTGCCAAAAGAGAATTTCTGAAAGGTGAAATTGAAGGCGAAGAGAACTCCATCTCTGTTATCTCAGAACATGGTCAAGGTGAGTCATTGGGTGAGGTGGAAGTATTAACTGCGTCTGAAAGGCCAACTAGTATGGTTGCCGTGAGAGATTCAGAAACGGCAAGAATCCCAAGAACATTATTCGAAGTATTAGCCTTGAGCAAGCCGTCAATCATGATCAAAGTTACTCGAATTGTTGCCAAAAAGATGAAGGAGAGCACAGCATATACTTCTAACGGTTCAGGTATAACCAACCACAAAAATCCAACTGTATCTGCCCTGCCGTCTGCCTACAACTCTGGAGCGTACAAGGGCAGTGCTAACTACCGGACCATCACAATCTTACCCGTCAGACAAGGATTACCTGTGTCTGAGTTTGCAAGAAAATTGGCAACAGCATTCAAAGATTGCGACCGTGATGTCATTACACTTAATCAGGCATCAACTATAAGACATTTGGGTAGGCACGCATTTGATAAGTTGGGAAAATTAAAACAATTGGGTTTTTTTGCGGACTTGGAGGAGAAGTATCAAACTGTAATTTATGTCACCGATACACCTGTCAGCTCAAATTGGACACAGACAGCAATATCTCAAGGTGATTGTATCTTATTACTCGCTGATGCAGATGCGCCTCCAGATGTTGGTGATTACGAGAGGTTGTTAGTGAAGACTAAGACAACGGCTAGAACAGAGCTCATTTTGTTACATCCTGAGAGATATGTCAAACCTGGACAAACCAGCAAGTGGTTGAAGAATAGAATGTGGGTTCACTCACATCATCATGTTCAAATGCAATTTAGGGAAACTTTCACAAAGATGACTCCCGATGATGCAATTTCTTTTCTTCCATTTTCTTTGAAATCGAACAAAGTGATTCAATCATCACAGGCTAAAATTGCAAATATTAGATCCAAGTTTGGTAGTATTTTGAAAGATGATATTTTGAAGATGATCCCAACAATCGAAACAAAGATCGATGATGTATATGATTCTCCAGCACAGGACCACAAATCAGATTTTTTAAGGCTTGCCAGAATTCTATCTGGAAATGCAGTTGGTTTAGTTCTCGGTGGAGGTGGATCTCGAGGAATCAGTCATATTGGAATAATAAAGGCTATTGAGGATAATGGGATTCCTATCGACTTGATCGGTGGAACTTCAATTGGATCTTTTATAGGCGGGTTGTATGCCAAAGATTACGATATCGTCCACATATATGGTCGTGCCAAGCAATTTTCGGGCAGAATTTCCTCATTTTGGAGAATGGTCTCCGACATTACGTATCCAGTTACGTCGTACATCACGGGTCATGAATTTAATAGAGGAATATGGAAGGCGTTTGGTGATAGTCGAATTGAGGATTTTTGGATCGGTTTCTTCACAAACTCAACAAACATTACTAATTCAGTGATGGAAATTCATTCATCAGGTTATGCTTGGAGATATATCAGAGCTTCAATGTCACTTGCAGGATTATTACCGCCTATCACAGATAATGGTTCCATGTTGCTCGACGGCGGATACTTGGATAATTTACCCGTCCAAGAGATGAAAAATCGTGGGGCCAGTGTAATCTTTGCAGTTGATGTTGGCTCTATCGATGACAGGACACCATTGGATTATGGAGATTCTTTGAGTGGGCTGTGGGTCTTGTTCAACCGTTGGAACCCATTCTCGAAACATCCCAACGTTCCAACAATGGCTGAGATCCAGCTTAGATTAACTTATGTCTCTTCTGTTAATGCGTTAGAAAAGGCAAAGAGAATGCCCGGGGTTGTCTATATCAGACCACCAATTGATGGATTTTCAACGTTGGATTTTGGAAAGTTTAAGGAAATCTATAACATCGGTGCTGAGTATGGTACAGAGATTTTCGATCAGTTCGAAAAAGATGGCACAATGCCTACGGTGAAGGGAATTTCAAGTAAACAAAAAGAGCGTCAAAGGACAACAATGCAAAGAAGAAATTCCATTTGATTATTTCTTCACAATAATTACAAATGATGCGGTATATAGAAAAATTTATAAAGCACATAATAAGAAGAATACATAAAAAATTGCCATGGGATGTAATCTTGGAACTCATTTACTACACTTGTTCAATCAAAGAAGAAAGTACAAGTAATAACGACTATTATCACCAATTTTTTCATTCAATTGAAAGTTCAAATACCAATTCAACCATGTGCGAAATCTGCTAGTTGGACATCAACCATTGGCTGCCAACTTCCCATTCTTAACACTGTCATGACTGATTCCCAAATCATTGTTCACTTTCATTTTGAACGTTGGTGACAAGAATGACTGAATCACCTCTTATAAATACCATATCTGACTTCTTCATAACAGGTTTAGGATCTGAGTTCTCATCGTCGAATGTGAATATCGTCTCCACCAGGTCACTCAAAACCATATTGCAATGCGAATCATATGCATGAAGCCTTCCCACAGTTTCTCTAGCACCTCTTAACTTAATATACACCATTTCGTCTAGTGACAACTTCATCATGTCCAATGGCTCAGAAAATGGCTCACTCATATTTCAGTATATACCTATTATGTAGTTGCTCTATCAATCTTAGCGTGTATAGATCGTCTTCAATCAACCTGCTTCGATTTTGATTTTTGATGAGAATTTTAGTCGTCTTTTTGTTCCTAAAAATTTAAAAATCTATGAATAAAGTGAACTGGGGCGTTTTAGTGAGGGACGATCTGAAAAACAACCTTTTCAAATAAGTATGTGCGACATCTGAAAGCTTACTCACTGTGCCCAACTCAGACAATGTCCTATGCTCAGAACTCCAATGTATGTTGATTAACTTGAAGAAACTTCAGTTGAAGTTGGCGCTCCGTTGCAATCCCAACCTCCCAATTCCTCATCCTAGTACAATTTTGTTATTGTTCTTTACTAACTTCACTCATATCATAGGTTGAGGATGACTCTGATCAGCTTCGGTTCTTTTGCCTCGGTGGAGGTAACGAAGTTGGAAGATCATGTCACATAATACAATTCAAGGGAAAGACTGTGATGTTGGATGCTGGTGTGCATCCAGGTTATTCTGGATTGTCGTCCTTGCCGTTTTATGATGAGTTTGATTTATCGACAATAGATATTCTTTTGGTCAGTCATTTCCACTTGGATCATGCTGCATCACTACCATACGTTATGCAGCACACGAACTTCAAAGGTCGAGTTTTCATGACTCATCCAACAAAGGCCATATACAGATGGTTGTTGAATGATTTTGTCAAAGTGACATCTATTGGAGATGACTCTCAAATGAACTCGAGTACTCTTTATACAGATGAAGATTTAAAAGAGTCGTTTGATAGAATTGAGACAATTGATTTCCATTCAACTACTGAGATTGATGGAATACGTTTCACCGCTTATCACGCGGGTCATGTGCTAGGTGCTGCTATGTTTTTTGTAGAAATTGGCGGTGTTAAAGTATTATTCACTGGTGATTACTCAAGAGAAGAAGATAGACATTTGAATGTTGCTGAAGTACCACAGCAGAGGCCAGATGTGTTAATCACAGAGTCTACTTTTGGTACTGCCACTCACGAAAGTCGACCTGAGAAAGAATTGAAATTAACTAACCTCATTCATTCCACTTTGTTGAAAGGTGGAAGATGTTTGTTACCTGTGTTTGCGTTGGGTAGAGCTCAAGAAATTTTACTCATCTTGGAAGAATACTGGAAGGAGAACGAAGATTTAGAAAGATTCAATATTTACTACGCTTCATCATTAGCTAGGAAGTGCATGGTGGTTTATCAGACATATATAAATATGATGAATGAAAGCATAAGAAAGAAGGCAAGAGATTCTAGTACCAACCCGTTTACTTTCAAATATGTGAAGAGTATCAAATCATTGGACAGATTTGATGACTTGAACCCTTGTGTTGTGTTAGCTGCCCCTGGTATGTTGCAAAATGGTGTATCCAGAGACCTTCTTGAAAGGTGGGCACCAGACGAAAGAAACTCTTTGATTTTGACTGGTTACTCTGTTGAAGGTACCATGGCTAAAGAGATATTATCTGAGCCAACTGAAATTCCGTCATGGACCAATCCAGATATAACAATTCCTCGAAGGTTGACGATAGAGGAGATCTCATTTGCAGCTCATGTTGATTATGAACAGAACTCCGAGTTCATAGAGTTGGTCAATCCAAAATCGATTATTCTTGTCCATGGAGAGTCTAATCCAATGGGTAGGTTGAAATCTGCTTTGTTATCCAAATACCATAAATTCAAAGGCACAGAGAATGAAGTAAAGGTGTACAACCCTAGAAACTGTGATGATTTAAGACTTACATTTAAAGGTATCAAAGTAGCTAAAGCTATGGGTGCTGTGGTGGAATCAATTGATCCAGAGGAATCTGTTCAGGTGATTTCAGCTGTCCTTGTTCAAAAAAATTTCGACTTGAATCTTTTGAAGATTGAAGATTTAAGAGAGTATTCTGGATTGAGTACTGCACTTATAACCGAGAAGCAGACAATCAGATGTTATGCGGGTAGAGATATCGTATACTTCCATTTGACTCAAATGTTTGGGGTGGTGACAATTGCTGTCGATGAACCAGAAGAGTTCACGGTGGACATAATGAGCTGTGTCAGAGCAGTTTTACAAGGAGACATATGTACGGTCGAATGGCAGAGCAGTATGATCAATGACACAATTGCAGATGCGGTGATAGCTATAATATTGAACGCTGATACTTCTCCGGCTTCTGTCAAGCTTTCTTCCAGATCTTGTAAACACCATGATCACAACCATGAAGAAAAAAGAAATGCAAAGATTGAAGATGTCGATGATCTCAACGAGGTAGAGATGGCTGGAAACCTCAATGAGATTGAAGCGGTCTACGCTGACACTCCGATACTGGACAAAATACATAGAATTTCAAAAATACTCGAAGCTCAATTTGGTGAGGCGTTGACCTTGGACGAAAAGGAGAATACTGCAACAATCAAAATTGGTAAAAATGAAGCAAGGGTTGATATATTGAATGCCAAAGTGGAGTGCTCTTCTGGTGTGTTGAAGGGAAGAATCGAAAACATGTTGAAAAGGGCAACAGTCTTGGTTGCTCCTCTCGCTAAACGGAATAAATTATAAGTTGATTAATGATCAAGTATAGTTGAAATATTTTGAATTTCCTCCACAAGTGACTTACAGCACCAAATCAAACATGGTGCTATTTCGCATTTATTACAATCATTCAAATACATTAAAACTCCACAACATGTGGTTAGATAGTATTTTACAACCATGTATAATTGAATCAAGCCAGTGTAATACTAAAAATTAAGATAAATCATAAGCTACAAATCTTTCAATCAAGCGTCTATTAATTAAAGCCACTCGATATCAAAATTAGTAAATGTTGTTTATATTCATTAAAATTTATTAAATACTATACATGTAGTGCACGATTTTAGTCAGACCCAAGTCCTTCGAGGATATACTTGAACTCGTCTTCATCGAACTCGAATATGTTGGTGTCAATCCAGTTACAACCTGTATCCGACACTGGCGAATCGGGTATATTTATCATTCTTGGAGTATCGCCAACTCCAGATCTGAAATTATCATACGTGAAATCTACCTCATTGGCATTACTTTGAGTGTCATTGAAATTTTTTCTGTGCACTGGATTGTAGACAGATTGGCTGTCCAAATATTGGGCTACTTGTGCTTCCAGAAAACCTGTAGAAAGTGGCTCCCTTGCAGCCAAGGACGGCCTGAAGGGCAGCCCCAACCCTATCAGACGGTCATCACCTATCGAGATTTGTCTTGCTGCCCGGCCATTCTCACGTAGAGGCGAGTTTTTGACAGACTGATACAACTCTATGGAGACTTTGTTGACATTATCTTTGATATATGCTGAAAGCTTGTTAGCTAGCATCCAATGTCTAGATATCATGGATAACGCATTCAACTCGAACTTTAAAAATTGCAGATATTCTTGTAATTCATTTTTAACATTTTGTCTTGTCACATTGTCACTAAGGTCAATAGTTGGCAACAACGATTTCGCCCAAATATATGAGCTCAAATGAACTAAGGCAGCAAAGGCAATGGAGCAACCATACAACGGCGTCCTCTTGTTAATCGCTGAGGAACTTGTATCAAGTAAGCAGGTGGCTATCAGGTTTGCACCATCGATGGTCTTTCTGGTTTCGATAATCTTTCTGGCTGGAGATTCGTCGAAGGTTTCCACGCTTGAAGATTTTTCAACCTCACCGGCAGTGTCTTTCCAAAGATATGAAAATGGCCTATGCGCAAATATTCTAGCATAATTGTACAATAGCATGGCCTGAAATACACCTTCATTTATCTTCCCACTAGAGTTGACCATCATTGGGGCAGTTGATGAATCCATTTGTGAGAATCTCAATTCCCAATTGCCCAATGAAACAGCCAATTTGTTAACAAAGCTTTTATTCACCTTGTGATCAACCAGTGAGACACTTAACTTGATCGCTTCCGTAACAAGTTGGCATCCTTCGGCTCTCGACTTGTAGTCGAACTCCTGTGGGTTGACACTATGAGGAAAGTGCACGTAGCTTTTGACAGTTGACAAGTTGGATATAGTTCTCCCGTCCGCAGTGCCAATAACAGCATCTATGTAGTGAAATTCCCAGTAAAGTTTTCTTGCACACTCAATGATACAGCTATCAGATAGGTTGGATAATCGTTCTGAAGAGAAGTACCTTCTATCAGATTTCATTTCCAATTCTTCCTCCGACTGTGGGCTTTGCATCAGCACATCACTGTCAGACCGTTCTTTCAAATTTTGCTTCTCTTCACCTTCGAAGTCAACCATGTTGTAGCCTTGACTCATTAAGGTTTTCACTGCTTCAGTCCTCACTCTGGCGCTCAAGTCGTGCAACGACGAGAAGTGAGCAATCAAAGAAACTAATGCCATTGCTTGAAGAGAGATAATGTCAACTCCAACAATTGTATTGATATAATCGAAGATCTGATTTAGTTTGAAGTTCACTGTTTCAATATCGTTTGCATAAAGAGAAGAAGATTGTGCATCACCAACAATCTTCATTGCTATTATCAACTCATAAGCGTGTGGAACAGACGTCAAGTAGTCCTTTATGTCTTTTTTGTTTGGAAGTAAAGGATGCATCTCGTGGAAATTTTTATAATAAATTTCGATGACTTCGTCGAGATCAATGGTGTTCATCATCTTTTTGACATAATCATTGCTATTACCCTTTCCATATATGACTGAATTCCCATTGATTGGAACTTGAGATAAGTCAACTCTATCATTCGAAAGTCTTACTTCCCCACCCATACAGGGGGGAGTTCTACCCCTATATTGAGGTTCCAAACAAGTAAAAGCACATGGCATCTTCAACAAATCAGCGTAGTCCCTTCTTCTTTTATTTGCGGGTTGTTTGTGGTTGATGCAAGGTAGTTGCATCAAATCCTCCACAGGGGGGATGTTATATTCCATATTACCCTTGTCTTCGGGCAACTCCGCCATTAAATCAGTTTCCACTGTACTTTGAGTGACACTCTTCGAGTCAGATGACATAGAAATTGGAGTGATTTCTAGAGACTCCGTATTTTTGGGAAGTCTGCCAGCTTTTTTATTACCGAATTTGCTGACACCTTTCTTTCTTGATCCTCCTCTGTGACTCTTGACATAATTGCAAGCTTTTGATAATCTTTCACAACGAGCACAAGGCTGACTTCCTGAACATTTAAGGTGACGGGAGCGACATTCCAAGCAAGCTTTGGATACGTGTTTGGTATTATTTCTTACAGGCTCAGAAACTTTCTGCGATTTGTTAGTGGAAATCATGTATGCTCTTCTCAGCGAGGTGTTTTTTATATATTGATTTTGTGAGGTGTTACTGCAGGGACTTCATAAAATGAATGGTGAGACCTCTTTCTGCTAATAATTCATAACGATTTGATCAATGTTCGATTCAAAGTGAGCAAAAGTATCATTGAAGTTCAAATTTGTTAGTCAAGAGTTTTCTTTTAATATTTAATAAATTGATCGTATAGATATCTCTTCTCCAACTTTAAAACTCAGCTGATTTAAATTTGGGTTCTAACCGTTGGCAGCCCCTAATCTCATTAGTCATGTGATCGGCGTTTGGAAAACAAACATCTGATTTTTTTTTTGTTTCTTTTTTTTTTTTTGATGATGATGGAGATGATCTGTTTAGTCAAAAGGACCAACAAGAGACCTGCTCAACCGCTTTCAGTTATTGTTCCATGTGAAGTGGCTGTGTAAAGCCATTTCCGGCAATTACACTAGTGCCTCAACAATATGCGACCCGATCCCAACTGTAGCTCTCGACCCCACAATACGCATCGATTGAAGGAATTCAAGTCCCTGAGCCAGCAGGTGATATTGTTGAGCTTAGCCATTGCATAATATTTTACGTATAAAAACGTCTCTCAAATTTTCTCTGATAATACACCGGTATCGTCATTCCTTTTAAATTCTAGTGCGACCAGTCTTTTACTGGTCTCATTGTAAGGATGGAATTTTGTTGTGTAATAACCTGTCACAACATCATAACATCATATTGAGAGTTAAAAGATGATGACAGGTAACACACAAAGCTCCAAATCCAAATCCAAATCATTTCAAGTTCACCTGACTAGCTCGCTGCATCAGTGCCCAGAAATTGAATTGAGACGTGACTTTCAAAACCCCCTCTCCACTCATAAGATGTTATATTGTCGCAAATTAGTACATAAACTACAATGGTAAACTCTGAGAATGAAAAACCAACATTGCACTAGTTGCTTCAATAATTTGCATTAACTTGTCAAGCCTAGAAATGAATGCAAAAATTCTTCTCATCTTTAGTGCAGATGGTGGTAAACGATTATGAATTTTATTAAAGTATAATCATACTTCTTCGGCCATGAAGCTCCTCTTTCGCATCTCTACGCAACAAAACACCTCTTTGTTTGATTTGCGTTTTCAAGGCTCTTTCACCCCACTTTGCTGCTTTTTTAAGTCATTAGATATGATATGGTAGTTTTGTGGCTTCTTGACTACTCTGTCTGCTCCTTCCAACTGAACTCATACTTTGTTCTCAAATGATGTTTTGGCCAAACTTTATACTTTGATAGCCGCTGCTCTTTCTATTTTGTCTTCTGTAACTTCATAATTAGCCTTATCTGGGCGACAAATTCTAAATCCTTCAGTTATATTCTCATTTGATTCGGACCGCACGATTACTTCAAAGATGCTTGGTGCGAGACAAACTTGTGCTCTGAAGCTTTAGGATTGTTGATCAATGGAATCTTGTCTTGATAAAGGGAATTCAGCTGCCACTTCAAAAAAATCTCTGTTCATCACCTCACATCAGCTACTTGTGGGTTGTTATTCAAGAAATTCATATTCCTTTTCTTCGTTCACGCAATCGTAAATTCGTCTTTATTGCAGCCTGAGTTTATCGGTCTTTGGGAGTCTAAGCCTGAATAGATTCGCTAATTATAGCCTTGTTTTGTTCCTCCAACATATAGTGTAAAAATCGGTCTCGCGCTAATAATTGAGGGATTAATAAGAGATCTGGTACATTTTCTCAAACACCTTGTCAGCTGATCATGAAAATCATGTCCTGAAAAAACTTCAAGGACAGTTCAATCAGATCTGTCTACAATGCCAATATTGCAATATCGCTCTAGCATTTTTCTGTAGTTAAACGCTTGACTCTTAAACCGCATTGACGGAAATTTGATCATTCTCTCCAACTATCTCACGAGAAATTTCACTAAATTTTGGTCACCATAATCCAAATGCAGGGTGAGCGGCTCATGAAAAGACTCTCAACTGTAAAACTCGTCTGAGCAAACATTATGGTCAACTGAGAGCTCTGGAGTTATTCCAAAAACCCTCAGATTGCAGACCAATCTTTAAATTAGCATTTTAGTCTCCCAAACCATTAAAAGTCGCTTCAATTTTGCTTCGAGTTAGCACCTTGAAATTTCTCAAACAAACAAAGCAGATCGCCATTTATTTGACACCATTCCCTACGGAATAGTACGCTGATCTTGTTGGACTGGTAGTTGGACTGGTAGTGAAAGCATTTGATGACTCCAGTTGCTCATCCTTGTTTGGCTTCGAAAGTTATATTCATGTTGTGCAGACTTCTGTAATGTTGGTCTTCAGTTGAGCCAGCAATAACCTATTTCTATCCAACAAATTGCTCCGTACAACTCTATTCTTTTTAGGATTGATTGCCTTTGTCATATTCAATAAGAACTCGGTTCTCAGTAATAAGGTTTTCTTTTTCGAGGGTCAAAAGAAACTTTTGGTTCAACTGAGCTTTAACCGTATAGCAACGATCTCACACAATTGTTATCAATGCCTTCAATCCCTGTGTCTATCACTCATACTTGATACATATCAATGTAATACAACCTCAATTTTGTAAGGTTCTCAAATTAGGTTGAGTTCTGTTACGTAGTCGTGTCCTAGATTTTTTTTCAAGCCATGTGGCTTGTCACCTGGCTAAAACAACATAGGTGTATCTGTGCAGAGGCCTCGAAGTCACCAACTCATTGGGTCCTTTTCACTCTGTAGAGACTTTAGTAATTTAAAAAACAAGCTAGTTTCAATTAAAGACATCTGAAAAGTTTGCCAAAAAGTACACGAAGTGGAAGCAAAACTCTTTCAAGTTTTGACTTTCTTGGTAGGTGGTCCATCCTCCATTTCTGCATCACTACCACTTTGACTAGCAGCATCAGAGTCAAACTCTTCGGCAACATCACTATCGGAGTCGGCATTGAAGTCCTCGTCGACACTTTCATCTTCATCAGCGGATCCTAATTCAACATCTGAGTCATCTGAGTCATCCCCCATAGCAGCTGCCATCAATTTTTGCTGTTCCTTTTCATCATTTTTAACAACAATACTATGAGTCTTACAGTATTGCTCTACTGAGTCTTGCTCTTCCTTATTGATGTTTCCAAAAGTGTGTGAGCCACCCGCGTTACGTGAGTTGATCTCTAAATCAAAAGTACGAGAGGTTGTTGATGACCCAGCACGAGACATTGTAACATTTTGAATCTCCGAGAACGGTATATATACTGTTGGCTTGGTGACAAACAAAAATCCTTTTTCGAGAGGATATAAATGGCCTTCACTTGCCTTCCAGGAGCACGAAATACCCAGTTGCATATACTTTGATGTGTAACTTCCCGAAGTTATAATTTTTGTATTTGTCAATCCTCTGAAACATTGTGACATAACTTTGTGAGTTTCACCGTCGTAAGATTTTTGCAACTTATCTTTGTATTTTTCAGAGAATTCCTTTTCGTCAAGATTTAATTCAACTTCCATCTCCTCATCTCTTTGGAATTGCATCACCAAAAACGGATAACGAGTTTGACCTTGTCTTAATGGTGGATCTATTTGCAAAATCATCAAATGATGTATGTCATCCAATTTTGGTAGTGAAAATATACGCTCAATTTGTTTGTATTGAACTTTGTAATCATAAGTTTTACCTCTCAATCTCAAAGAGCTAGAGTACATCTCAATCTCATAACGACCTCTTGGAGTGAGAAATAAAATATCTGAGAACGAAACAATTGCATCCCCAGAAACTTGCCCAATTGATGCTCTATCCTTTAACTGTTCATAAAATACAGCTGCTAAATTCTTTTCCTCTTGGTCTTCTTCTACAACCTCTTCGTCTTGGTACTCAACTGTTCCAGGTATGTAAAGTCTCACTTCAACCAATTCATCTCCAGCTTTGGCCCCTACATCTGCTGAACTCAACTCCACAGTGACCTCATTTTTCCCTGTGAGATTCGAATTACCAATATCATTATAAGGGATTTCAAAAGCTGGTCTATTATTTATGTTGAAGACTAACTCGTCTCTTGCTAAGTCAGCTTTACCCCAATTCCATCCTCTTAAGGAATGTTCTTTATGCTCCAACTGGACATTGTTGAAGTATTTGGATATGGTTGTTTTCAAAGAGTTGAAGTCATTTTGATCAAAGCCATCTAATGACACAACTCCATTGTTCTTGGTATATATTCTCACCTCGAAACCTCTCGATCCACGACTCCAATAGGCGGCAACAATTTGATCAGCTGCCAACAAGAATGTTTTCTCAGCAGATCCACCAGCTGTTGTGCTTGGCTTCCAACCAAGACCTGAATCAGCTATACGGGTGCGCCCGAAACTCTTTGACTGGTTTAAGTATATTCTCTCATAATCGACGGCTTCTTTTGACATTGTAAGCTACCGTTAAACAATAAATATTTTGGTGATAGCTGGCAATGTTATCAATGATTTGCCTTGGAAGCTGTTTCGAATTTTTTTGAATTTTTTTTTTCGATAATTTACATTTTGCAACGCAGTTTAACGCGTCAGTCGTAAGTAGTAAAATACATTAATAAATATAGACTCTCATTCATCACCAAGTAGATCCTTATTCTGCAAGCTAATACTCTTTGTCATATTGTTCACCTTGTAAATTCCAACCAACTGTTTAGCCAACTCAAACATATTATTTCTCAATGATATCACAATGAATTGCGCATTTCTTGTGCTTTCCTTGATATAATTGGCAACAATAGAAACGTTTCTAAAGTCTAAAGCTGCGTCAATCTCATCCATGACGTATAGAGGTGTTGGCTTGTACTTATGCAAAGCAAAGACCAATGCCAATGAGGACAACGTCTTCTCACCTCCAGACAAGTTTGAGATATTTCTCCACGACTTCTTGGGTGGCATCACACTGAATAATATTCCCTCACTGAAAGGATCCAAGGAGTCCACCAACTCCAATTCAGCATTTCCGCCCATGGTGATCATTTGGTACATGTCTTTCAAAGTCATGGAAATTTGATTGAAACCTTCCATAAATTCATCCAATCTTCTTCTCTTCAAAGAATCATGTTCTTGCTCGACCGCTTCCCTCTCTTCAACAGCCAGAGTCAAATCAGCTTTTCTCTGAGTAGATTCCTTGAATCTGGTAGTGTATGTGAGCAACATATCAACATCAACCGTTGATTGATCCAAATAAGTCTCTAAGCTTTCTATTTCTGCTCTGAGTTCTGTAATATTGTATCTCAGGAGTTCTTCTTTGGATAGATTGTTCGTCAGTGTCTCTTCAAGAAGTTCAATTTTCAATTCCGATTCCTCATCAAGCCAGCCTAATAAGGGCTCCATGTCTCTTCTCTCACTACTTATGAACTCTTGTCCAATTTCATCAATGTTCCTCTTGCACAGTTTTACCAAAGACTCAAGCTTTTCAATGCGGTTCAATGACTCAATCTCAGTTGATTTGAAGTCGTTTATCTTCTGTTGTTTTTCCTCCAAATCTTCTTTGAGCTTTTCAAGTTTTGTAGTACTTGTCTCAATATCAAGATTGAGCTCCTCAATTTTGCCCTCAAAAATTTCTGATTCTGTCTTGGTTTGATGGCTCTCGATAATCCTTGTAAGTTCAGCTGAAGTCTCGGAGAGTTCTTTCTCGTTTTGAGCTATAATTTTACCATACCTATTGATTTCACTTTGAAGTTTTTTGATGGAAACAATGTCTTGATCTCTTTTCGAGTTGATGAGTTCAATTTGAGACTGTATAGAGTCACATTTTGAACTTTGCAAACGCAACTGGACACCGCCAACTTCCATGATTTTTTCATTTAATGCTTCTATGTCTGTTTCAATTTGCTTTGAGAGCAGTTTGATATCTGAATGCTCTGTAGAAAGTTTTGCGATAGCTTTTTCAACTTTCGCTATCTCAGTCTCAAGCATTCCATCATCAGCTTGTTCTTTTGCTTTGAGCAACTCTTTATAGTGGGCTTTAGCGCCTTTCATTTCTTCAGCCAAAGAGTCTATATCCATTTGAAGGGTAGCCAATTTCATTTCTAGCTCAGGCTTTCTGGCTTTCAAGGTGTCTAGGGCTTGAACCATCTCGTAGTAAGTGTCCTCCAGAATCTTAAGTTTTTTCTCCTTCTCCGATAAATCGTGGTTCATCTGGTCCACATCCTCTTGGGAAAGCTCGGATGAAGGTTTAGAGCTCATTGCACCCCGACTAACATGGTTACCACCACCGGATAATGTACCAGAAGTATCAATGAGTTTGCCATCCAACGTGACAACCCTCCATCTTCTCTGCCCGTAAGCGACCTTTCTTGCTTCGTTCATATCCCTAGCGACTAAGGTATCTCTCATAACTGAGTAAAATGCAGGCAAAAACCTATCATCTTTGGGCTTGATGAGATCAAAAAGTCTTGGAACATTTCCCGGAGTTTGAATTCTACTCAAATTGAAATTACTCAATTTGCTCAAAACGGTGAAGTTACCAAACCCTAATTGATTTTTTCTCAAATACTCGATACATTGTTGACCAACTTCCACCGTTTCAACCACCATATTATCAAGCAGAGCGCAAGCTGTAGAGATTGCAACATCATATTTGTCATCAATGGTCCCTAAATCACCTAATCTTCCGTAGAAACCATCAATTCTTCCAGTCTTTTGTAGTTTAAGCAAACCAGTTAAAACCCTGCTTTTATTTTGGACTGTAGATAGCGAATTCCGTGCGTCTTGAGTCTTGCTTCTAAATTGGCTTACCTTTTCCTTCATTTCTTGAAGTTTACATCTTGCATGGGTAATCTCTTCATCACCGAGCTTGATTTGCTCTATTACATGCTCCAATTCTTCTTGATTTGAGTTTTTGTCATGTTCTTTAGCTTGACCAGACTCTATGACTCTCTTGACGTTGATCTTTGCCAATTCTACTTCCTTTAAAGCGTCAGCTTTTTGATTTTGCAACATCTGAAGCTGAGATTTGGCCATTTCTATTTCACCTCTTTTGCTATCCAGTTTTTCGTTGAACGGTTGCATCTTTTCTTTAAGAACTTCGATTTCTTTTGAAAACTCTGAAGTTTTCTCTGCTAACTCTGTCTTCATCTTCGCAAGAACTGATTTCTCTTTTGTAAAATCCTGGTTTAATGTCTCAAGTTTTTCTGAGAATTGTGATTGCTCATCGGTAAAAATCTTCAACTTAGAATCGCTCTCTCTTAACTGTTGTTGAGTCGAAGACAAGACTTTTTCTGTTTTCTTTTTCTTGTTCTCCAAATGCTTGACCTTTTCTTCATACAGCACTTTCTCTCTGTCAAGTTGTTTTTGCTTCGTTTCTAAAGCTTTGATTTGCGTATTTAGCTTCTCCAAAAACAACTTGGTGCTATTTGACTCTTTTTGGATGTTCTTCATTTCAGCTTCATGTTCTTTAGACTCTAGTTTTCCTTGATTGAGTTGATCTTTGAGTTCAGACACTTCTTTCTTCGCGGATTCTAGCTTACCCTTATCGTTTATAACATCAATTTGAAATGCAATCGACTTCTTCTCGAATAACTTCTTCTCGCATCGAAGTACCTTGATGGCGTCATCTTTCAGTTCCTCCATCGCTTCCTTTTCATTCGCTACAAGATCGTATCGACTTTTCCTTTCCACGCATATATCATTGAGTGCTTCTATTTTCTCCAGTGATTGCTCAATTTTCAGTTTATAATCTGAAGTTCCTACGATATCTTCCAAATACTCCAATAAACCGTCATCTGATTCCTTTTCGGCTTTCGGTTTCATTTGGGCAATACTTTCAACTTCACCTTGAAGTATCAAAAATCGTTTGTGATCTAAATCGATACCCTTATCTTTCAACATTTCAGTTACAGTTGTATAATTGCTCTCTTTCCCGTTGATGTAATACTTCGACGAGTTATTTCTGAAGGCCTTTCTCGATACTACCAATTCGGTATCTGCAACATACTCTGCTGTATCATCATCAACGTCGACAACGTTTTGAAAGTTTATATCAACGGAGCAGTGGTCCAAGTCAGGAAACAGCTCTGAATTATGAATCAATTCTGACAATTTCGCCTGTCTCATCTTTGAAGCCCTGAATCCGAAAACAAACAACATTGAGTCAATTACATTGGACTTACCACTACCATTGGGCCCAACAACGGCACTAAATGAGGGGTTGAACGGTCCTATTATCTGCTCGCCAGCATATGATTTGAAATTTGTCAACACCAAACGCGTGATAACTAGTCTGGGATCATGGCTTACTGATGATGTATCGTTCTCTGAAATCGTTCGTCCCGACTGTCTGAATGGTGACCGCGTGGGTGACCTTGTTGGTGATCTTATCGGCAAGAGCTCGAGCGGCTTCAATGGTGTTGAAGGTGGATTTAGTGTCAAAGCGTTAGAGTCAAGAGGCACCAAAGTTGGACGGTCTCCCAGCAAGGCGGTGTGAGTAGGCGACTTAGATGTATTGCTGATGTTTTCCTTTTCTGAGGACGTTTCTTCGACTGTGTTGGCTTCTTTCACATTGGTTGAATCATCCTTCGTAGTAGCAGCTGTGTCATCATCTGCAAGAATTGATCCACCACTGACGTCTATCAAGTCTTCAGTGACATCGCTATTGGGCTGATGTCTTTGACGAATGGTACGTTTCCGACGACCACGTGAGCCTATATCGGTGCTTATCATCAGGTATCTCTAGTTTCTTCTCTTCAGGTCTGCAATACCAATAGAAGACACGCTTTGCACTTCGTTTACTCTTCTTCTTTGTTTGTTTTGATTTCCGTTTTTGTTTTGAATTAAATTTGTTTTGATTTTGGCGCCAAAAAAAAAAAAAAAAAAAAAAGTTCCACTGGGGCGTTTGTTCTTTTAACAAATTTGATAGCTAGCTAGGAAGCGCTCGCTCTTGCAGAGATCAAAAGTTTACGATGAGATTCAGAAATAGAAGGTGTCTGCTAATTCGACTTCAATTAAAATAATATGATATTAATACAAGTGGCTATATGGAAATTGCTATGCTGTTTAAAAGACACTCAAAAATTCTATCTTGTGTGAAATCTCGATAGATTTTGATCACCGCTGCAAATTTTATGAGAGGTTACTGCATAACACCACAGAAGGGCATCAAATACAGAAAGACTGATGGAGTTTTGAAATGCCAGCAAACTTAAAACTCCATATCCCAGATGGAGTCTCCCTCAACTTTAGCCTCCTCGTAGTATCCGATTTTGATTCTTTTAGGGTCTGATTCACTTAATAACTTTCTATCACCCTCGTCATCATCATTATTCACAATAATGAAATCATTTTCGTCCTCTATAGGTCTCTTTTTGTCATTGACAAGGATATTTTTCTTCGTTAAATCCTTCTCCGCCTTGATGACATCATCGTCAGGAGGAGTCAACATGGTGATATCAATTATTGTCTTGGCAATTGCAGGAACTTCCTTGAACGCAGCTCTCAAAGCATACAGTTTAACCTCTCCTGGCCATTCCCCATCTGAGACGCCACCTTCCGTCTTTGGAGATGGAGGTGATGTCTTCCGTTGTTGAGACATAGGGGTCTTGATATTGAAAGGAGTTGGAGTTTGCAATATAGCAGATGGAGTGAGACCAATTGTTACCGAAGGTGATGACTGCTTTTTACCGCTATGGCTCAACAGCAAAGTACTTGCGCTCTTCAGAACAAGTTTGTTCTCCTCCTCTTTCAATCCAAATGCATGAGTCAATGTAGTCAAAAAGTAACCAATAGCATCCGCTTGTCCCAATTGCTGTCTCTTGATTTTGGAAGCTTCTTCAAGCTCATATGCGCTTTCTTCTTTAGCCAATTTCTCTGCCTGCTCTTTCATGTGCAGTTGTTGAGCAGGTGACAATGCAGCAACACCAGCTTGTTGAGCCTGCATCACAGTTACTGGCTTTCCCAATTGTTGCGAATGAGTCTGTCTCGAAGAAGTTGGCGTCTGCCCCTGCTGCTGCTGTTGTTGTTGCAGATTAGTTGCTGACAGCGCTGCATCAGCCGCCAACTGCTGAGCCTTCGTCATTTTTGGTGCTGCCTTGGATTTTCTCCTGTTTGGTGTTGGTTTTTTGGTTGGTGGAGGTAACGATGTAACTGGAGTGAGAGCGGTAGTTTCGCCTCCCTGTGTTTGAGGCATGAGTGGAGTGTTGTTAGCCACTGATGGTGAAACTTGAAATCCAGCTAACGCATTTGGAGGCGCCAGTCTTTGTGGTCCAGACTTATGTTGCAAAAGTTGCTGCTGCTGCTGTTGCTGCTGCTGAAGATGTTGCTGCTGCTGCTGCTGCTGTTGTTGTTGTTGTTGTTGTTGTTGTTGCTGCTGTTGAAATTGTAACGACAATAAGTCAGCGGGTTGCATATTTGGCATCATCATTTGACCATTTATCATGCTGCTACCATCGTTTGCAAAACTGTTTATTTGTTGTTGGTTATAAGGGGCTTGAGCCGGCAAATTGGACGGGTGCAGTTGTTGTCGATGTGAAGTTTGAATGTTTTGCATCACCTGCTGCTGCTGTTGTTGTTGATGCTGCTGAGTGGCATTATTAACAACTGGTGAGTTATTATTGTTATAATCCCTGATGAACGTCAAGTACTTTTGAATTTGTATTTGAATCTTACTGTAGAGATCTTGATTGGCATAAAACTCATTTTTTCTCAAACCTTCAATGATTATCTTCAACATCACTCTCATTGAAAGTAACTTCCTTGTAGCATCTTTGTTTTTACTGATGAAGTAAAAACTTGGAACAACATTGTCGGTAATTTGCAACATTTGCAACAATGTTTTCATCTGCGACATCATGTACTTCTTGTCATTTGGGCTCATCTCGTTTGTCAAATTTCGAAGATTTATGGCAAAGCTAGCTGATTGCTCCACAAGAGCTTTTAATTCCATCTTGTCTTGGGCCGTTGCGTTTGCATGTGTTGCTGTCTTCAAGTTAGACTGTTGTTGCTGTTGCTGCTGTTGCTGCTGATGTTGTTGTTGTTGCTGCTGCTGTTGTTGCTGTTGTTGCTGTTGTTGTTGTAGATTCATACCATTATTACCGACTTGCTGTCCACTTGTCGGTAGACCTTGTTGCTGCAAACGCTGTTGCATTTGGTGTGTTGGTAATTGAGCATTCGGTACAACGGGTATTACGGTGTTGCTTGACATTTTTTGACTGTCAAAGTTGTGTTGAGGTTGTTGAGGGAATTGGCTGAGATTCATCTGATTCATCTGAGGGGTGGTGTTCCATCTGCCTTGAGTAGGTAGAGGCTGCAGCTGCTGTGTCTGAGCCGAGATAGGATTGTAATTACTCATACCCAAGGAATTTTTTTGCAGCTGTTGTTGCTGCTGTCTTTGTTGCAGCTGTTGTTGTTGCATGATTTGAGCTGGGGAAATGCTTGAATTTGGCATAGAAGGAGTACCATTAGGACCCAATCTTGTCTGATTTCCCTTTCGCATCGTGTTCATGGCCTTTTGTTGCTGTTGCTGTTGAATTTGTTGTTGAGCAGTGGTGAGGTTCTGACTGTTTTTCTTCTTAAGCAGCTCCAATTGGCTCATGATGAATTTTTTGATAAAAACCTGCCTTTGTTCATCTGGTATATCCTGGGCAATGCGACCCTCAGCTTGCAATTTTTTGAACAACTGTAGCGCTTGTGCAGTAGCCTCCTTGATGTATTGAGCATTAGAATTTGCCTGTATCATTTGACTGGCAGCCAGTTGAGGAGGGACCATATTCTGTTGGGGTTGAGTTTGAGGTTGCTGCTGAAGTGGCTGTTGTTGTTGTTGTTGTTGCATTCCGTTACCAGTTTGCTGGGGTACCGGTAAAGGCTGTGAAGTGGTTTGCTGCTGTTGCTGCTGCTGCTGCTGCTGCTGATTAAACTTGTTGTTACTCAGCAAACGCTGTCTCTGCTGTAGCACCTGTTGAGGGTTGATCTGTTGCTGTTGATGTTGAGACTGCTGCAGAGTCCCTGGATTCTTGTTGGCAGCTGCGGCTGCTAATGTTTGTTCTCTCACTCTATGAATTAACATCTGATTGTGAGCAGTATGAACCAGCTTGATTTGCTGCATAACCTGAGGAGTGAACGCCTGTTGTTTGGCCAACTCCATTATTTGCACCCAAGTGTTAACTCCAGGCGGAAGTCCTGGTATTTTGGAAAGTAATTGTTGTGGAATAGGCTGGCTCTTGAGGTCAGCAATAAGTCTGGCCTGCTGTTGTTGTTGTGACGTTAGGTTGGATTGTGATTGGGTTTGCAGAGCTGGAATCTGCTGCTGTTGAGCTTGAGGTTGGTTTTGTTGCTGATTTATGTTATACTGCTGTTGGTGGGGCTGTTGCTGTTGTTGTTGTTGTTGCTGTTGCTGTTGTTGCTGACGTAGAGCAGCTTGTTGCCTAGCTTGAGCTTGCCTTGCCAAAAATGACTGAATTTGCTCCTGTGATAAGTTATTCAAGTTGGGGTTTAAAGCGTTAGCATTCTGGTTGGTCGCGCTAAGCCCGTTGTTTATATTGTTGTTATTTCCGTTGTTGTTCAAGTTCATTCCGTTCGCATGGTTTCCAGCATTATTGGCGTTCATATTGGTGTTATTTGGATCATTCACACGCCTGTTATTACCTTCGATAACTTGTTTGATCTCTTGTAATTTCTGCTTGCATGAGTTACCGTACAGCTCTTTGGACTTTGAATGCATGAATGAATACCTTTCGAAGTTTTCAGCAAGTTGATGTATTCTGGTCAGGTCATATTGCTGATTAGGCATTTGTGAAATTGCATGTTTCCTGAATTGAGCGGGTTAGTAGCTGAATAATAGATTGCATGAAAGAAAAAGTGTTCTCACTTACAATAAATTGATGAATTTCTGTCTTTCATTGGTCGAAACGGCATAGTGCCACTGTTGCAGAATGGGCATCTGTTGCTGTTGTTGCTGTTGTTGTTGTTTCAGTTGATTGTTGTTCATTTTTGAAGGCCGCAGATAAGAATATATAGATTAATTCACCTTAAGATGTGAAAAAGACCGGGATAGGAGATAGATGATGATAACCTGTTCAACAATGTCAAGAATACCAGCTTGAGCTATTATTATGGCAGGGTCGACTCCAGCTGAAACAATCCAAATCAAAAAGTGTCTTTTGAAAGGGTTTGTCCTAAGGTTTATTAATACCTAAGCAAAGAAAGTCGAGTCAGTCAAATTGATTTATATCGATCGATCAATTGAAAATATCTGTTGATAGAAAAAAAAAAATTACTTTTTTTTGCTTTTTTTGGCCAACTAATTAACTACAAAGACACACCACTCAGTTTTGCGTCCAGCTCCTCACTTTTCAACTTACCAAGGTTTTGACCAAGAAGAAAAAGACCACACATTCTATTGAGCAATAACTGCAATTCAATACAGTTGCTTGCAAGATGTGTCTGGGGTAAAGTTCAAGCAGCAGGCTTAGAAGATTGAATTGCGTTTCTGTTTATGGGCCCGGTAAAGTCCACTTCAATAGGGGGCGGTTAGTTAAAGTGATGAATCAATAATAGACCCTAATCGATGGGTGAAGAGGGAAAGAAAAACCTTTGTGTAATAGTTTATTGCCTTATTATAATTGCTCATAATTCTATAGCTGGCAAAGGCCCAACGTGCTTTTCCAACTCAAAGATCTCATCTGTAGCTGTGGTCATTTTATAAAAAAAGAGGAGTTTGAATTGACAGTTTTGTGTCAACAAAGTGACTTTTTGATTGCTTAGAAATTAGCATTGACAAAAAATACCCATATATATCACTTTCTCTAATCGCAACTGTAAATTCACTTTATGTATCGTCAAGGGGTTATTGTTGGGGAGGTTGACACATGTGCAGAGGTAAAGGAGACTAAGCGATCAAAAATTGAATCTAATCATATGATGAGGAGAAGTTGGTTGATATATGGGCAAATAGGAATGATTCAGCATAAGTGATATATTTGCGAAGTAACTTCAATTGAAGATTAAGTTAAAGGTAAATCAGTCAAGTTAAATCAAATTTGATTGAAGACAACAATAAAATTAAACCCGATTCAAATGAATTAGTCTGAATTTGATTGTGATGTCAATTTATCTTATAATTGACTTGAAAAAAAAAAAAAAAAAAAATGGAACCCTTTGAAGAAAAAAAGCAGATATCTTTGGCGGGAAAAAAGCATATCAATTAGATGTAAGAGTTGTAGTCATATTCAAACTTTTTTTCCAAAAAACTGTGATGAAGATGAAATTGGAAACGGGTTTAACAACTGGGTATTTAAGTATGATGACAATTTCGCAATAAAGAAGTTTGTCGTGCGTGATATGCAAATCTAGCCCAATCGGGATAAGGAACGCTAACTACTAACTAACTCTGTTGTATACAATAAGCCACACGCCAAATTGATAAAAGGGAAGTGGGGGGGGGGGAAAGGGGATTCAACATACAATTAATGAAGTTTATTTTTTTGTTAACCTGATATGTGTATATATCTATATGTGATGATTATCTCCCCTTCCTTTGCAATATTTTTTTTCTCAAGTTAATTGAATAATGATTTTCATACCATAATCATTAATTAATTCATTAAATATTACTACAACAAATATTATTAAAAAAAAAGAAGTCAAATTTTTTCTTTCATTTCGCATACTCAAAGAAAGAAAAAAGGAAGAGAAAAAAAATTTTGATTTTGCAAAACCTTTTCTTATACTTCTTTTTTAATTTGGCAACTCTTACAATTGTCCTGCTGCTATACCACGAGCACCAAAACACCCATTTCACTCATTATCATGTCTGCCAGCATCAAAGATTATACCAAGGCTTTAGAACTCTTGGCCACCTATGAAGAGAAGGATGGTTTAGATTTGAAGACCTTGTTGGACTCCAAAGTAAGAGGTGGTTTGACTTATAACGATTTTTTAATCTTGCCAGGTAAGATTAACTTCCCAGCTTCAGTTGTTGACTTGGATACCAAATTGACAAAGAGGATCTCTTTGAGAACACCATTTGTCTCATCTCCTATGGATACCGTCACCGAAGAAAACATGGCTATTGCAATGGCTTTGTTAGGTGGTATTGGTATAATTCATCACAATTGTACTCCAGAAGAACAAGCTGAGATGGTTAGAAAAGTCAAGAAATATGAGAACGGTTTCATCAACAACCCAATTGTCATTTCTCCTTCATATACCGTGGCTCAAGTTAAACAAAAGAGAGAAAAATTTGGTTTCACCTCATTCCCAGTTACTGGTAAGTAAATTTTTTTTTTTTTTTTTTTCGTTTCCAGCTGATGATTTCACACAAAAGGAAAAAAAAAAACTTGAAAAGGGGGAAGAGATGAGATGTAAAGGTTTAATGTTACACTGATGACTCAAACTATATTTAATAACTTTCGTTCTACCTATTGTTGATCAAACGATCTTGCGGAGAAATTTTTTCATTCCTGATTATTCAATTTACTGGCATATCTCATCTTATCCCGCTCTCTCATTTGTCCCAACAAGAATAACATTGATATTAACATTTTACAAAACTCATTAGAAACTGGAGAAATTGGAAGCAAGTTGGTTGGTATTGTTACATCAAGGGATGTCCAGTTTCACCAAAACGATGACACCCCTGTTTCTGAAGTGATGACCACAGATCTTGTCACCGGTAAACATGGTATAACCTTATCTGAGGGTAACGAAATCTTGACCAGATCAAAGAAGGGTAAATTACCAATCGTTGATGAGGCAGGTAATTTCGTCTCTATGATCTCTAGAACCGATTTACAAAAGAATTTGGATTTCCCATTGGCATCCAAATCTTTCCATTCAAAACAATTGTTATGTGGTGCAGCTATTGGTACTATCGAACAAGATAAAAAGAGATTAGAATTGTTGGTAGAAGCCGGTTTAGATGTCGTTGTATTGGACTCTTCTCAAGGTAACTCCATCTTCCAAATCAAGATGATTGAATGGATCAAATCAACTTTCCCTGAGTTGGAAGTCATTGCTGGTAACGTTGTCACTAGAGAACAAGCTGCATCATTAATTGCTGCTGGTGCAGATGGATTAAGAATCGGTATGGGTTCCGGTTCCATCTGTATCACACAGGAAGTTATGGCATGTGGTAGACCTCAAGGTACCGCCGTTTATAACGTTTGTGAATTCGCCAACAAATTTGGCGTTCCATGTATTGCTGATGGTGGTGTTCAAAACATTGGTCACATCATCAAGGCTTTGGCTCTTGGTGCCTCATGTGTCATGATGGGTGGTATGTTGGCCGGTACTACTGAATCACCTGGTGAGTATTTCTATAGTGATGGTCAAAGATTGAAGGCTTATAGAGGTATGGGCTCAATTGAAGCTATGCAACAAACTGCCACAAACGCCAATGCTTCCACTTCTAGATATTTCTCTGAAGGTGATAAAGTTCTTGTTGCCCAAGGTGTTAGTGGTTCTGTTGTTGATAAAGGTTCAGTCAACAAGTTTATTCCATACTTGTACAATGGTTTGCAACACTCTTGTCAAGATATTGGTGTCAAATCATTGGTTGAGTTGAAAGAAAGTGTTGATAAGGGTGACGTTAGATTTGAGTTCAGAACTGCTGCTGCTCAATTGGAAGGTGGTGTTAACAACTTGCACTCTTATGAGAAGCGTTTGCATAACTAATGTGGCTATGTGTGTTCGTTCGTGTGTTCGTTCAGTAAGATATATATATAATGTTGGTTTTTAGTGTTTTAGAGAATTTTTTTGATTTTGTTTTTGAATTAACATGCTTAGAGTTTTTTTTGGTGGGAATGATATAACATTGATAGTGAAGTTCTTAGGTGCGGCCGGTGCGATAAACTCTTGAAAAAGTTCAATTACTACGTTCTCAGTGGATCCATCTATAACCACAACTGAATGAAAACTCATAGATGAACTACAATTTATAGAATGATGATTACATAATTTTTTTTTAGATTATGTCCTTCAAGATCAACAACCTTGAAAGTAAAACTATATGAAATGAGAGAAGGATTTAAACAGTTTCCAAGACAACGTCTTTGAAGTCACCGCTTTTGACCTTCTTACCCTTTTCTTCGACTGAACCTTCACCGTGTAAAGCTAACAATGAACCCAAATCGAATTTTGGTTGTTTTAATAATTTGACCTTTCTAATATGAACATTTTGCAATGGGTAGATGGATTGAGTGGATTTTTCAATTTCTCTTGAGATGACTTCTGGAATCAACTTAGAAGTCAATTGGGCCAAAGTTGAGGTGGAAGCTTCTCTTGTCATAATTTCAATCATCTTCTTTCTAACTTCTCTCAATTGGGATGATTGAGCGTATGTGGTTTTCTTAATTTGGTTTGATTGTCTCTTGGTGAAAGCAATGGCAAAGATTCTGATAACGTAATCGTCAGCAGTCTTGACGGTAACATTAGCTTCAACCAATGATTGCCATTTTCTAACCAATGATCTTAATTTGTCAGAAGTGAAATCAAAACCGTGGAAGTTGGTCAACAAGTTCTTACCTTGAACTTCATCAACTCTCAATCTAATCTTTTTGAATGAGTGGTCTTCTGAACCTTGTAAGTCAGCCAAACAAATTTCGACAACTCTACCTTTCAAACCATCGGCAGCGTTCTTCAAACCAGTTGATCTGTTGATTAAAGTCTTACCAACATTTCTATTTTCAAAAGTTGATGGAGCTTTGATATCGAACCAGTCTTTTCTGGTGAATGGATCAACAACTCTCTTCTTGATACCTTTCTTACCCTTGGAAAGTCTCTTATTCTTACCGACAGCCATGATTACTTTTGTCTGGAATAGATTATGTGAAGTTTCAACAAGAACAACAAGAACAAATTAGTATTATTTTTATTGAAAAATTATTCACTCAAAACGACCAAAGCTCAGAATCCTCAAAGCCAAAAAAGGTGAGATAAAATTTTTTTTTGTTTTTTCCCTTGCCAGAGCTTGAAATATTCCCATTTCAAAAGAGTATTTTCAAGCACTTGAGTAAATTTAATACTGCTACCAGTTCCCGTTGTTGCGCAGTACACGTATAAGCTATACAGTAGCGTCTGGAAAATGGCAGATGGCAGCTGAGCAAAGTACGTGCACTCAATATCAAATATTACATCTGATACTTTGAAAGACTTCGCGCAACCTGCTAAGTATGTGTGTGTGTGTGTATTATAAAGTGTGACTGTGATAATAAAAGCACGTGATACTAGCTAGGGTGAGATAAATAAAAATCAAATAAAATTCAAAATAAACCGCCCCACCCCATTAATGGTGTTGTGATGCAAGCGGATAAATAAAAAGACACGTTATTGCGATGTCTGTCATTTGTTCTTACCTTTTGTGTTTCCTGTTTGATGTGCCAATAGTTAAGTGTTTGTTTACATTTCTGTTATATGAGAGAGAGAGAGAGAGCGATCTTGTATTTGTTACTGGTACCTTTGTATTACCAATCACAATGTCCACAGTCGAGCACCACCATCACAGCAGTCATCAACAACAACACCAACAACTGCCTCGTAGTCACAGCAATGATCACCATCGCAGGAATCATAGTAATCAAGAATCACATAATACTCTGCAAGCAGAAGAAGATAGCCATCACCAACAGGTTTCTAAAAATCAAGTGGCATTGAAAATAGGGTTAATTGGAGATGCTCAGATAGGCAAGACCTCATTGATGGTCAAATACGTAGAGGGCTGTTTCGATGAGGATTATGTGCAGACATTGGGCGTGAATTTCATGGAGAAGACCATAAATATCAAGAACACCGAGATAACGTTCTCATTGTGGGATTTAGGAGGTCAACGTGAATTTGTTAATATGTTACCTTTGGTTTCCTCCGATGCGGTCCTGATACTTTTCATGTTCGACTTGACAAGAAAATCAACTTTAAACTCGATAAAGGAATGGTATAGACAAGCGCGTGGTTTTAATAGAACACTGATCCCCTTTTTAGTCGGCACCAAGTACGATTCATTCATTGAACTTCCCGACGAAGATCAAGAAGAGATCACTAGACAGGCAGTCAAATTTGCCAAGGCTATGAAATCAAGTTTGATTTTTTGCTCAACAAGTCATTCCATTAACGTTCAAAAGATATTCAAGATCGTGTTGAGTAAACTGTTCGATTTGAAATTAACTATCCCGGAGATAACTAATGTTGGAGAACCGATCTTGGTCTATCAAGATAATTGATGAATTTCATTAGCATCTTATCACCTTTGCCAGGCAAGTCTCAATTTCAGATATTCATTACGAATTAAACGTCATTCAATTCTTTTTTTTTTTACACTGTTGCATGTACATCATTTAACTTTCTAATTATAATATTACACTGATCAAACATTAAAAACTTGCAATACCTTTTAAGTTTTCATCTTTTTTAAATACATTAATCACCTCATCATCGCTAATATTGAGTTTGACAAGCGATAACCGCTCACCATGGGTATTACTCTGTAATAAGACCCCACTTTCTATTAATTCTTGAACAACATAACCAAAACCTTCAACTCTAAGATTTTTTCTAGCAACGCCGTACAACATCTTGTTCAACTCAATTTTCTCCTTCAAAAGCTCTTGGTTTAAATGAGACGAGGTCTGCATTGTGATCACTTTATCCATTTCATCTATTATTGAATCCATAGAGTTTTCAGCTAATCCAGATTTCTTCTTTCGTGCGAGCAAACAAGTTAAAAATAACTTGGAAACGAATGAGAGAGACTCCAAAAATTGTGCGACAGGGGAATTGGTTGTTTCATTAACAGCCTTCATTATATGTGTGATCTGAACGGTATATGTCAGATCGTCAGAACTTTCATCTCCATGTGATCTGTAATGCTCCAATTCAGCGAGTTCAATTGCACGCCGGCATATAATCAAAGCTCTCCTGGCATCCCCACTAACACTGGCAACTTTTCTTGCCGCAAATTCGATTGCATCCTTCTTTATCACAAGTTTACCTGAATTCAACCTCTCTAAATCTTGTAATCTATGCTTGATGATCTCAGTCAATTGCTTGTAATCGTACCCAGGAAATTGCAATCTTTTCAATCCCAATCTACTCGATATCTTATTAGTCAACATTCTCTCCGGAAGATCCATAGTGTTAGCAACAGCTATAACTATTAACTTGGACTCGGAATATGAGGGCCAATTGAAAAAATTATACATCACGGTTTGAGTTTTAGTGACAATCTGGTCCAATTCATCCATCAACACTATCAACGGTTTACGATTCTTATTCTTCCTTTTGAAATACTCATCCAACAAAACTACCGCATTAGATGACGCTATTCTTTTTCCGCTAAGTTTTTCCCATAACACTTCGTAGGAAGATTGAGGCGAGATCAATTTTAAACCATTGATCTCCACATAGTCGAATTTCTCTTCTTCTTCGCCATCTTGGCCTTTAACGTAATCGTCCACCAATTGCTTAACTACCTCTCTAATCGTTGCTGTTTTCCCTGTACCTGGAGTACCACTCACATATATACAAGTGCCAATTTGTGAATCGATCGCTTGACTTAAACTCTGATAAATCTCCTCTGACTCCTTTTCACGACCTGGTAAACTTTTCAACTTAAAGTTGGTATGCAATCTCTTTCTAGCCTGTTTGAAAAGAGGAGTGTCAAAATCTTCCTCCTGATCGCTTGTATCACCGAAGTTGAGCTTTGACCTAGCTGGCAATGAAGGAAAGAAATCAACAGTATCACGCATTCCGCTCTTTTTATTTCCTGATTTCTTGGATTTGCGGCTCCTCACTTTATTACCGACTGATTTAGCTTTGCGTTTTCTTCCTTTCTTCACAGACTCGTACTCCTCGTCAGAAACTTCGGGATCATCACTATCAGATGAACTAAGATCATCCGACTCTAGGTCTGGCTCCTCACTTTCAAATTCATTCTCACTAGACTCACTTGTATCTGATTCTTTGTACGATATCTTGGTCGTTCTAATTTTAGTTTTCCCAATCCGTGAAGGAAGGGCCTTGGCTATCTTGGAAGCTTTCACAGTAGGAGCCACTGTCAAGGCTTTGATCTTCTGGTAAAAATTGTTCCCGTTCTCTTTGAGTAGTTCGTGTAACTCCCTCCAGTCGAATGGATCAGTAAAATCATCTGCTGAAGAATTGCAACCTCTACGACAAACGTAAGTCGAGTCCTCGTTGGAGTCATCAATTGTTATGCTCTGGAACTCATCGGCAGACAAAACTTTGACCATATCTATGATACCACCCACATAAATTTTATCCTGAAGTGCAGTTATAAATACGTCGTTTGAACAGAACTCACTGGGTAGTTCTCCTTCTTGCACTATTTCACCATCCTTTTTGGGTAGGTCTTCAACTTCAACGTCAGATATACTGATAAACCAGATCACCTTAATCTCTATAAAGTCATCCGTACCAAATCTGATCTCCCTGATCAGTGCGACGACTGCACTTTCATCACGTTGGTCAACAAGCACACAGTCACCTTCTTTCAACTCCAACCCGTCCTCATCTCTCCGTAAGACAAGCTTTACCTCTTCAGTCTTTCGAGATCTTCGCCTTCTCGCAGGCTCAATTATAGGCTCTATGTCATCCACCTGTAGTATATAGCTCCACCCATTGAACTGCTTTTGAGTCTTCGCCATAATTCAATTTAAAGATGGACTTTTCAAAAACCAGCAGGCACGTCAATGTTTTAAAAACAAACAAAAACAATGAAAAAAAAGGTATATCAAATCAAAAACATAACAGTTTACCATCAAGTGCTGATGTTTTTCACTGAAGGATGAGGTTTGATACAATCACATTCAACTTGAAAAAGCCATTCTTGAACCTTACTCGTAGAGCAAAAGTATTACAACTCTTTCGCTTGAGTAGTGGATTCATTGGGCTCATTTGGATTCTTGTATTATTGACAGGATCGATGACCCATTCCAAACTATACGTGAACAGATTGGATTGTGCTCACGTCGATGTTTCAAATGGGCTATTCAGCATGATGAGGAACAGTGTCAATAGCAATGCCAATTCACTTGCAGATAACTATGGGTCGGGGTTGACTGCTTCAGAAATTGATCTCTTGAGTAAGTACACCCAGCAAAATGTTGAAACATGTCCACAATACATCGATTCGAACGTTTTCAATTGGTGTTTCGGTAATTACAATGCTACCACAACTAATATCGTGAATGGTGTGCCCAATACCACGACAGCTTATGTTGAACAATACTGTACGAAGCGCGATCGGAATTACGTATATGATTATAGAGGGCAGTTGAAGACAATTGGACTAAATATCATCTTAGCATACGCATATGATGACAATTCTATTTCCAATACAGCCAATAACGACGATTACGTTCCGGATGCTGCGTATTTAAAGATTCTACAACAACGGAGAACTTTAACAAAGGCAATTTCGTCGTTACTTATTCTAGCTTTTATAGCAGATTTTATCGTTCTTGTATCGGGTCTTACGATGTATGGATCTAGAGGATATGCCAAAGATGATAGCAATGTATCACCTGCATTCAGACAGGTTATTCCCATTCTATCACTTTTGTCATTACTGGCGGTTTTCTTCTCAGTGGGGGCCACCACCTCATTGTCAGTAAGTATCCGTAACGAGATTAAAACCGAGTTGGGAAGTTTTGGTATACATTCGCACTTAGGCGGCCGCTGGTTCGGTATGGCCTGGAGCTGTGTGGCCGTCCACATGATACACGTGTGCTCGTGGGGTGGGCCTGTTTGGTGTGGGGCCCCCACATCAATCAATATGATGAACGAGGATGACTTGAACTATATAGGGACACCAGATTTCAAACAAAGACAATTCAAGTTGCACGGGAGGTACTCGCATGAGGTTGGTGATCACGATACTCAATATGAAATGCAGATACAGCCATCTAATAATCCTTTCAGTAATCAAAATTACACGGGGTTGGGAATAGTGGATGGCCCACTGTTACCGTACAGCGGCGAGTTTGGGGCCACAAATTATGTTGATTTGGCTGCCGATTCCAGAGGAACGCCTAGAAACAATTTCACAGGAATGTTCACTAAGACAAATTTGATAGAGCTGAGAAGCAATTCGATAGATAGGACAGGGGACGAAAACACGTTGGCGGGATTTGAGGATGATGATGATTTCTTGAGTAGTGACATTTTTCTTACCGAAGATGATAGATTTATTCTGAAGAGAGAGAATCTATTATTGGAAAAGCGGAGAAATCACCCTCTGAAATAATTATTTGAAAATATTTTATGTCAATTTTTTTAGTACTTGCGGCTTGTTATTTATTTAGTTTTTTGATAGAATTTATATACAGCGCAACATTTTTGATGTTGCACAAAAACCATTTGATACATTCATTCAACAGCTTTTGTTTAAATCAAACGCTACACTAAAAAATAAATATCGCTGGTCCCAAGATGTTTAACAACATGATAGACCGCTCAAATCCTTTCACAAGGATCTCGACGGTGAACAACAAGCAAGACAAACCTTTTCGAAATTTTTTGACGCCGAACGAGAAAAAAGAAGAGGATATATCACTTGAAAATTCGCAAGGGTCGCCCAATTCAAAAATTGAGCTAAAGCCGCCATCAACTGCTATGCTTTCACCTTCAGAAAGAAGCCATTTTAACAGCGCGTTGGAGTACCCGATTATAAAGGCAGAGAAACAGAATGAGGAGAGCGCCGTTCAAGAAAACGATGAAGAAGATTCACCTCTTTTTCCAGAGTGGAACGAGAAAACAGGAGTAACAGGCATGAAGCATCTTGGTGGACCTAGTATGGTATCTTACGCTGTTGATCAGAGCAGAAACCGGTCTATTTTGAATAATTATAGGACAGGCCCTAGCTTACTTTCCAGTTTGACAAACGGCTCTCCCTTCCAAAAAGTTGATTCAATTCAGCCTAGTGAAAAACTGGCAAATGACTGGTTTTCTTCCTCGCAGGATGATTTCAAATTAAAAAGTTCTTGGTCATCGCCAACACGATCATTGATGAACTCACATTCAGGGATGAATCCCTTTATAAATGCTAGCAACAGCAACTGTGGGTCTGGCGCACACAGCGAAGAGAAGAAGCTAGATACTGATATTGTCATTAAAGACAAACATCGAGGCATGAGGTGTGCTGTTGGGTTGATTTTGTTACTACTATTGTTGATTGTGCCACTCATCATGGCAACTCTTGGGACATCCTGCCGTTCAGCCAATGGATTCTGTTTTCCTCAGTACAGTATCTCATGGAATGAGACATCTCCGCAAGCAGAACAGGCTCTCGGTTCAGCAAGGGAACTGTGGAAAGTGGTGTCGTATATTGCTATCGACATGGGTGCACCTGCAAATGATACGGGTAACTTCTTCACCGATGATAGTTACTTGAACACAGTTGACACCTTCTCATATGGCAATATCTATGGAATAAGCTACAGGGGTTACTGTCGAGAGCACATAATCACCGGGAACAGATTTTGTACCCGGTGTCAGGCAATGGATGTAATCTCTACATTGATCAGAGATGCAGGGATACAGCTAGCTAAAGTTTCACATAGAGACGATTTTGAGATTATCGGAGACTCGTTTGTGTTGGCGTACAAGATGATTTTAAAGAACATCGATAACAGTGATAAGAGACTTTTGGCTAGAAAGGCAAAGTTGATGGGTTCCATCAGTAAGACAATGGCTGAGCTGGTTGTTATATCATTTGTGTTATCGTCATTAAATAGCGTTTATTTGATGGTGTTGCTTATACTTATCATATTCAAAAACTTTGTCAAGATTGCTAAGAAGCTAAAGATCCTTTCAATGTGGTTGGTGTTTTTACAGTTTGCTGAGGTGGCCATCATATTTACAATATCATTACTTGAGTTAGAGTTCATCTACTCATTGCAGGATGAATTGTCACATTTAGGGATTGCCATAGTCACCTATGACATAGGAATCTATGCGTTACTCTTCGGTTTGCTGATTTCTGGAATATCCTTCATACTATGCTTGATCTTTCTCAAATTGGTGAAGTGAAAAAAGAAAAAAAAAATTTATGGCGCAAATTGTCTGCCTCAAGTTTTGAAGACGCCTTGAAATTAGTGGATGCATATAAAACCTAATGATCGACTTTTATATATAAACTCTTTAATCTAAGTAATTCATGTATACTCACAACATGAAGTATCTCATTGTATTTTGCTATCCATAATCAATCTGCTGATATAATGCTTCTGTTCAAACTCATTATTCCCATCGTGGTGTTGTTCTGTAAGTTCGGTCATCTAATAAAAGCAAAATCAAACAACCGCTAACCATTCCTTCACTTTGTTCAGCTTTCGTTGATGCAAATGAAATTAAGAATTTTAAACCATCAAAATGTGTTCCAAGCACCGTTGTGGTTACATCAGTTTCTTATCTGACAGTGACGGTATCTCCGACCTCTTGCTCGAAATGGCACACTAAAGGAAAAGAATTGCCTAAGCCATCGACGAGCAAAGGTGGTTCCTTTGACTATTACATGACTTGGAAATATTGCGACCCTGATGGAAATATCCTTGGAAACGATCAATTATTCCCATGATTTTATAATATTCATATATCTGCTCCGCCGATCCGATACTGATGCGTTTGTAACCATGGCCACTGCATATCTGATATCTGCTGTGGTATGGCAGCTCTCAACTATCATAGAATAGTTTTGATATTTCTTTGGTTAAGAGAGTAGCATAGCTCTGCGTTGGCGTGAGCACATAGATAGGACTGATAAGGGAACATTTGCCAACCTTCTCGCTTTTAGTCGATAATTTGAAGTCACCCCATATTTAAACTGGGTTTACAGGATTCCAATGTATGTCTATCTTTTCAGTAAAGCACTATTCTCTAAGCGAATCATCATTTATTGGTTATAAAGATAATTGCAACGTCGCAGGACAGTTGGACATTGAGAAAAGCCATGGGAATGCACGATATTCAATATTTTCATCGATGATATTATTTCATGATTGATATTATTTGATTGACTTTAATCGACTAATATATAGTTATAAATATCTATGTTATTATTATTATCACTTTATTCGACTATATATGTATTACTTGTCTTTGAATAAAGTAAAGAAGTGACAAATCATAGTAAGATCGGAAAAAACTTCAAAAAGATCAAATGAAAGTTATCAACTATATAGATGGTGACTATAATTTTTATTTTTAGAGTTTATGTCTCTGTTCATGTGATGAGAATAGCCTGATATTTGGGCATCAATCCAATAAAATAGGTGAGAAATCTCACTTACCGATCATATATTTTACAATATATTTTTTATATTTTAAGTTCCATTTATTACTCGACTTATACGCATAATGAAAAACCAGTATTTAAGTGTTATATATGAGCCAACAGAGAACCCCATGATTGAAGTGAGGAAAAAGTTCTAAACAGGGAGTTTGGTGAGAAAGGAAAAATAAAATAAAAGGGAGTTAATATAAAAGTTAAAGAAAAAAAAACAAAGTGGTGTGATGATGGTAAAAACCTAACTATCACTGCATAGCGAACCGGGCTTTTTTTACCGTTATCACACGCGGTTGTATAGTGTAGTGGTTATCACCTTCGGTTTTGATCCGGATGACCCCGGTTCGAATCCGGGTACGACCTTTGAAGATTTTTTTCAGTTACACTGACTAATGCTTTGTTCACCAAAAGTGGTAGCCTTTTCGCTTTTTTTTTTACATGTACGAAGAGTTTATTGTCAAGTATATGTCTATAAACGAATTTCTAGATTATCTTGACCTCTTATGAGGACTAAGCCTGCCTGTTTCAATTCACGATGCACCCTATTCTCATTAAGGACAGGATTGTCTTCGAAAAAAAACACGCGAAATTCAATTAAACATGAGCTTTCAAAATTAATAGAGACATCTGTTTTGGTATTTTTTTAGTGGGATATTAGGGTGGCTATAAAAATTGATGATGGTTCTGTTTTTAAGTCTTTCTTATTGCGGTTTTTGTTGCGACAACAAGCTTTGAAATTATGACATAATAGACCCGATGCGACGAGGAGAAATCTAAGTCGTAAACTGTCATTGATACGATCATTATGACAGCTAAATTAGTGGTGAGGAATATTCAATATTTAACACAGGTGGGGGTATGCATATGGATCATTTTATGTATCCAGATAGATAATTTAGCCACTCTCTTACTATTACATATACTTTGTTCTTGTGTAAAATATGTTTTAAATACGACTCTGAGAATTTTACTACAAGACTTCCTTATTCTTCCAAAATGCTAGTAGATCAAATGTCGGATTCGCCTTCTTTATAGAGAACTCGTTCCCTAATCAGCAAAAATGAAGAAAGAGGGTAAAAGAAAGATTAGGATAAAGGCAAGACAAAAACACAGCAGTAAGCTGACCGTATCAGGTTCTATCGAAAGATAGGAATTAGCTAATGGCGGTTGTCTAATTAAGGGGTGTTCTCCAAAATACTATTTAAAAAAATCAATAACTGAATTAGAAAATTACATGAGAGAGTACTAAACCTTATAACAATAGTGCATTTAAGTGCATTTAGTAACTAGGCAACTGGAATTTGATCTCAATCTGTATATCTAGCTGAGTTTTTCATGGCAGCACCGGGGCTGTCATTCAAATTATAGAAGTCCCTGATATTTCTGAATTAATATTTTACGACGCACTCGCTACGAATGCCGTTTCCAGTTGAAGGTTTGCAAATTGGCCTATCAGTTGATAGTACAGAACAAACCTATGTTTTGAAATCAAAGCGTATTTAGTATCGCATTCGGAGGACTCATAGACCACGAACGCTTCCTTTCAGTCCTTTCCTGTTTCTCATTAAACTCCGATAAGCATTTCAAATCATTCGTGACTCATATGATATGGAAACTATTCATTAATCAATTATGAAAGGATTTCATGCATGCTGAGTATATATGATAAAATAAGTTGATAACATGTTCATGCAATGAAGAAAGCCCACAAAAGATGTTGTCGAAATAACAACAAAACTAAAATAAAAAAAGGGGAAAAGACAATCAAAATATTGTGGATAGTAAAAGTTAAAAAAACCAGAGAATTGAAACAATAAGCAAAATGACATCAAAAAGAAGTCTATACACATATGTAGGAACTAGCATCTACTATCACCTGCGAATCATATTGATTCCGGTTTTTGTTTGAGGATTGACCCCTTTTTTGCATGTTTTCTTTCCAATATTTTGTTTTTTTAATTCGAAGTTTGGCAGTGTCTAGTTCGAGGTGATGCGATGTAAAATAATCTAATATCAGTAGTTGTATGCATTTGTGTCCTATGAATTTCAAGTTTGATTTGATGGAGAAAGTCTTGCAGGGTATGATTTGCTGAACATTTTATATCCTAAGTATCGCCGCTTTTACAACTTTGAAAATTCACTTCATGACTCAATGCGTTGATGTCATTTATATAACCATCCATTTGCGCGTATGCCTGTTTTTATATTGACAGCCGTTCCATTAGGGACATTCACGAAGTTCTGTCCAGACTTGGCCATTTCTTCGATTGGCTCGTCATAACCACTTAGAGATCTTTTGTCAATTTGTCTAAAGAGGAATTTTTCATGTTAAATTTTCTCTATCGTTAAGTGGCGTTAGATTCTAATTGTTGAATTGTTTCTGATTCCAGCGTGTGAATTGCAAGTAATGTTAAATCGTGTCTCAGATGACTGTGTTTGTGATATTCACTGGTTGATACAACTTGTTAGTATGTTATCGATATATCTGAAGTCTGACAATTAGCCTTGGATTTGAATACTTCTGAATTCCAGTTACCTACTGATATGTGCGATGCTAGTGGTTTTCAAATGGTCTATTCTGATCATAGGGCTGAGAGTATTGCCTTCTTTGGAAGTCATGTAGAAGGAAAAAAAAAAAAATCGGAAGATCAAGCAGAAGTAGATGGCTGACTAGATGGCATCTTATCAACAGAGTTTCAAACACCCAATTCACGATGTCGGTAACAGAATCGCAAAAACAAGGTGGATCTGAGAGACAACCACAAAGAGAGCATCAACTAGAGGTAGACTCAAGATCCATATATGTGGGCAATGTTGAGTTCCTGACAACCCCTGAGCAGTTACAACAGTTTTTCGCTACTGCAGGTTTAATAAACAGAATCACTATCTTGAATGATAAATACACTGGAAGACCAAGAGGGTATGCATACATTGAGTTCGATAGCATAAATGACCTTGAAGAGCTGCTCAAGTTGGATGGATCGGAATTTAAAGGTCGCATCTTGAAAGTTGCTGCAAAGAGGACTAACTTGCCTGGACACTCCCGCGGCAGATTCAGAGGCCGTAGAAGGGGTGGTGGTTCATTTAGAGGTGGGCACCGTCCTGAGAGTGGGGCTGAATAAAAGAATACTTTTCTTTTACAGAAGACTATCGTTTGCTAGATTTAGTGAGAAGACGATGGAAGCACCCAACATGAGACCCTCGTCCTGCGTGGTCCTTGAGAATTGTGCAATGTTTTTTTTCTGCGTTTTTGGGTTACCATGTTCCTTTTAATAGGTGTTCTTGATTTGACAATCTCGTGTTTTAAATGGGAGGGGAGGCAAAATTCTATAGCAATTGTTTTTTTATGGATAAGTTTTTATGTGCAATTGGTTCATCGACAAAGTTATATTGTATTAATCATCATCGTTATTACCTCATAAGATCTTGTTGCTTAAATCTCCAAGAGAGTGCACACGTCTAAAAGATCTACCAGCAATATTAGAACAACCACCTGAAAAAGAAGAACAACATCACTATACCAAAAAAGCCACACCATCCCTTGAAATTCAACCATCCATTATGTCCAACCACCCCAACTCTCTTCCCGTATGACTGTACTGTAGGCAACATCCTCTCGAAATTGTTATTTATCGATTTCAAATGCTCTTTAGAATTTATCTCTGTATTTATCTTTGTGGAGAGGTTTTTCAAGATTGAAACTTTGTTGAACATTGAATCAAGCTCTTCATTTGACTGAGATTCCATTTGGTCCATCATTGAAGCTGTGAAATCTTTCTGTTTTGGTGTGGAATACGGCGACGATGGTCTGTAGATATCATTATTTATCACAGATGATGTGGAAAACAAGGAGGTTCGTTGCTGGCTATTATCCTTGGAGGAGTATCGGCTGCAATTTATAGTTAGTAAAAGTAATACGGTATGCAACGAAACCAACAATTCTACTTACTTTGACATTATAAATGTAATGGACAAAGACAGGGTATCGCAATCCTGATATGATGAGGATGGTATTGTTGTTGTTTTTTTATCGTGTGCTTCCTACCACCTTTGATTGTAATTTTCATTTTTATTTTTCTTTTTGATTTATCATCAGAGTTGTATTTAGTCATCGCCAGCAATAGATAGATACATCGCGACATAATACATCTCAAATATAATGGCTGAGGAACCAACTAATCTCAGCAAGATAAAGCACATAATACTCGTGTTGTCGGGTAAAGGAGGTGTGGGGAAGTCTTCTGTCACAGTACAGACAGCGATGACATTGCTGTTGCATGGTTTCAAAGTTGGTGTTTTGGATATCGACCTCACGGGACCATCGATACCGAGAATGTTCAACTTAGAAGATGCTAAGGTTCACCAGTCTATAAAAGGATGGATACCCGTTGCATACAATGAGAACATCAGAGTGATGTCATTGGGGTTTTTGACTGAGCGTGGTAATTCTATAGTTTGGAGAGGGCCAAAGAAACAAGCTATGATAAAACAACTTATAAAAGATACCTATTGGGGTGACGATCTCGATTATCTCATTATAGACACCCCTCCCGGAACATCAGATGAACACATCACCATACTGGAGGAGTTAAGGTATGTGAAAAACAAAGATGGATGTTTGATTGTGACAACACCACAATCGATAAGTGTCGACGATGTCAAGAAAGAAATAAATTTTTGTCAGAAGGTTGAATTCAAAATATTGGGAGTGATTGAGAATATGTCTGGTTTCAAATGCCCGTACTGTGATGAATGTACCGACATTTTCAGTAGCGATGGCGGTGTCAAATTGTGTGAGGATTTGCATTTGAAATTTTTAGGAAAGATACCCATAGATCCAAAGTTTAACGAGATAATTGAAAACCAGAAGGGCAAAAATTTGTTGACGAACTATGCTGAAAATGATTGCTACAAAAATTTTGAAAAGATTATGCTTGAAAGTGAATTAATCTTACCCATCCACAAATTGACCATTTAAAGATTATTTTATCATCTTTTTTATAGAAATCTCTTCAAACCAAATATGACTTGCTGTGTTTCCAAATGATCTTTTATAATAATCAGCTTGGCATCTTCATTGGACAGGGATGAAGTTTTTTTGGTCAATTGTGTTGGAAAAATTAAGGATGTCGGTTTAGTTATAGATTGCATTCTCTGTTGTTGCGCTCTTTCGCTAATCATATCATCGATACTTTTACTCAACATTGATATTCTCTGGTCTTTGACACTGTCATTATTCGTGATATCACCACTTCCCAGCGTGGTGTTGTAAATCTTTTGTAAGCTCTCCAGTATGGAATCGCCATCATTGATATCATCATCCAGATCCGATCCAGCAATTGGTGTGGAGTGATTGTTCATCATTTCATCCATAATTCTACCGACTTCATTCTCCAAACTTCGTTCATCATCAGTGTAGTCAGTGTAAGTGCTTTGGTCGTGTAATGGCGTTTCTACAAGGCCATTTTCAATGGCACCTGTATGGTTTATAACATTTTCTTCATCCTCCTCCTTCCCATTCTCCACATTCATCGTTTCTTCGTTCATTCCCATAAGTGAGACGGTCTCTGTTTCTTTTGCTTCCTGTGGCTGCACTTCATTGACCTCATCGAGGCTCACCACATCATCGTTTAAGTCCAAAATTTTGGAGCCGATTTCATACAACAATGGGTAATGTAACTTATGACTATTTCCCTCATTAAAAAGACGCTCTTTGACAGGTAATAATTTCTCCAGTTTATGTAATTTATCGATAACCTCCTTGGTCCTGTTTGAGTTGGACTGTATCGATAAAAAAAGTTCTTCATCGATACCAATCTTGGTGGACAGCTTGATGTATTTGAAATTTTTGATCAATTTTGAGTTCGAAATTAATAATGCATTTATTTTGTTCGATTGAAATTCAATCGAGTTCAAAAGCTCTTCATTCAAATCTTTGTTGAATCCATTCGTCAAATTTAATATAGACTGTATCAATTGATCGATAGAATCATCTTGAATCGATCTTAGTATATTATTTAACTTGAAAGACTGTATTGGAGGTAGTTCCATTTGGTACCAATATGTTGGAGATTATACTCAATGATGTTGTGCTATGGATATCAATCTTGTTTGGTGGCTGTTGTTCCAATGTTATCTCATTGGAGAAATATCTTTTGATCAATGATACTACTTATCTATTGACTTTTATTCAATTCTTGTTAGTCACTGTGGAAAGTTTTATAAATTTGCCGAATAAGAGGTTTTTTCAGATACCTTTACAGAGACATTTAGTAAGTGTCTTGTTATACTTCACCACATCCACTTTGAACAACTTGGTTTTCAAATACAATGTCACTGTGCCAATTCACATCATTGTCAAATCAATGAGCACTTGTTTCAACATGCTGGTTGGGTATGTTTTCTACAACAAACGTTATAATCAACGCAAGGTCTTGAGCAACATAGTAGTGGTTTTCGGTGTATGTGTGGTGACTTTAAGCAAGTCCCATTCAGCCGATAGCAGGGCTGATTCCAGCACATTTGATACTGTTGAATCTCAAAGTTCGAGGGCAGGAGATCTTATGATAGGCGTTTTGATCTTGGTCATTTCAATGGTAACAGCCAGCTTATTAGGATTATACACAGAGGTGACGTTTGCCCGGTATGGTAAGCACTGGGAAGAGAACTTGTTCGTGATACACCTGGTATCGTTACCGATGTTTCTACTCGGTTACAAACAGTTAATTCAAGAATTTGAACAGATGAAGAGTAACTGGAGCCCCAAACTCATGCAATTATTGTTGACCAATTGCCTCAGCCAACTCGTCTGCGTTAAAAGCGTCAACAGATTGGCGGGACAAATGTCATCACTCACGCTTAATCTTGTGTTATTACTCAGGAAGTTTGCCAGTTTGCTCATCAGCCTGTTCTTCATCACTAAAGAACCATTTAGTTTGATTGAAAGTGTGGGCTGTGGGTTGGTGTTTCTGGGGCTGTCTGCATATGCTCTCTCTTCATCGTGATTTCTATCCTACTACACATCGTATATTAAAATAAGAAAAACAAGAAAAAAAAAATAAAAAGAAAAAAAGACATCACAGACCCAAGAAATATATACAGATAAAAATACCTTTCATAGTTACTACAAAGCGGCGGTTTGTACATATAAACAACAAATAGATATACAACTTCAGTAGCGTCCCTTCATTTCGATATATACAAGCGCTCAAGACAATATTCTGCCACATCTACCGCCGCGTCCTGCCTCTTCTCAATCATTATCCACATCACATAATATACAACAAAATAAGATCTAACGAAATCCAGCCAGCCACATTAAGCTGCTCATCACCATGTCATATCTCACCATCCCCGACCAATATCTCGAATACATACCTTCGTTGCAATCGTTTGTCAACTCTTTTATGACGTTTGCCCCATTGTTTTCGTATGGATCCACAGTATTTTCCATTTCGAAACAGCAATCGTCTTTAGGGTTCTCGATTGATATATGTTGTACGATGATGATCAGTTCCATATTGAAGATTTTTTACTACATTAACCTGCCGTTTGAAATATCATTATTACGGCAATGTTTCGTGATGATATTTATACAATGTATACTATTACGAGTGCTGTTGAAATATCGACCACAGAACTACAGCACTGACACGCTTTGTGATTACCCCAACGTTTTTGAAGAATTTAAGAGCCGATATCACATGATAGTGGAGAGTTATCAGAATCAATACAGGTCGTTGACAAGTTTGTCATGGAACATGTACTTGAAGAATTTGGGTTCATTGAATGTCGATTTCGTTTTCAACGTGAATAAACTCATCTTGTGGTTGATATTTAAAGTGTTTATGCAATTCATCAAATTGTTCGATGTCTATTATAAGAGGCCATTTAGATTTTGGCAATGGGAAAACCCAGTTGTCTTTTGGAAATTTTTGTCGTACTTCATCATCGTCACTGGGATATTAAACTTGGTTTTATATCAGAATGAAAGATTTACATTGATCTTGGGAACCTCATCATTATTGACAGAATCTTTATTGCCATTGCCACAAATCTTGTTACTCAACCGTGTCAAGTCAGTTAAAGGTTTCAAGACCATTTTGTTGCTCAGTTGGCTTGGTGGAGACTTTACCAAAATTACATATTTGTTTTACGGAACTGATAATGTATCAGTGCTATTCATCATCGCTGCATTGTTCCAATGCTCCTTGAATTGGTTTATCACATTCCAGTTTTTTTATTATCAAAAGTTGGAAAAGCGTAAAGATGCATTGATCTATTTGAATAACGATGAACATGAAAGCATTGAATTAAATGATCATTTAAAAAATTTGGGTTGAAAAGTGTGTTAGATATTTATAAATTGGGGCATGTTGATTTTTTTTTCTTTTTTCACAATCATCATCATCATCATCATCATTATTATTACTTTTAATTATTTTTTTCTAAGTCATATTTTCATATATATATATATACAGGAAAAAGCATAATTCTATGGATTTTCGTTCTTTAACTATGATAGACAAAATTAAATTTGTCCCCATTACCTACACTTGCATCGCAAATTCATCCTAATCATATATTTTTATCGTTTTGAATCGGTTGCCAAACCGTTAATTTCTCATCTTTCTCCTTCCAAATATCTTCTCGAAGTTTTCCCTTATCACCATATGCTCTTAATATCTGCATGTACTCAGAAATCTGTTCATTCATGTCGTCGTCGACATCAGAGAAGGAGATTGTTTCTTTCTCTTTCAAATAGTTCAAATACAACTCACAAGCTCTTGGTTGATCAATCTCATTGATCTCATATTTTATTTCCCATTTATCTGTCAATTTTGGTTTATAATAAACCTGATCGGATAGTTCATCGTTGAATAAATGTTTTCTGGTGATTTTGAAACCGATACAATCCTTAGATGAGTCAAGATTTATTTTTTGAAATCTCTCACGGTGCTCAATCATCTTTTGAGCTGAAGTATTATCATTAGCTTCAGTGTCATCGGCAGTCACTTCAGCGGTCGTTGATTTGGCCCCTGACTCTTGTATCTTATCGATCATATCGTTATCCATTGGTGAAGCTATGAAGTGTAATTCTTTGTTGACAGGGTCATTTCTCACTACCAAACGGAAAGAGCCGTTGTCCAACTTATCAGCAATTTTGGTCATCACATCTGACCAAATTTTGACACTAGCCTTAAATTCATTTTCAGCGATGTATGAACTAAGCTTCATGTTGTTGTCCTCAAAATCATCACCTATTGGACCTTGAATCTTTGTCACATCCAACTTATCGTAAGGCTTGTGATTATTTGATTCCTTACGATATAAGTTGTCGTCAAAGCTATGAAAAATATAATCGATATCCTGTAAGGATAGATATTGGAACCCAAAAATGTGTTGGATGTTATGATAGCAGACAAAAATTCCATCCATATCACCTATTCTAGCTTGCAAAGAGTATTTTAATAAAGCCGATCGTATCAACTCATAAAATTCTCTTTCAAAGCTCTCGTACAATCCGAAATTTTTGAAAATCTTATAACCAGTCAAATGCTTCTGAGTATGAGAAATATCATGTCTAACCGCGCACACGGCTCTCGTCTTCAAATCAAAAGTACCATTTCCAGGTAATCTATCATCCTGGCAATCCAATTGTGACCTCATTAGAAAATCGCCAACCTTGGCATAATGATACGTCTCTTGTTTCTCTTCCCCCTCGGAATCCCCATCAATTTTGTTATCAACATGGTACGACATGAATTCTTCAGGCGATGTAGTCATTAGCTTTTCCATTGAATGTCCTAACAATGCCAATAAGATCTCCTTATCGGCAGATCTATCACTGTCAATCGAATATGCTCCTCCTTGATTCTTACACATCAAAATTGCAGCCATCTTGGCACCTGCTGAAAACCCTGTGCTCAAACCTGGGAAATTTTTGGAAAGATTGACAATGTTTGCTGGTCTATCATTGCTCAACCAGTAATGAAATTGAGATAGAGCTGATGTCATCGATGAGGTTGATGAGAAATATTTCGAGTTTTCATTTTTGGAGACTTCTCGAAGCACTTTATCCTTCGCCGGTGATATGAATTGAGTAATACGATTAAAATCAAACTCCGAAACTGGGAGAATTTTTTTCAAAAAAGGTGTGAAGTTGTAAACTCTTGTTCTTGGATCTTGTAAAAAGTGTACACCCGGTGAAAATAGTACTCTATCAAGGTTATGCTGTAAATGAGGAACTTTATCACGTACTGTAATCGGTGAAGGTATGGCTACATATTCAATATCTGTTGGGTTAATACTTTGACATGAATCACCTATTGAGATTTGCTTTTCCTTCAACTTGCTCGAATTGTATTTATCTTTGATCCGGTCTGCAGCTGATCGCCTCCATGTGGGTTTTTCACTTAAATTCAATTTCTTAAAGGGAAGAGGAGGTATGGGTACTACCGGTTTCGGTACTGGTATCCTTGGCTTCTTCTTAGCCTTGGATTTCGTGGAAAAAAATCTGATCATCAGAACACAGTTGCGGCTAACTAATATTCTAAAACGTATAATAATGTCTTTATGCTTTTTCCTGTGTTCCTTTAACACAAAAAAAAAATTAACGGCCTGAAAATTTTCTTAATAGATTACAAGCTTAGTGAAAGTGTCGTGTAGAACATAACAGATGAGATCAGTCCCAATCGTGAGGTCGTGTACTATTGCCCTGTTTCTTATTATTATAAAGAAAAACAAAATTACTTTATATAGAAGTCGGCATGGTCATGTGACTTTTGACATAGATCTAGCGAATACTTTTTTTTCATTTCCCAATTTTTGTTTAATTTCCGCCCGATAAAATTCCTCTTGGTGTATAAAATAATTATCTTTTCCATCGATTCAAAATCTTCAACTGGTAAATAGGTACTAACAACAACAACAATAATTAAATACATTTACGTTGACTCGCCATCACTGTAGTAAATATGAGTTCAGGCAATAATATAGCCCCGAGAGTGGGGTACGGTTCACAGATTCAACTGCCACTGATAACCAAAATCGTCACTTCTAAAGAATGGGTGCTACCACCAAGGCCCAAACCGGGAAGAAAACCAAGTGTTGATACACCGTCAACAAAACGCAAGGCACAGAATAGGGCGCTGCAAAGGCTGTTTAGAGAGCGTAGAGCCAATAGAGTGAGCGAATTAGAAGATAAGATACTAGAGATTGAGAAAGAACGTAGCATAAAGGAAGGGTTAATGAATAATCACATCAAAAATTTGACAATGGAGAATCAAAGGTTGAATAAGATAGTAGAAGATTTGAAAAGAAGGATTCCCTTAGTGGCGTCTAACAAGTCATCTCCAATGGTGTTGGTGGATGATCAAAAGAGCAGTAAATACATTTCTCCAATATCATCAGCTGCCACAAGTCCGAATACCACTTCAGTAGTACCTCCGCCACCATCAACATCATCAACATCACCCTCAGTATCGATGTCACAACCAAAGGCGCTGGAGTCGTTACTTGCAAATCAAAAACAACAGCAGCTGCGGCAACAACAACAACAACAACAGATAAGTGAAGACTGTGGAGTCTGTGCCAAGGATGATTGCATATGTGAGTCAATTGGTATCAAACGTCAAAGTGTTGCAATCGAAAATTTTAAACCAATGGCGGCTGTTCCTTTGAAGAGGAGAAAAATTGTTTATAAGGAAGAACCATTGGAGGTGAGAGAGCTTGATTTCACCAGTAAATTCAAAATTAAAAAGATGCCAGATTTATCGAAACTTGGAAATGGCGAACACAATGCTGATGATGCTATCAATAACAATAACAACAATAATGGGAAAATCATGTCTAATCAAGGTGATTTGTTTGTTGCTGGTCAACTGAACACTAACAAGATCATGAATACACAAAGTTCAATCACATTCATCGATGGAGATGGAGAGGAGGCCAATTGTGGTTTCTGCTCAGATGATACCCCATGTGTATGCCGAGAGCTGGCTCGAGAAGTTGCTAATTTGAATAAGATGAATGAGATGTTGAACAAACAGATCGAAACCAGTCTTCCACCTTTAAAGAACATATCAAGACAACACTCATTACCAACTTTACATCCTGGTCCAAGTGTTGAGTTCAACAAGACAACAACATCAACCACAACGACCGTATCTGGTTCTGTAAAAGCAGTTAATAATACCAGCGGCAACACGAGTATGGATCACACTCGAAATAACAGCAGCGTGACAATGTCTTCTTCAACAGGATCATCGGCGTCGGTAACGGCGAACATTGAATCACAATGTACTGGTAATCCGGGGACATGTTCGCAATGCCAGTTAGATCCAATGTCAACTTTGTTTTGTACTAGTATTCTGCAAAAGGATGAGAAAAAAGTTATTTTAAATCCACCACTGATGTCACCAACAGCAACAGCAGTGGTATCACCAGTGAATAATCAGCACAAGCAGCAGAAATTGCAACAACAAAAGGATGATATTTTTATCAGTACAGCGGATGCTTATAAGACTTTGTCGAGACACGAGAATTTTAATAGGATCAATTTTAACACTTTGATAGGAAAGTTGACTACAAGAGGGATGTTGGTTGAGGCTGGTTCTGTGGCTAGTGTTTTGAGGGAGTTAGATAGAAAGTTCAGTTGTAGTCAATAATTGAATCCTTTTGAATTTTTTTTTTTGGTTGGCTTCACCTTCTTTCATGAACAAGCAGTAGCATAGAAGTAGTGCATACATAATTTCTGTGCGCCCGGTATAATAAGAATAGCTAGAAGGAATTTTTTTCGCTTTAAATTCTGTTTTCAAATTTATCATCTTTTGATAAAGTGATGAACATTTGAAAGAAACAGCCAGTTGGCTATCCGATGACAATCCATGAACCATATATGTGATATATGGTGGAGTAATTTAACTATATGATCTGCTCTAATAGTTGTTGATATTATAAGCCTCGAGGTAGCCAGCTAAAACCTCTTGGTATATGATATTAACGACCAGGTAAGCAGCAGCCGCAGAGGCAAGGGGCAGAAAGCAATTGTAAAATCCATTTATATCCCCTGTCAGTCGTGTACTGCACACATATATCATCCGACTATTTCTTCCACACCACCACCATCACCGAATTTAGTCAAAACGAAACATTTTCGATAGACATGTAGGGAAACAATTGTGTATTGTATATCATCATACTTTACCCAGTCTGCAATCGAATTAAACTATTTAGTGGTATAGAGGGGGGGGTGGGAGAAATTAAACATTACTCTTCAGATAAAAATGTATAGGCTCTTGTTTCTAATTCTCTTAGCAAGCTCATATGAACAAACAACAATCAATAGATATGTATAAGTTCCAAGATAAGATGAAACTCAATCTCTTTATATCGAAGTTAGTCACTTTTATTTTTTTTTTTGACTCTTGATTTTCGTGTTTTTTTCAGTCCTTATTACAGAACAGGGTCTAATAATATATCAGCACGCATTTGATATATTATGTGGGGGTAGAACCCAAACATCATCATAACCATAACTTTCATGATGTGATATAGATTAGACAAATCATGATTGAACTGATTGTGGAGATGAATAAAAATTATATGGACAGGGCCAGTATTGTATTAAGGGAAAGTGGGAGGAATAGAGTTCAAAGAGATGGGTGGTGCTTGCCTGAAGTTTTGAAGCTTGCTATCGTGTTATTCTAATAACCACATTCGTTTACGTAGTCTAATGCCCACCCAGGCAGAACAAAAAAAAAAGATAATTAAAAAAAGGACACATTTTTGTCCCTTGGTCAAAGTGTCTGATGATGTGAGTGGCGCACTCAAACTGTCACTATTCAGCGAATTCTTCCTTAAGCGTTAGTGCATATTTATTGTCACTGGGTCAATAAAATTTGTAACTGGTTCTTCTGGAGTGAACATAAACTTGACTTTGTTCCTTAAAACCTTCTACTTGATTAGAAGGGATTCCACCACTTTCCAGCGAACTTGGATACTCTCCTATGCATTTTGATCCTGGGGAGAAAGGTTATGAAGTATTTCTCAATCTGAATCCTCCAATTACATCGATTCTCTTTCTTGGAAGATTGCTTGGTTGGGTGGAAATCTATATAATTAGAGACACCCATCTCACCTTAAAAATTACCGGATTATGATCATATGCTTCACTGGTTGATTTTTCCATCAGCGCAAATGTCGATTACCAGTCATTTTCGTTAGACAACAGTAGGTGTTATGACTATACACTTGTTATGTATCCTTTAGTGCTGTTGTGCACATCATAACTAACCGAAATCGTGCCTCTATCGGCAAAGTTACCTCTATTGAGACAGAATACACAAAATATTCTCATGTTTTAATTGCATCATAGTAAGAATCCCCCAACAGAACAATGTGTCAAAAAATAAAACATCACCAGCACTATTAGATTACAACTAGCAGTCTAAAATTGTATAAGTAATTGAATCATCTTCGAGGATGTCTGATGAGAAAGCCAATGACTATATACTTCTGACATTTTTTACTTAAAAAAAAAACACCCCCTGGTGTCTTTATTATGTGGAGCAGTGATAGATAGATCCAACTGTTGCAAGTGGTCCATTTATATGGATTCATCAAATAATGATCAGCTTAAAATCAGTGTCAATATGTATGCTTCGTATAACCACAAATAACATAACAAGGCGAATCTTACCTGATTTTTTGATGCTATCTCCGTTGCTGTTGTATTTATCATCAAGGCGAACTGCTGATGTAAATTCAAAAGCTTCTTTTTCGACTTACAGCGACTTTCTAGTAGATCCTTGATGGTTACCATCTCTGCTGAATTTGCTTTTGAATCTGGGTGTAAACTTAGAATTGTTATGATCTTTGAATTGCAGAAATTTTGAAAGTCTAATACTTTGAGATGGTTTGTAATTGATAAATTATAACTTGATGACGTGAAACATAAATGTTATATAGATATCTATCTATATTAGCTACATTCTTAGGCTATGAGTGGTATCTCAGGAATTTGAAGCAGTGGGTTTCCATCTTGCTTCAAGAATGCGATGTATTCAAGTCATTTACAACAGTAATAAAGTCGATATTGATATTTTTCCAAAAAGTCGAAATTGGGTGATTAGAGACATCAATCACTGCTCGATGATTTTTTTGAGTCGATGCACAGTTTATTAATCACTGAGGTAGTAGTAACCTTAGTCCTTAATCAATGACAATACTTACTGACACATAAAAGTAGGATTTGTGGTGTTAATGCGCCACTTATAAGAGGGACATTCTGCCCGAGTGGCAATTTAGTATAGTACTATCTTGTTGCTTTTTTACGAGCGCGCGTGCTTATAGATTCTATGTATGTATTGTCGTACGCACAACAATGCAGGCAGCCTGCGCAATTAGTCTTCTCCGGTCGCTCGTTCGCTTACAATTAAAATATACTGTACCATCACCATATGCTACAAAATTATAGAATTATACAGGTAATTGCAAGGCAGAGAAATAAGATGACAACAAAATTGCTGCATACCTATTCCAGTTATGATGTGGTCAGAAAAATTACCAACAAAACAACATTGTCAGTATTTGAAGTGTGGTGTGGTTGTGGTTGATGTGAAAGACAGAGAGAAGGGGCAGGCCATGGGATTGGCTGCTGCGAACCAAAAAAAAAAAAAAAAAAAAAGATGGAGATTGTATTTTATTATTTATTATTATTATTATTATTATTATTTAATTCGATCGATCAATCAATTGAGAATAGAGGAGCAAAGTAGATTCTTTTATCATATACAGAAAGTCATTGCTCTCCATCAACTACAACATCAACACAATTAAAAAGGAATAAAATAAAGAAGAGTAACAACTTGATAACTACCAAGGTTTTTTATTGGTCTGTTATTATAGAAAGAATTCCAATCACATTAACTTATGCATGAAGATCAACAGAGAAAGACGTATGGGAAAGTCACCAAAAAATTGGGATAATTAAAGAAGCACAAAAAATATCAAAAAATCAAAGAATTAAAAAAAAATAAAAATAAGAAAAAAGGTGAGGATTATCCCACAAAAATTCATTTAATCTTGGTTTAACCCTTCATCATCTAAACTGTTTTAGGCCTTCAAATCGCATCTACTGAGGCAAGGTGCCACACTTTATATAGATGGCTTTGAGTGACAAGTTAAATCCAACCTATTATGGTTATATAGGTTCCACAAAGGATGCTTTGCTCATAATTCAAGCCACTTTAAACAATCAGTTGTTGGCGGTGCCACGGAGACCGCATGATAAAGAGCGATCAACTTTGATTCAAAGTGGGAACATATTTGTCTTTATAGAAGAAAGGTCCGGAATCAAACGATGGACTGATGGAATGGCATGGTCCCCTTCTAGAATCTTGGGGAGATTTTTAGTATATAGGGAGTTGGATAGACTAGCTCTCAACGATTCTTCTTCATCTTCAAACAGCAAAGACTATTCTAGCTCAACATCAAAGAGGAGAAAAAGGAAGAAGCAAGAGTCTGAAAGTGAGTCCTCATCTATAGGGACCGGACAACAACAACAACAAGATGATGCTAATGGGGTTCAAATGAAATATGAACAGATTAGCGATCTCAATCAGAACGACTTACAAGCGAATGAAGCGTATAACAATTTGGGCTCTGCTAACGGTTCTGTAACCAACAGGTCCTTGGTGGGTTCTTTGGTTGCATCTTATGCTTTCAAAGATCGCGGTTTGATCAAGAAGACATTATCTGTAACAATAACTAACCCACAACAGCAATCACAACAGCATGAGTCAGTAGCTCAAATCATCACTGAAACGATCCATCTTGTGAGTTATTATAGTGCTGATGACGTCATCAGTGGGAAGTTGAAAAGACCTTCTGATTCACCAAATTTCAAGAGTTTACAAATATCTGTATTGTTGTACAATGCATTGCGAGAGAGTAATCTTGGCTCCAAGACGCCGATGGAGGATGAAATATTTTATTTTTTTGATTCTAACAACAATTTGGTCTCGATGCCCAATCCAACACCTCAATCAATAGCAGAAAACCAACAATTGGAACAAAACTCTCTTCAAAGAACACCCGCTCAACAACAGCATCAGCAACAACAATCAGAGCAACAACCTTTAACACCAACATCTGCTACTTATCACCCTGCTACCGCAACTTCTGCCACCAATTCGTATTCTGCTAGATCATCTATTCACGATCCCTATCACACTTCTCAAGTGGTTCCATTGGCTCATACACCAACTCCATCAGAAACCACACAACAACAGTTACAGCAGTACTGGCAACAACAGCAACTGCTTCAACAACCGTCGATGACAGCAGCTCAACAACAGCAATTATATTGGAAACAGCAACAACAGGCACCATATTATGCAAACCAACAACAACAACAACAACAACAACAACAACAACAACATCTGCAACAATATTGGCAACAGCTCCAACAGGCTCAACTGCAACAACCTAGAGAGGGTTCCGTTTCTTCAGTTTCATCGATGAAAAAAAATTCACCAATTTTGGAGAATGTTGCAGCTTCAAATTACAACACCTTGTTACAGCAACAGCAAATGTCAAACAATTATAATTCATATCCAAATCAATATCATTTGAATCAAGTTCCCAAGTTTATCCAACCACAATATCAATATTCGCCATCGCAGCAACTGCTCCAACCACAATCACAACAACAATATCTCCAACCACAACAACAACTGCAACTGCAACATTCATATCTGTCACCGTATCCTTATCAATATACATACCCACCATTGCAACCACAGCAACCACAGCAGCAGCAACCATTATTGTATCAACAGGTTCCATTTCTGCAACAGCAACAGCAGCAGCAACAACAGCAACAGTACATGCATAGCAGCACATTGACAAACCCAGTGCTATTACAATCCCCTGTGACACAACCTATTGTGGATGGTGGTATACCAGCTGTTGCTGTAGCTATGTCGAATAATCTCAAATCGGAACATTCATCACCGAATGCAACTTCAAGAACAACAACAGTGGCGCCTGCTACTGCTACAACTGCAACTTCAACGAATGATGGTTCTCAACAAAGATTTTACGGTTATGAGGTTTAACCTTTTTTTTTTTTTTTGTTACAAAAATTCTTCATCAATTTGAGCTTTTCATCACTTTTACTCAACAGTCATTTTCATTGCATTAAAACCATTTTACTCACTTTCAATTCGAAATTTTGATTCTTTGCTTTCAATAAATAGGAAGGGATCATAAGGAATAAAATAACCCCTCAAAAAAGAGAAGATGAAACAAAAAAAAAAAAAAAAAAACCAATTTTCATTTGACATTTGAAGAGGCGTTATGTTATGCATTTTCAATTCTCAATTCATTCCCCCTCTGACTTCAGTTCCTTTAATTGTGCCCTTCTTCCTTAATGTCCTCCACGAGTTGACAAACAAAATATGGTGGTTATTATTTTAATTTCAATTCATAATGATTTATCTATCTCCAATCTCGTTTCACGCTTTTTGTTTTTTGTTTTTTTCTTGTTCTTGTTTTTTGATATCTCCATCTTTTATATCTATTATTGATATTGTTTGCTATTTGTCATTATATCTTCATATTTATTATTCTTACTATTAATATTATTACTAATTATGCCATGATGAGATACATGTGTTGTCGCCCCAAAAAGAAAGATCATAACATCTTTTCCCCCTGTTTATGATGCTGCAATTCTTATACTGTTGTTACTACTAATTGATTGCTAGCTGGTATAGTGTATTTAATTTTTTTTTATCTTTTTAGTGTGCTTCTTTCCAATTTTTTTTATCTTTTTTTTTTGCGTAGTTAAACACGTTAACAGACTCATTACTCTTACTCTTAAGTGTTTGTTGGCTTATCGAAAATTAAGTCTGCTATTCAATCAACACATATTGAATAGAAATAAAATAGAAATGTGTATATTGTACCTCTTTGGGTTAGCCAGCGCCCCCTGTGTCTGTGTATATACATATAACTGTGTGTTTTCGCTAAATTTTGTGCCTCTCTCTCTCTCTCTCTCTCTCTCTCTCTCTCTCTCCCACCCCCTTGTTTTTTCCCCACTTTCTATCTTAGTAGTGAAGCAATTTGCGGAGTGAGATACTGTGTGCATGATCTCATCCATCCGAAGATACTTACTTGCCTATCTATCTCTCCTCTATACATATCATCTATTAATATTAATAAACAACAATATTAACTCACCCAAATTCAAAGCAAGAACCACATTGTATTACCATGTATGTCTCAATAGTCCGTTGTTCGGTATTCCTTCCTTATGATATAATTCGTGGGTTTAGAATCAAAAAACAAAAAAAAAACAATAAAATTACTAATAGAAAATATGAAAGGAAAAGCTCCAAACAAAATAAAAAAAGAATTCAACCTTAAAAAAAAAAAAAAAAAAAAAGAGATAAACTTTATAGAACACACACACTCTTATGAAATTCACAAATCAATCACCAACCCCATCCAAATCATTCTACTAATTAACACAACAACAACCAATTTACAAAATTTTATTTTTTGACAATTCACAAGGCAGGTTCCTCGCATTTTGACAGAAGATTAGCCCATTCAATTTCATCACAACCATACACACTCACTCTTGTATCCATACATCCATCCATCCATCCATTCATACACATTTCTCATCACAATTCACCCAATTTCATTACAATTTTTATGAATGAATGAGCACACTTAATTTTTGAGTTCCGACAACACTAAACATAAATAATTCTTCAAACACACACACACACACATACTTATCCTTATATTGATATATATAACTCTGATTCAAAAAAAATATTATCTTGTAAAGAGAGAGAAGAAATTTTTTTAAAGAAGACAAAATTACAGCCGAACCAATGGCTCCATTACCACCCATGACCACACTTGAAAATCCTTCATCACAACTAAGCCCGCATCATCAACATCAGCAGCATCATGCCAATGACAAGAACATCAACCCTTCAACAACAATGGTACGACCACATCAGCAACAACAGAAATTAGAACTTTCACAGGATCAAGTGATACCGATATCGGGACTGCTTGCCGGATTCATCTCTGGTGTTTGTGTTTGCCCCTTAGATGTGGCAAAGACAAGATTACAACTGCAGGGTGCTTACCTTTATGACAATCCTAGTGAAAACTTGATCAAGTATAATAAATACAAATACGAGGGGTTAATAAGGACGATGACAACGATATGGAGGGAGGAACGATTAGGTGGATTATATCGTGGTATTGTTCCTATCACTTTAGGTTATTTCCCCAGTTGGATGATTTATTTCACCATTTATGAGAAATGTAAAAAAAGTTTAAAATGTCTTCAAAGTGAGACGGCGAGTTATTTCATCAGTGCTGTTACTCTGGGTCTGACATCAACCACTCTTGCCAATCCAATTTGGGTGGTGAAGACAAGGTTAATGTTACAAACTGGGAATGGTCGAACAATTTATCTGAGATTTGATAAAAATTTCCAAAATTCAAAAGATTATTATTCTTCAACTTGGAATTGTTTTCAAAAAATGTATAAACATGAGGGATTAAAATCTTTTTATTCAGGATTATTACCTTCATATTTTGGATTGGTACATGTGGCAATACATTTCCCCTTGTATGAAAATTTTAAGAAATTGTTCAAATGTACCAATGAAGATATCTCTAGAAGTGAATCTAGAAATCAAATACTACTCAAGTTGGTGTCAGCATCGGCATTATCCAAGATGATTGCATCTGGTGTCACATATCCACATGAAATTTTAAGAACTAGATTACAAATCAAAAATAATGACAAAAAAAATGCTCAAAAGATTACATTACTGTCAACTTTTAAAAGCATTTGGATAAATCAAGGTGTACGTGGATTTTACGCAGGATTCTTTATCAATTTGGCAAGAACAGTACCTGCTAATGCAATCACATTGGTGAGTTTTGATATCATCAAAAATCATCTTGAAAATAACTTTATGAGATGATCTGATTGAATGGGAAGCTGTTTGGTAAAAGAAAAGGCTCATTATCATCCCAGTAGCATCATTGAAATGCATGCAAAAAGAAGAAAAGGATAAAATTATCTCTCCCCTGAATCATTTCAACACAACAAAATATATATTTATCCAATCTATTTATTAGCCTGGAGTTATTTGTGTATATATTTCATCTATTAAAACTAGTCATATAATATTCCGTCATTGAATTTTCTGAATCTGTCTTATAAGATAAGAAAGAAGAATTACCATCTAAAATAAACTGAAGCATAAAAAAAAATTAATAAAAACTAAAAAAACAAGGGACAGCAAGAAAAAAATAAAAAAAAAAAAAGATAATGCCAAAAAGAAAAATAAACGCTGTCTGAAGTGAGTGAAATTGAGAAAAGCATTTGTCGATCCATCTGACTATACTTTCAAAAAGTTCATATTTTTTGTTATCAGCCCTAAATGCTTATTGGACAACAACTCTTGTCTGGACTATCGCTGTTATCCTTGTTGGCGTTGGTGACGGTGGCGAGAGCAGAGCTCCCACTGCCCTTGAACATTGACACATTTGATTCTACTATCAAACAAGATTTACACTTTGTTGAATTTTTTTCACCTTATTGTTCTCATTGTAAACTGTTGGCACCTATTTGGGAATCCACTTATGATGCATTTGAGTCTGATTCCAAAGTTTTGAAAGTTCATATGCATCAAGTGAATTGTGTGGAGAGTGGTGATTTATGTGCACGAGAATCTATAAGATATTATCCACTGTTACGATTGTATAAAGGTGATGGTGAACATGGAATGTTGAAACTGTCATATCCGGCCAAGTATAAGAGAACCAAAGAACAATTTATAAAATTTATGAAGCAGCAGAGTTCTCAAGTCATCACTGATTTGCCTAATAAATCGAGTCACATCAAGACTCTGAATTTATTGGAGATCATGAAGGGTGATTTCAAAGAACCTATATTGATTTCATTCTGGCCCACTAATGATGAACAATTGAATGAAGAAAATTTTGACTCAATGAATGCCGATAAACTGATCAAGGATTTTTATTTCGATCAATGTCCTGAATGCTTTGAGTTGAGAAATTTTTGGGGTCGATTGTCAAATCAATTAGAAACTGTTATTAAGACTGGATTTGTAAATTGTATGTCAAATCAAAAAATTTGTGAAAGTTTGCAATTACAAGATTTATTAAACGTGTCTCCAAACTCCTTTAAGAGTCCAGTATTGATGCTGTTCTTACCACAGTTTGGTGCCAACAGGGTATACTATAACGATGACACCACCGACGATAAAAAAATCATCAAATGGTGTGAAAAATTGATAGAGAACTACCCAGTTAAAGACATCGCGCTACGTGATTTGGGTTCCAAGATGGTATTGACAAGAAGTGCTGGAAGACAACCTCCATCTGATTTGCCAATTGATAATAAGATTTCTTTTGTTTACTATTACGATGAACTGACTAGCGTACCTGAAGATTTTGACATTCTTCCTTACTTAGTACAACCAATAATGGACTTACCATTCGATGTGGCACTTTATAAGACAAGTGATAAAACTTTTGATACTTATATGTTACAACAGGAGAAATCATTGTTGAAATACATATCTTACAATAAGTCGGAACCTATTTACGAATACGACGAGGAAATGCATAATTTTAACTCAATAACTTCACTCCCAACTTTGTTATGTTTCAAAGATGCCAGCTTGATCTCTGAGAAATTGATCAATTTTGAGCCAAGCGAAATTAGAAATTATGAAACAGTAAAGAATTTCATCACAAAGAGCTCAATACCATTTTTAAATGAAATGACACCGGAATTGTATACCAATTTTTTCCCAAGGAAGTTCAATGACAAAGTTTTTACAAAGGATGATTTGGTCGTTGTAACCATGATTGATTCCAAAAATTTTGCCGATTATATGGAATTGAAATTACAAATGAGTATTGAACAGTATGAGTCTTATCATTTACAACAGGTGCGAAACTTTAATTATGTTAAGGACAAAAGACAGGCCAAAATTGACAAAGTCAACAAATTGAGACTGTCAGGAAAAGCAGATGCTGACAGAATAGTTACCGAGTTGAGAGACAAAATCGATCATTCCGTCTATAAATCGAATATAATTTTCACATTTATTGACATCTCTGATGAATCAAACCGTGCATTCATCAATGACAAGGGATGGAATAACGATGGGAAAGAGTACAAGATGGGTGATGTATTAGTGATATCAAGATTTGATCAATTTTATTGGAATAAAGATATCTATGGCAATGATTTAACAAATGATCCTTACATCATAAGGGAAACTTTGAAGGAACTCAATTGGGGTAATTCGAAGCTCAAACCAAATTTGATGAAGAGTCCATTTAGTGCCAGATTCCAATTTATGGAGTTGATCCATAAACATGGTGTTTTAGGATATTTAGGATTTGTTCTTATCTTATGGTGTGCGTTCAATTTGTTAAGAATGACGATCAAGAGAAGAAATCGGGCAAGGTTGATGGAACAAAGAAATAAAGGGTTAGGTATCTTGGGTAGAATACCGAAAAAGGATTGACATCATCACCTCCCCCAAAATAGAAAACTGGATCTTTGGCTTTTTATGGAAACGAATTAATGATTATTTTCTTGTATAAGTTGATATAATGTTTATGAAATTTCTTCAAGTGTTAATTAAACTCGCAATAGCTTCAAATAGTGCTTCTTAATTGATTGCCAGTGATGGATGTCGTTATTTGTCAATAAAGAGAAACACAATTCCCTTGTCCAAGACACACTACCTTTTTTTTTCTGTTGTTCTTCTTCTAGAACTGTGGCAGAATACTGGAATTTAAAATGAAAACCTGAATTGATTGCGATTATACATCACAGTATAACAACAACAATAACAATATCAGAAGAGATTTGAACTAGTACTTCTGTGTTTTTTTATTCACCCAAAATGAGGGCTTACTATCATGACAACAAAGATGACGAAGATTTCAGACTTGCACATGACACGGGCAAGGATGTTGACGTTGCCACATTGGAAAAGATTGGAGTGTTGTATTACCACTTTGACAACGAAGATCAAGTCAATGAACTTGCTAAACAGAGAGAATATCGTAATAGGGACATCATCCTTCTCGATGGTGACAATTTCCCCGGTGGTGTCTCTGCATATGAGGAGAAGTTAAATGTTTTTTATAAAGAACATTTACATGAGGATGAAGAGATCAGATTTATCTTGGATGGAGAAGGTTTTTTTGATGTACGTGACACACAAGATCAATGGATCAGAACTCATTTACATAAAGGGGATTTGTTGATCTTGCCTGCTGGGATATATCATCGATTCACAATGACACTGAAGAATTATGTCAAACTGTTGAGATTGTTCAAAGATGAACCTAAATGGATCGCTTTGAGTAGGCCTGTTGATGAAAACGAGTGCAGACAGCAGTATTTACAAAGTATTGGGGCAGCATGAAATTTTGGGTGGCTTGCAAGTTTAAAGAAGCAAGGGTGTCTGCTTTATCTTATTTATATGTATATATTAAAAAGAATTTCCATTCTATCTATCAATATTCATAATATATATACTTATTTATGCTAATGATTTAGAGGAAAAGAAAAAATTTACTGTATTTGAAAGAAAGATATCAAAAAATACCTATAATCACCAATATCAACAAGTGACAATGGCCACCCCACAGGTCAACCAGAGTGAGTAGTAGAAACTTATGAAGAGACTCACGTTATGCAATCATCTTTATCTTTATAATTTATCGAAACTAACACAACTGATCCATAAACAGAGCTCCAAGCACAATTCAACGAGTTTAGAGAGACAATCGATCAATACACACAAAGGATAACGCTGTTGAAAAGTGATCTTGAAGAGCATGTGATCGTCTTGGACACACTCAAGAAAGTTCCCGAGACACGTAATGCGTACCGTATGGTTGGTGGTGCATTAATCGAGAGTACCGCAGGTGATGTGGTACCGGTGTTGGAGACTAAGATATCAGGCGTAAGTTTTTCATTTAACAACTCTCCCGAGTTGGAATTTTTTGATACTAACAACAATGTTTATTGAAATAGATTTCGAATGCAGTGAAAGAGATGGAGACAGAGAGGTCAAAGACAATGAAAAGTTTTGAAGATTGGAAGGTAAGTTTGTTAATTGATATGGGATGGGGTTTAATTTACTTCATTTTTCTTTTTTGGCCTTGTTTTTTATTATTATGGCGCGCGACATACTAACTAAAATTGATTAAATGAAATATAGGTGAAATCCAACGTTAAGATCGTCAAGAGAGATCAAGTATAATATAGTAATTATCCAAAATATGTGGTTGTTTAAAATATATATTTTATAATATACATGTACTAAAATCGAATTGTTTATAACTTTATATATAACTTTATGTAAAAATGCTATGTTTTTTCTTTGTGCTTTTAGTATTGTTCATAAGATAATCATGCTAACAAACCAACCATAACCAGTAATGCATTCATTTGTTCCCCAATTCCGTATTTTCCATCCCAACCATCATTGTGCCAATCCAAGCCGCATGTGACACCATCAGAGCCACCAGAACAAGACTGAGCAGCAGCTTTTGCAGATGCCTCCATATATTCTTGAATCGATTCTCTTAATACTGGATGGTATTGTTGCAGCGTCACCATATTTCTAGCCAATATAGATTTAAAACAACGCTCATCTTCATTACAAGTATCTGTCAATTGACAAGTTCTCTCAAACATAATTTCATCATCGTTGAAGAACGTTTCCACACCAACAAACATCTCTCTTGTTGTATTGGACCAATGATGTGTTGTTGTTGTTGAGTTTTGTAAAAGGTTCAGATGGTACAAATTAGATGCTCCTCCAAGGTAAGTACCATAATTATATGACCATTCAGCTTTTGTCAATTCCAGACATTCACCATCGATGTTGGCACCATCGTTTACAGATAAGATTCCATCACTGTTCTTGGCAACAAATCCAACATTGGTAACCCAATCCCAAATCTTGTTGGCAACTTTACTATATTGATCATCTTTTGTAATATCATATAATTGAGTGGCCATCAAAAACAAATTACCATTACTGATTGAATTTTTATAAGAGTAACCAGATTTTTGTTCCAAGATTTGCCATCTAATACCACCACCGCAAGTATCAGGATCCCATCTATCATGAACTTCATCAAAGACATTTTTAGCAACATCCAACCATGATAATTCAGATGGCTCTTCAATACCTTTCAGATGTGCGTTCAAGGCTAATAACCCCCAAAATGTTTGATCATCGTTACCCACATTTGGCTTCTGCAGTAATGGGATAAAATCTTTATTTGGACCAAATTGAGATTCGATACCTTCTTTGATCAACGATTCATATTGATCATCACCACAGTAATATGAATAATCGATCAATGCATGAAACAGTTCGGCATATTCCCACCAGTAGTATGGACCATTGAAATAACCAACTTTACCATCTGTATTGTACCCATCATAGTAGTTGAGTAAACCTTTGGCAACCGTTGAAGCGGCAGAGCATATGGAGTCCTTTGAAGATGTATCTATTTTTAGCAGGTGTGCGCAAAACCTTGTTGTTGTTGATATTGTTGTGATGAGTGTGAAATATGTTGAAAGACGCATTTTAGATTATGTATTTGTTCGTCAAAGTAGGATGATGATTAAGGAAATGATAATGATGATGATAATGTGTGAGTCGGTTTCAAGAAGAGCTGATAATGTGACCAAAACTTAAAGAATGAATGCAAAGGAATGAATGAATAATAGCAAGCAGGTGGATAGAAGTGAATGTAGAGCACTTGAAGCTAACAAAAATGAGGAAACACAGTCAGCTCTTCTTTAATGTTTGTTCAAGACGGGAGAGATATCGTATCTGTATTTGGAGAAGATATATCTATATATATATATATATATAAACGGTTGAAAAGATTTAAATCTACTTCTTCCCCCTTCTTGAAACTAAAAAAAAAAACTAAAAAAAAAAGTTTTGTCTTGCATATTTATGCGTTGGTTGCCAGGTGATGATCACTATGGTAACCGTTATCTTTTCCTCTCTTCGTCTTCTCCCTATCATATGATTAATTATAAAATGATCACTTGTTGGTCTTATCGGTCCATCGTCCACTGCCATATAGATAGATACATCCTCTCAGACCTAATATACTTAAATATATACATCTATATATTAGATGTATATGTATATATCCACTTGAGATCCTTGCTCTAATTCCAGACTTAACATTCTCCTATAGAGATAAAATCCATGGTTGTTTCTCCTTTTCGAAAAAAGTGTTTTTTTCTTTACTTTCTTGTTACTAATGCGTACGTTTTCTTTCCTGATTCTCTGTATCTCTAACAACACAGTGACACGGTAAAATATTAAGATCGCGTTCTACAACCAACTTATTGTTGTGTCAACATTGGTCCCTTCCTACATGTCGCCAACGTAGAACTGTGGGTCGCAGGAGTGGTTGGGATGCAAACCTTGTCTCGTGATGAATGCGCCTCCTCTCCCGCCCTGAAATCATCATAGATATTAATACCATCTTGTGACAAGTCTATTGTTGTTCAGTATAGATAGCGATTGCTCCTTTCTCAGGGGTATTATACTTATTAAGCCAAGGCGGTATGTGTTCGAGATTCTGTGTTTTTTGTTAGTTCTTAATTAGCCTCAAAAGAGTTAAAAAAAATTATCAAATTTAAAGGGGAAAGGCGGAAGAAGGAGGAGGGGCCAAATAATCAAACTCCGGCAATTGAAATTCATTCTTCTTCCTTGGAATGAATATGATCCCTCTATTGAAAGTCAACGAACGATGTGTGATATAAATAGATCAAATGCATCAACGTTGTTGTTTAGTATGATTTAATATAGGCTTCAAACTGGGGACTTAAGTCTGCATGATAAAAACCAGCCATCTATCTCAGATCAAGAATTGATGCATCGATACCCTCCACAGACCAAATCATGTCGTATAATGGGCCACATTCATTGATAACTCTTAATATTCCATAACACAGCCTCGATAAGCTTGAATCCATATACAATATCCCACCAAATTCTTCTCTCAATATGTACTGGCGATATTTGGTCACCATATATATATATCATTTCGTTACTAGTGAGCAAATATTGTTGATCGCCGAAGTAAGAAAAAATAAAAAAAATAAAAATTACTCCTGCATAATTGACGTATACTGTCCCAATATATATATCTATAGATCAAAAGATATGCTCTAGGTTTCTCGGTTGAAAGAAATACTACCAGTAAAAGTATGATCAGTCAACTATTCACTCAACCATTCACACAGCTTGAGTTATACTGAGAATCATATCCTAAACTAAATTTTCTCGATTAATCAAGATATACCGATTTCCATTACAATTTAGACATTTAAAAACTTCAAAGTATCTTACTACTCTTCACAATAAGTCACTGGAAAGGGAACTTCCAAAAGCCAGGTAGCTCACTGGTAGTCAATAATTGAATAATTTATACATAGTAAACTTGACAATTGGCCTCTTTTCCTCTAAACGTTACTACATTTTTTCATTTTGTGCTCAACTCAGCTTTCATATCCTCTTATAATTAGAGTTACAACTTCTTAAAATGAAGTAATAAGTTATTTCGGTCGAAAAGATGGGCTAAAATTGTGTCAGATCTTGTTCAGCTGGTGAACATAGGTTCTTAGTTGATTTCTCGCCAGTTCTAGATAAAAAATCATTGAAACAAAAGTATACGCAGATTAATAACAACATAATCGGCAATCGAAATTCTTGAGAGTTGAAAGTTATTGCGCTATGTTTCAATGAAAACTGACAGGATCATGAACTAGCAAAGCTGAATGGAATATATTTGACAAATCTTTGTCTTTTGCAAGTACCAGGTAGTCTAATGTTTCTTCCCAGTATCATCTAGTTTTGTGCGACTTTTTTAAAGTTATCTATGTAGTTCAAAGTTTAATTACATTGTCTTTCAAAATCTCCTCTTCACATTGAGACTCAAATCACTAGAGCTCAGCGGCAATTCTATTCACTTGTAAATTCTTCAAGTGAACCTAATTTTAGACCTGAGACTCTGGAAATCATCACACTAAACCAGGGGGGGGGGGATGAAGTATTATCCGTAATAGGAAGTCATACCATGAAATGGAATGTGAAGTAAAGGAAAATGATCCGCATATTCAATCTCAACGAGATATGGTTTCTTCTTCTATATCAATATCATAATCTTCATTAGCTTGGAATTTTGTCTCTCAAAATAATGGGACATGGATTGATCCAGTATTGTGCTCAGATTTCTCAAGTTCAGATGGTACACGCATTTTTTTTTTTTTTCTTTATTGTTATCGGGATTGCTCACTCAAAAACAATAAAAGGCTCTATAATGGATAAAGAACTTAAGAAACCATCTGTTCTTGACAAATTCAGGTTCCATGACAATGAAAATGCCACTATTGCGAACTTGAAAGTTCACAGGGTTCAAAAAACCTCAGTTAAAAGGAAAAAAAAACGTGACGAGATAGCACTTGTTGATACATCATTTTATAAAGATTTACAACCATCATTGGATTCGAATGTCAAGCTTGTTTTTGTTGGATTCAACCCTGGCTTACAATCTTCTTTACAACAACACCATTATGCCCATTTCACAAATTTATTTTGGAAGTTGTTTAATCAATCAAGATTATTAATCAGTTTATTAGGCGTAGAACAGATACCCTCTCTTTTGGATTCTGACCCATTGTTGAAGAAATTGGTGAGTAAACAAAATCCTCAGGAAGATAAAGAGTACATCACTTATGCAAAAGCTGACAATGATTTCGAGTTGATCAAGTATGGAATAGGATTCACAGATCTAGTGTTGAGATGTACGAAAACGGCACAAGAATTGTCAAAACAGGAGAAATTGGATAACGTGCCTAGATTGATCAAAGAATTCAACAAGTATCAACCACGATTCATTGTCATAATCGGCAAGGGGATATGGGAGTGTATAATTGAATGGTTGCTGAAGGATTTAAATTTGAAATTCAAACTTGACAAATCGTTCAATTGGGGAATACAAGTTGCATCATCTGTACCGCGTAGAGACTATGAAAGGATATTGAACCGATGGTATGAATTATTGGGATATAAATTTAAGCAATATGTGTTTCCAAACACTTCTGGATTGGTGACGAGCTTGAAAAATGATGAAAAATTGCTGATTTGGATGGCGTTACTGGAAGATATATCCAATCTAATGGAGAAAGAATAGGTACCAGGTGCCACAAAACAAAACCCGAATTTTTTTGATACCCTATAGATTGACTCAGTTGTTTCGACTGATACAAGCAAAAGTGGATTCGATCTAGATCAACTGTTGAAATTAAAAAATATATCTATATATATATGCTTTCGTGATTCACCGAGGAACAAGAACGAGGAAATGTTGTAGTAAACCATTTCCGAAATGAACTGTTGGTTCAGGTTAAGTGGACGAGACAGAATATGGAAATGTTTGTTTCTCAAAATGAAAACTCCCTGCACTCTCACCATCTAAAGACGGACAAAGCGTTTCTACGTGTCCGGCATGATTAACATATATATATTTTTGTTGACAATAATAACTGATATAGCCAGATACTTCAACAGCGATATAACAATGTTCAAGCCAACCTCACAGATGAAGTGACATATCATCTTGTCTTCGCTGATCTTTGGTGTTACTTCAGAAAAGAGATCAAAGTTAGATTTGAAAGGATCAAGTCATTAAAGGTCTATTTTTCTAAGAGTTCGGGTGATATGGCATCAATTCTTTCTTAGTGCTGCCATTGCTTCAACTACAAGAGTTTCTTTCATTTCAAATTTTCAGCAAGAGTTTTTTGTGATTCAAATTATCAAAAATGAGGAAATGCAATTAATGGTTTATTTGAGCTTTGAAATGGTAACCCTCATATAGATTAACATAGAATATAGAAGTTGCACGGTGTGAATGTGTAACGTAAATATTATTCTCGAGCCGTTGACGAGTCTACAATTTGCAATGTAACTGGTTTAAATCTTAGTGGAGTGTGAAGTCACACAACTCAATCGATTTAGACCATCACGATCGAGCTGAGCCCGTGCTGACAGGCTAACAGTTTTATTCCGGCAAATCTTCCAAGATATGATGACTACTCCTGGGTTGATATTGCAAAACTAGATAGAGTCAGCATCAAATGAAATCGAGTTTGAGCTCATCACATAATTCTCATTCATATTTCAAGATTTTATTGAAGCATATTATTGTAATCGAGTGATAGAGAGATTGAGCCCTTTGGCATCAACTTATTTTTAAATATACTCCAGCGATGAAAATAAAATATGCTCACACTTCCCTGACAAGAGTACAAGAGGTGTGATCATAGCATTATTATTATGGTATAAATCCAAAGCCGTCATATAGACGTCGAACCAAAAGAGGAATGTTCAGGTTACGTCATAATGATATGGTATGGAAAGAATACCAAGGCGACAGAGAGACATACCGAGGGTGACAAAAAAAAAAACAAGAGTTTTGACATCTTCTATCTCAATCTGATGCGGGAGGCTTCAACGATTGTTATTTTCTGGAAGTTATGATGGATGTCTCAAAACCGGGTTGTGTCAATGCCTCGTCTTCTATGAGAGTTGAAGAGAGTTGATGCGAATACTCGCTTACTAAAAATGTTTTAAAATGGTCAACCAACGCCCCCAGTGGCTGTGTGTGCGTGTGTTGAGTTTTCTTTTCTCACCGGTTCGTTGAAACCGAAAAAAGTTTTTTTTTTTTTTTTTTTTTTTTTTGCGCGTGGTGTTTATATGTTTATATATTCCAAATCAGAAGACACAGCTTCTATATTTAATTTATTATTATATTATAATATTCATTGATTCCATTCGCTTCCTAGAATTCTTCTTTATTCTTAATAGCATTTCATCACTCACAAATCTTATTATCTCCATTCACCATATTTTAAGAAATGAGAAATTCCATTTTGACAATAGCTGTACTGCTGTTGTTCCTGGCTGATAATGCCAATGCTGCAGGTGCTGGAAGTAGTAGTCTGGCAAGCCAAGCTGCAAGTGCCCCAACTACAGAATCTTCAGCAGAAGCTGCTAAACCAAACTTGGCATATGAGGCTGTCGAGTTTAATAACGTTGGATATGATGGTTACTATTTCGATGTGGAATCATTTAGTGATATCGAAACTAAAAGCTGTGATTGCAAATTGAGTACAGATAAGACCAAATTTAAAGGAACAAATGCTCCATTAAACGAAGAGCTTTCAGTACATTTCAGAGGTCCATTGATCTTACACAAGTTTGGTTACTACGTTGCAGAAAATTTCGAGATCAACGGGGATAGTTCTGGTAACTGGACTCGTCTTGCTCATTACGACGGTGAAGCTCAAGTTGCTGAAAACGCCACATTCCTTACTGCTGCTGGTGCTAATTCGACATGTCTTGGTAAGGCCTTGACATATGCCGATACCGATGGTGTCTCTAAGCTGTCATCTGCAAATGTTTTAAGTCAGAACACTTTGATCAATTCTGATCAAGAATTCATCATCTTTACCAATCTTACATGTGAAGAGAGTGGTAAAAAGAAAGATTGTGGTGTCTATCGTGATGGAATTCCAGCATACCACGGATATTACGGAGACACCAAGATGTTTGTCTTTGAGTTTGAAATGCCAAGAGAGTCAGAAGTCTCTGAGGATGATGTTTTATATTACGATATGCCAGCTATCTGGTTGTTGAACTCGCGTATTCCAAGAACTTCACAATACCCAACCAACGGAAACTGTTCATGTTGGGGCAGTGGCTGTGGTGAATTTGATATCTTTGAAGCTTTAAACTCATCAGAAGTTAATCACTTATACTCAACTATCCATGACTACCAAGGCACCGGACTCATCAATTATGGTTTAGCTGCATACGGTTACATTCCAAGAGAAACAGAACAAGTCATGAGAGGTGGTGTTGTCTTTGACTCAAATGGAACTGTCAGTGTCTTTATGTCAAACGAGACCACTTTTGACGCAACAATTGCTGGCTCTGACTTGGTAAGCTGGGTAAAGGACCTCGACACTGTTGAAGATACCTTGTCCTCTGTCAAATCATCTATGTCGAGTACATTGTCAAGCTCTCTGTGGATCGCCGTAATGGCCGTCTTGGTGAGTGTCTCCATGTTTTTGTTTTAGACATGTCTCTATATAGAATAAGGACTCACACATTAGGAGTGTTATATAAATTATGATATTGATATAAATAAATTGCAAATAGAAAAAAAAAAAAAAAACATACGTATAGATAGATCAAACGACAACAGCAATATCAGAAAAACAAGAATGACTCAAGAAGAAAACGAACACCACGAACTCGCCGATGGACTGAGCTTTGCAGAGACTTACCAGCAATTGAACCAGGCAGAGGAAGCTGCCAGCGTATGTCACAATATATTTGCTGCCTCTGCTATCCTTCACTACTAACAACTTCTGCAACAAGAAATTGGAAGCGTTGCTTGATAGCATAGAATCCAAGATGGAGTCGATTCTAGCCGAGGCTGAGGAACTGGGAGTTGAAATGGGAAAATCAACTACAGGTACAGAACCCAATTCCACAGCGAATCCTTCTACGAAGGAAGTTGGAAACTAGATACAATACTGCTGTAAAAATTTAACACACACATATCAACTTGTCTGTTCTCCACTCGCAATGTTCATCTATACCTAACCACATATATATCACGAATACACAAAGTCCGGTTCCGTAGTATCATCAAACGGGTTGATTGGGAGTTTGGGGTTAACCACCATGCCAGGTTTCATTTCAGGAAAAGACACTTTGACGGGCAAACCATCGATCCACCATTTCCTCTTATCAGAGCTTGGTGGTGGTAATCCATGTGTCAAGGTAATTTCATTGATGTAACTCATTGTGATCAAATCGTTCACATCACCTATTTCCAATTTTCTTTGCTCGTATAATTCCAATGAGATTTCATTTCTCAATTTTTCGTTTTGTATTGTGACAGATGCCAAAAACTCACCATAAACAGGCCTATGATCAGAAAATATAATACTTTGACAGCTGTTATAATTCAATTGCTTTAAAATGTTCTTTGTGTTGAGACTTAAGATACGATCAGTCCATGCTGGAACTCTTTGCTTTTCTGAAGTGTCATATGTTGTTGTACCATTGTCAAACTTGTAAGTGGGAGGAAAAGTTATCTCCATCTCATCAAAATATGGGAAAGATTCACCAGCAGCCATCTGATTGTTCAACTGATCGTGCTCAAATAATGTCAAAAACTCTCGCTTCACAACTAACTCTCTTACAACTTCATTTGGCAATGAAATTCTGAAATTGAAATCACCCATCCATATTACAGCGTCATGATCTTTTATTGATTTGTTTTTGCGGAATCGAATGTTTTTAGCAATTGATTTATAATCCTGATGTCTTTCATCAACATTATTCAATCCAGCTGCCAAATGACTCACAACAATACAAAATCTGGTTGACGAGTACGAGAAACTTAATGCAACACCACCTTTATTTGAACCCATTCCACCCAACCCAGTCTTTCTCAACGAACCTTCAATATTACCAATACTACTTGTCTCTGACGTCTTTGCAAACAAAAACAATGCTATTCCACCTAATTGCCCACCCCATATTAAGTTGTAGCTATCATGCTGATTTAAACATTTTCTTAATTTTCGTTCCCAAAATAATCTGTTGGTCTTGTCAGATTCTAACATTTTACCAGCAGTTAATTCAACAATCTCTTCAAAACCAATTGCTACAATGTCTGGAGGTGCCGAGAATTTGGTATCCTCTGGGAAAATCCATGGAGTGAGATCATCGTTGTAAAGTACTCCATTGATATTGAAAGTACCACAAAAGATGGACACCTCTTTTTGGGAGGTAAATTCACTCAGCTTTTTTTGCAATTCATTTGAAATGAAATCATGAATTGGATCATGTAATTTCACCTCTACTTGAGTTTCTAATCTTCCCAATAATTTATCCATTGCATGTTCTTTAGTCTTAGCAAACTCTGACGCAATGATATATTTCTTACTTATGCCTGCCATAGCTCCAATAAGACCCCCAGATTTATTGAGCTGACTTGATTTACTCGAAATCGAACTATTTGTCAATCTGCTGAGGTAATCACCAGCTTCATTCCAAATGTAATCATGCAAACTCCAGAAGTCATTATTTGGTGTATCTACCCCAACACCTCTTAATGCCATCTGCAAAGCCTCCTTGTTGATTATTCTTTGTATGGCTGTGGATTTATCAAGCGAGTCGAAACTGTTGGTTAAAAATACCCCAGATTGTTTGCTCACTTCTTCAAACTTCACAGTATCGTAGCAAAATGAACCAAAATTCAATATCGAGTCCTCCAACTTATATGCAACATTGGACATTGTGTTGTAGTCGTTTTTCAATGAATCGGTAGAGTTTTCAATATCATCGTATTGAACTTGTCCAGAATCCAACAATCCCGATTTCTGTAAAGTTTTAGTATATTGTATATTCAATTCAGCCTGATTACCTTTCTTGTGCAACAGTTTCAAAATGTGAATATAACGGTACTGCAAAATCAATTTCTCAAAATGCTTCTGAAAAGAGTGCATGGTTGCATCTGAAGATCTCGTGAATTCAATTTTAGTTGAAGTGATCAGATTTTGTAACTCCCAAAATATGGGAACATTACCACGGATCTGAGTATATGCAAAACAGTATTTGCCAGTGTATAAAACACACTCCGTCTCCATGAAATTCGCCACGTATCCTTCATCATCGATTCCCCAAGGTCCGAATAACTTTCCACTTCTCATGCAGGACTGTTTGGCTATGATGGTGAACAACGCTTCTTCATCACCAACGAACGTATTCACTGTCTTTACGAATCCTCTGATAATGGTTGTTAAGAATCCACCAGCGTCAAAGACACTTCTTTCTTGAGAACTTAACCGGCTTCTAAATTCTATCAATTCCTGATTCATATAATTGTTCCACATGAATTTCGAGTCATAATCATCGTATTGGATATTGGAGCCGATACCACGAGCCTGCATTATGGATGTTATATCGAATTGACCAGAGTAATAGAACCCGCCTCCACTTAATATTTTTCTTATGGAATGACATGGATGTATAGCCTGAATTTCATCATTAGGTAATTGTGTTGATAACAGCACATCGTTGCTGAACCCTCTGTGGCCATCATATTCATCGTTACTTAGACAAATGAATTCTACGGCAGTTATTTTGTGGATCACTTCTGACGGCCTCACTGAGCCAACTTCTTTTTGGCTGGTAATCAAACCGAGAAATGTATCGCCCTTATTGAAAATCAAGCCCAAGAACCCAAAACATAGACTTATTGGTGAGGTTAATTCTTTATAGGAATCCAAATTTAACAATTTCGTTGGAACAAACTCAATGATACACCTGGGTTGGTAGTCTTTGTCCAAGGGATTCACCTCGGTTTTGTCATGGCGATGGAGATGATGGCGATGATGAATCAGTTCATTACCAGACAATGTGGAAACATCTCTCAAAATTAACGCATAATCATTTGAAACCAATGCTACAGATCTTGGAGATTGATTCAAGAACACTTTCATATCATTTATTCTCACTTTCTCAAATCTGCTTCTGGTCTAACGCTTGTGGGTGGTTACTTAATACAACAGATACTCATTAAAATCAAAACAAACAAAAGAGAACATTAAAAAAATCACGACCAATCCCCGTAAATACTATTTTAGGAAGTCTACAAGTACAGAAGCTTAGCATAATTAGATAAAGAGATCGAGTCATACATATACTCCATATCATACTAACCACAACATAGACGCCAAATATGTCTCGACTAACCACGAATGAGGAATTTCAGGAGTTGTGTATGGCCTGTCGCAAGAATGATATCGAAACAGTGGATGTTATGATCTCTCGTGGTATCAATGTCAATCAAATGGATGAGTGGAATTATTCCCCATTGATCTTAGCCAGTCTATGTGGACATGAAGATATTGTCAGATTACTTTTAGAAAGAGGTTCGGCAACTTGTGATAGAGACACATTTGAGGGTCAACGATGTATCTATGGTGCGTTGAATGACAGGATCAGAAATATTCTATTGGGATTTGACATTTCGAAGACTCTAAATTTATCAAATCAACCTTTTGCCTCATACATATCCTCATTGATCAAAAATTTAAACAAAACAAGTGATGTGTTGTTTAGGTTTGATAATATGTTTAAAGTTTCGTTCAAGTTGCACCGTTTTCTCTTAATTTGGCGCTGTAAGTACTTCAAAGAGAAATTCGGTGGAAGTTGGTCTTCCAAATTACACATTGATATGCCTCTGAACTCCGATGCAAAGACATTTCAGTTTGTTGTGAATTACATCTATTTGATTCCATGCTTCAACAACTACGAGCAGGTAGATGCAACACTATTGAGAAAATTTGCAGTAAAACTTCAATTGCAAGAAATGTTGGAATACATCGATGAAATTGAGTCGATACCGAAAATCAACAGTATTCAACTTACAAAGTGTAAAAATCAGATTCAAAACAAAATCGAGGATGTAGCCAGACGAAACATGTCGGAATTGTTCAATGAGATTGTTAAAGTTAAGATTAGGCAGCTGGAGATCACTACTTTTGAAAAGTTATCCTTTTACAAAAGTATAATAAGTCCGGATCTCGTACTGTACATCGAGACACCCACGGGTAAGGTTTTCTATCCGTGCCACAGGGCCATACTTTGCAAATCTCAGTATTTTGAAACCATGTTCAACTCTTCGTTCCAAGAAACACAACTTTATGAGGACTTGTTAACGAGGGAGGAAATAATAGATCGTAAGCAATTGATCGAACACCCGTCCGAGATCCCACTAATTTCATTGCCATCTATTGGCAGTGAGGAATTGTGTGAGATTGTCCTAAATTATTTATATGTGGATCAAGTTGATGTGCCTGTAAACTTGGCAATCGAGACATTAATTGTTGCCGATTTGTTGTTGATAGAGAGGTTGAAGACCACAGCGCTGATAGCATTAACCAAGTTGGAAACATTCGATGAAATATCCATATACGACATTTTGAGAATTGGCTGGCAGACCCGAATGCATAGGCTAGAGTCTTTTGCGGCGAAGATCATTGCCTATAACTTGGACGATCATATCAACACACTGGAATTTGAGGAACTGGTGACGGAGAGTGCTGGTAGAATTGACGTTAGAGAGGAAACAGACAGTATTGAGTTGATCGACGATATCAGGTTTTACTTGGCGAAGAAACATGCTGTTGACTTAAACGAAGCCGAAGAAGATCAAGATTGGCAAGACTTGGTTGAATATGAAAAGGAATTGAATAAAATTGATGATTTGTTGGAGAAATTAGAATTAGAAGCTTAAATATATTGTATTTGATTTATACATATCAAAGATAAAAGTGGTTCAAACTGTTAATCGATAGTAGCTTTCGAAGTGAAAAAAAAACACACCAACTAGGTTCTTTTCAGCTTTTTGGCTTTCAAATGTTGTTTTGGTAACCAGGACTCATCATAACCTGAAGTCTTGACGGCACTAGTGGTTCTATCAGCAGGAACCAGTCTCTTTACAGTGGCAACCTTAATTGGCTGGTTTTTTCTCAAGTATTGTTTGCCGAACATTTCATATGCGAAGTATCCAATACCACCAAGGGTAGCTAACAAGATCAATTCTAAGAAAATCAATTGTGGGTTGAAAAATGAAACTTTTGGATCCTCAATGCTGACTAATTGCGATCTTGAACCTAACAAGATCATCGACTGGTTGTAGACAGCGTATATAGCAGGAACAACCAAGTATTCACCTGGAATTATATCAACTCCAACATTTTGTGTAAAGTTTGCAAATTCACCGCTTGGAATCACAACAGGGCCAATTGAAGCTGTGGTTATATTGTTTGTCAACAGACCAGTTTGGGGATTGTTGAAGGATCCTCCTACCCCGATAACAGAAACCTCCTCGTCTTCACCGTTGAAAAATGTATATTGTAATCCAAAAGTATCACCATTTGTCAATGGAACGAAATCGCTAATCGAGTCCTGCTTACCAGCTATGGTGTATTGAATTTTGAAATTGTAAGGTTTTTCTTCTGTTGGTTTGAAAGAGTCATCAGTGGCAGCATTGGCTAACAAAGGAAGGACAGATATAGCAGCTGCTAAGGCACTTGAAAACTTCATTTTTATATGTGTTGTTGTAAACAGGAATTGTCTTCTGAGACTTTCTCTTCTTTTCGTTGTTGTTTTTTTCATCGAATTGAAAAATGTTGTTGATTTCAAAGCCACGACCGTTTTTGTTGATGATTTGATTTATATGCTAATACTTTTCTAATATAAGGATAGCTTTGATTTAATAAAAGATATGGCTTCATTAGACTCTTTATTTGTCGTACCCTTACAAGAGGTCTCTGTTAATGAGGGAGCATCTTTGGAGGGGCTAAGTGAAGTGAAGACCAAGTTGGAGTCGAATTTATCAGTTCTATTTGATCATTTGACAAAGCATAAAGCTGACATGGATACAGATTTATTGACACTGGATGGATTTCCCAGATCTGATATTGATGTGTTGCAAGTGAGATACACTAGAGCAAAGATTATAACGAATAGAAATGATTTGAAGAGAGTGTTGCAATTAATCGACGCCAAATTGGTTGAAAGACTATCCGTAAACAATGGTTTGCGTAACTTGGAGTTGGAACCGAAGCCACATACAGAGTCACATCTTACAAGACAGCAGGATATGCTTACATCAAAAGAAACTAGTAAAATACCATTTGCTGTGGTCTCAAACGTTGTTGATAACAGCCCTGCTTACGACGCAGGGTTACAGGTCAATGACAAGATAATTGAAATGGGTGATATAAATGTAACCAACCATAACAACTTGCAGAGACTACCAGCATTACTAATGAATAATGAAGATGTAAGTGCACTCAAAGAGGCTTTTTGGATTCATAAACGCATTATGACATACTAACAACATTTTTACGCATTTAAAGAAACTGATTGATTTGATAATATCGAGAAACAACGAGATTGTTCAATTGACGTTCACACCGACAAGAAACTGGCCTGGTCAGGGTTTGATGGGTTGCAAGTTGAATTTAATATAAAGGTATTTATCCCCCATGCAATGTTGAAGTGAAGGATATCAAATCACCATCCTCTAAAACATACTCATCTCTACCTTCAAGTTCCCAATCTGTATCATTTATCAATACTAATATACCTGGACGAACCGAGTCATCTTCTATAAACAAATCCAAGTCCTTCGCTGATTTGATGTAATTAGCAGCAAGATGATCCACAAGATCTTTCAATACTATTGTGCTATCAATGTCATTGTGATGTAGCGTTATTTTGGTACTTTTGAGTCCGTCAAAGGTCTGATCGAGACCACCCCTATTCAAACTTGTTAGTTACATATAAAGTGTTTGTTTGTGGAGAAAGGAAAGCAACCAACTTACAAAAACTCAACTTTCACCGTAACAGTACTCATCATGTATGTCTGTTGTGTCTACGCATTGATTATTAGGCTTATACACGCTTATAAAAATTCTTTGCGTAAATTTTTTGCTTTGAACTTCTTTTCAGTGTCCGAATGAAAGCCCCTAAGTGCATTTGCGGAGCGTATTAGCATTTGTCACTTTCCAATCAGAAAGTAGACAGATATGAACTTCACTTCTTTGGTAAAAATTGCGCAATGGTTGATAATGTATCTATGTAAAAGTTCAGAAGATTGGGACTCAAAATTTTAAAATACAGGCTGAGCCAGTGTCTATTTATTTATTTATTAGTTAATAACTTGCTTACGTTTGTTTAAATCCTTCTCATCGATCTTTTTAGAAATTTTAAACGGAAGCCAAAAAAAAAAAAAAAACCAAAGAATTTATAAAAAATTTTCATTTCCCAAAATTCATTGAATCGATCGACCTTTGGCCAACTACACTCCACACGGACTTTCGATCCATCCATCAATTGTATCATTATACTCTAGGGTTTCAACCAAAGTAGTGCACCAGTATTTTAAATTGTTTCTAGAGGTGAATCTTTTCAAGAGAACTCAACCTCATAAATCCGAGATTATATTCCAAGTACTTGTCAGACGGGTTGCTTTGACATTTTATCCTCATTGATTTTTGGATCGTCTCTAGTACAATTTCATACTAAGAAAGGGCCAAATTTTCATATTCCTAATATCAACTCGCTAGACATCAGTCAGACTCCATATGCCAATTGACAAGTTAGCATTTTTGTTCAACAGACCAGCCAAACCTAGATAACACGACTCACACCCTCAGTTTTAACAGCTTTTATCAATAGAATCAACTGTATCACTGTAATTGATACTATAGAGAAGAGATAAAGCTATCATCGACAAATCCACACCGTCATCTTCATCCCCCTTCAGGAAATATCATCTACCAACACTAATGTCACCAACAGCAGTTCCAATGGTCACCCCGGAACCAACAACAACAACATCTTCATTAAATAATGATGATTTTGTAAACCACGAGATCTCTGCCACTTTAGACTCCACCAATGCTTTTGAAGGTCCAGAGAAATTGTTGGAAATATGGTTCGCTAGTTCTCCTTCGAACTTGCCAATTAGCTGTGAAAATGGTCTACGTTCCATTCCAATTGAAGAAATTGAAAAAATGTTGGATTTGGTTAATTGTAAGATCTTGTCTAAGATCTCATCCGACCATATGGATAGCTATTTATTGAGCGAATCTTCATTGTTTGTCTTTCCTCATAAAATGATCTTAAAAACTTGTGGTACCACAACCACTTTATTGTGTTTAAACAAGTTGTTCGAATTGGCAAGTGAGTACATCAGTTGGAACACAACTGACACAATTTACAGGATTTTTTACTCAAGAAGATCATTCATGTTTCCAGAAAGACAATGCAAGATTCATCAGTCCTGGAATAACGAGTTAACTTATTTGAACGATTTCTTCAATAAGAAAACTTCGAAGGCTTACGTTGTCGGTGACTTGAGTAAGGATCACTGGTATCTTTATATCAACGGTAGCGATGAAGACCTCATTGACCGTCCGATTTCACCACCCGTATCTTTGCTGTCGTCATCATTTGGCTCGGGCGAAGATTTTGATGAAACATTTGAAATGTTGATGACCGATTTATCGCCATTGGAAACACCAAAATTTGTTTCGTCTTTGCATAATTTGCAAGATCTGTTTCCAGAAATGAATCCTCAAAAGGATGATTATGGTCATTTGATGGGTTTCAAGACCTTGAAAAAGACACAATTGGATCAAATTTTCGAAGACAAGCAAAACGATGTCGAAGCTCATTTGGCCAAGCATGACCTGTTCCTGTTTGATCCTTGTGGATTCTCGTCGAATTCCATTGTCGATGACAAATATTATTACACGTTACATGTTACCCCTGAGCAAGGTTGGTCTTATGCTTCCTTTGAAACCAATTTGCCTTCAAAAATTTCAAAAGTTGATGTTATCAATAAGATTTTGAAAATTTTCAAACCTGGTCAATTTTGTTTGGTTTACATGAAAGAAATTGATGAGTTTTCAACAGATGAAGAGTTCACCCAAATTTTCGATTGCAAAATTGCAGGGTATCATAAGATTGATAAAATCTGTTATGATTTGAAATTCAACTACAAGTGCTTATATAGCTATTTCGAGAAATATTAGTCTATATATTATTTTATTATTGTTATTATTTAATTCTATTCATGCTTTTCTTATTTACCGGTACCGAAAACTTCGTGGAAATTGGTCAAAGTGAATCTGTATCTACAGTCACCGTTATTACATCTTGTCATACCTTGATGGACACCTTCTTCACTTAACGGGATTTCTTCAACCCAAGGTTTAATATCAAATTTGACAGCCAAGTTCAATAAATCAATAGCCTCTTCTCTTGAACCTAAACATGAACTTGATAAGAAAGCACCGTTGAAGAAGAAAGTGAATGGGTTGACATCGAATTTTTCCTCTTCTGATGGTAATCCTGCTGAGATAAATTTCTTCTCGACATTCAAACAGGATATGAAAGCATCAGTATTTAAGTCCTTTAAACCAGAAGCACAGTTTAAGATCAAGTCGAATTTACTGAACAATGGCTTCTCCCAGTCTTTATCACTAGTGGCAACAAAATGAGTAGCACCCATTTTCAATGCCTCAGCCCTCTTTCTATCAGTTCTAGAGAAAGCATAAATCTCACCTTGGAAACCGTCTTTATCATCTGTCATCAACAGCTTGGCAATCATTAAGGCCATGTGACCCAAACCACCAATACCAATGATACCAATGGTAGCACCTGGCTTACAACCGTTTCTCAACAATGGTGAGTAGACAGTCAAACCACCACACATCAATGGTGCCAGAATGGAACTTTTGAGGCCGGCTGGAATTGGGAAGATGAAATGCTCATGAGTTCTGATATGTGATGCATATCCACCTTGTGAGATATATCCGTTGGCGTAAACACCGTCATAAGTACTTACTGTTTTAGGACAATATTGTTCGTTGTTAGCTTTACAACGTGGACATTCCAAACAGGCAAACAGTTGAGCACCTTGGCCGACACGATCACCAATTTTACAAGAGGTGACTTTTGGACCAACGGCAACGACTTTACCAACAACTTCATGTCCAACAACTTGTGTTTGTCCCTCTTTCTTGTCCCATGAGGTCAGCCATTCAGCTTTTGCAGTGAACAAATCTGAAGCACAGATACCACAACATTCGATTTCAACATCGACATCGTAATCATCCATTGGTTTTGGAGCATATGCCGTTAACTTTGGTTTGTTCCATTCTTTTGGATCGTGAACAGCATATCCTTTGAATTCTTGTGGGTAGTTGACTGTAGTGGACATGATTATGTTATGTGGTCTACAAGCCTGTAGTGAAGTATTTAGATGACAACTGAAAAATTTATTATTAAAGGAATTGATTTATATTTATATAGAAGTAGATATAGTTCCCGCGCTTCTTGGTTTCAATTTTCCATCTGCGATGGCGATAAAGTTGGGCTAAAACAGCTAAATTTTCCGGCCCTCGTCTATCTGCATTTTTTTTGTGTGCTTACGTCATCCCAATTATGTAGAAGACAAATAAGGTATGAGGCTCACTTTCATTCTCTCCATCTGGTATCACACAGGAAATGCCCACCCTCATCGCCAATCACCCTCTGTCCTCATACTATCAAATACTTTTAACGATTCTCTCCGCTTCTGCAATGACTTCTTTGAAATTTCTAGATGTCTGAAGTTTTTCCGCTGTTGATAAGTTTGACAACGTACTTACGTGAATTTATTCTGTCTAGTTACATTTGCAATTGATTCTTCATGCAATAACATCTCTCATTTCCCTCTGCACTTCAGTGGCTTCGAATTTGATTCAATTTGTTGGTAGGAAGGCTGGTCAATTTCTGGAACTCTGGTATTTCAGAACAACTGCAGTATGGGATCCCTTCATGCATTATGGAGTTTTGTATGGCAGTATTGGTGTCATTGTTCCTTGATATGACATAGAGTTTATGATCCTACAGAGCTCGAAAGTCAAAGTTCTTCCGAAATTTTCAGTTACTCGAAGCTCACATCAATTATCTTCACGCCAGCTCTTATGATTGCCATCGATTAAACAAAGTAATTACCTAACAGACATTGCAGGATTCATTGGAGTACCTTCTGTTCGTTCTGAGTGATGCTGGGGGAAGGGGGGGGGGGGGGGGGAATTTAGTGACTTTTCTCATCTGTTTCAAATTGAAAGCATCAAAGCATAAAGCATCTTAAAGAGTTGCTCGTATCACACCTGACATCAATCAAGAAGTTTCAGCTACTTAGCGGTTTTTTTAAGCTCAAATATTTATCCGGGCAGATTGTAAGTGGGGAGGCGCAAAGAGGGACAGAAGTAATTCAAGGGCTTTTCAATATTACTGGATACGGAAGGTCAGTCCGTTGACAAAAATTTGAAAACCAGATTAGTCTTCCATTGGAGTATTGTAACTTTGAGAGAACTATTAAAAAATAAACTGATACAGATATGACCCAGGCATGAAGCTTGATGGTTATTGTAATTAAAAACCAACAAGCGATTAATTGGGTGAAACTTTCTTTCTTGGACAGGCCTTGACAATTTCTTATAATACTAATTTTGCTTTAATCCCATGAAGGCATTGAAGAAAATATGAAGAATAAGCATATATGGACAAAGAGAAGACATAGTGGGAAGATCCCGACGAAAGACAACCACAGAACGTGGTGCCCATATATCATCTGTTTCGACCCATCTTCTCTTTTAAGCAAGGTGATTATCCTGTGGTAACAAAATTGTAGAAGAGAAAGGAGAACAAATAACAAAAATGAAAATTTTTTTCTTTTGTACCTACAGAAAAGCTAAGTGAGGGTAAAAAAACTAAGCAGGTTAAAAGGAGAACCCTAACACGCAAATCAAATACATGAGATGAGTAACTATAACACCAGACCCGAAAGAAATCAGGATGCAACTGTATATGTGGGGAACTTGGCTCCAGATGTCGAAGAAGATATCCTATACGAACTAATGGTACAAGTGGCGCCTGTGTCACACATCAAGTTACCAAAAGATAAGATTTCAAAGGCACACCAGGGGTACGCTTTTATAGAGTTCAAGTCCCCTAAGGATGTTGACTATGTTACCAAAGTGCTTAACGGAATACCATTATTTGGAAGAAACCTTAAGATAAATAGGGCAAAGAGTGATGACTCCACTCAATTGGTCGATGTCGGTGCAATATTATACTTGGGCAATTTAGATAAAATGATCGATGAGAACTTCTTGATGACAACGTTCAACCAATTTGGTGTCTTTGTCAAACCCCCACAAATCGCAAGAGATCCGATAACGAAAGAGTCGAAAGGTTTTGGTTTTCTTTATTTCGATAGTTTTGAGAACTCAGACAAGGTGCTTCAACAGATGAACAATCAGTATTTGATGAATCGACCTGTCAAGATTGATTATGCTTTGAAGAAAAATGGTAAACACGGAGAGAGACATGGGGATGAAGTAGAAAGGTTACTAGCAGCCAATGCCAAGCTGAATAATTTGATAAAGTCAAATGAGGCAAAGAAGCTTAAACTGAAGGAGCTTGAACAGCTGGATAGAATTGAGGAGAAAGAGTCGAAGCAGGGGCAAGATAAGGACGAATCTAACGTAAACTATCGCTATAACGGTAACAACAGTCTGAGTCACACACGGGGAAACAATAGAGGCAGAGGAAAGAGCAGAGGCAGGGGAATGTCGGGTGGTAGAGGAAGAGGTGCTGGTCGCAACTACTCTCCATACTGAGCAAATCAAAAACTACCGTGCTCTTCTGGTCTTCCCGTAAGGTGGTACCTGATAGCTCATGCCATAATGAAGACCTCTAGCAGTTACTGCTCAAGCATATTTCGGTCTCAAAAAAATGAAATTCATTGTTTCAAATTGTGATGGGGTAATCAAGCGAAATCGGAATGAATATTATGATAATTTGATTAACCTGTATATATGATCCATAGAAAGAAATAAAAGAATGAAATCATGAAATTCATGAACAGACCACTCTTCATTGGCAACTCCCACGGGGTCTTTGGTAGTATCATTTTTTACAATCGCTGCCAACCTCATCCAAGTACATAAATTCAAATCTCTCAGGAGTGTTTGAATGTTTTATCTGCCAACTTGACGAGGTAAGCTAGAGTTAGACATCATCAACGACAAATAACCCAGCCCAAAACTGCATAACTTGCGATTCAATTATCCCCATCATGAAGGCGGTCATCGGTAGACAGCAACTGCGTAAAACTGAACATCACTGAAACAAAATAGTAATCAAATGATTGCCTATCACTTCAACTTTTAAATTGTTGCTCAACACAAGAAGTGAATTTTATTATTAAAATTCAACTTAATGGCGACAACGAGCCTATGCTGCTCATAGATATTCACGTTTTTGCTATCAGTAATCACAAACCATGCCACAACCACATTAGCTAAAAACTTTAGATGAATAGGGTTTCTTTTTTTAGCATAAGACAGCTATTGTGTTCCTATGTGTTTGGGGATATACCTTAAACTAAAATCTCATCACTTTACATAAAAATCAGGATTCATCACCTATATATTGCGGCAGTTGTCAGACTCTGGTCGAAAACAGAGTTATAGCGGAGACTGTGGTGCACACTGATTTTGCATAAAGTAAGAGTGAAATATGCTACATGTTTTTTCCACAAACTATCGTTGAAACCAACCAATTCCACCTCAATAGCAACTCACATTTCTCAATTCTTATCTAAATCGGTTGAAGAAGCGGTGCTATAGTCGTCTGGCAAGGAATCCCACTCAATTGGCCCACGGAGCTTTTGTGACTATATTATCATCAACTGGCATGTTCAAGCCGTGCCCACCACCAGATCTCTTCTGGTATTGTTCCAACACGGGCTTGCTTATGTCGTAGTGAACCAGATCCTCTTCTAACTTTTCATTGTTGTATTCTATGCTCCGGGGTAGCTCGTTTCCATTTGTGTCTTTCCAAGGATACAACACATCTCCAAAGTAGAAGTGTTGGACCACTGGAAATTTGGATAACACTTCAACAAACCACATTTTGATCATACCTTGATTAACCTTTCTCCAAGTTTTCACAGCACTGACGTCATATAAAATTGGAGAATGTTCATTGAATGGACCAGTTTTGACCTTTCTAATAAAAGATATTGCGTTGAAGTATAAGTTTGAAGTGCGATATTTTTGAAGAGTTATTGGCTTCAACACAGTTGATGGAGATGGAACCATATGTCGTGGCATGGTTTGATCATGATGTTCATTTTCTGCGAAATCAACAAATTGACAAGAGCCAAGAATGTATATCAAATGAAAGTGATCATCGAGTCCCCAGACTCCATGAGATCCTGCAGGCTCCAATGTATAAGTCAATATCATCTTTTTCATGAGATCGTAATATTTTGCAAATATAATTAACAAGTTATCACCCGTGATCAATTCTCTGTTCAAAACGTTGCACATAAGCAAAGCATTCACAAAAGCTAGAAAGGATAACTCATGCCCAGTACCATAATCTAATCTCTGCCTTGACCCGAATGAATTCAAAATATAGTGTTTAAGTTCTATTACAAACCCATCAAAGTTGTTGTATTGATAAAATGGTCTCAAATGCTTTTTCAATAGAAAATCTATATTTTTCTTTAGTTGATCATGCCATGATCGGCATGCCATATTTCCATACCTTCTAGGACCTGGCAAAGGCGGGAACTCTTGAATCATGTCGTCTAATTCCTTCATAAGATTTATGATACCTTTCACATCATCCGTCAACTGTGGTGCAGTTGTATCAGAAGGTGGTGGAAGATGACGCAGTTCTTCGTTTGGGCGTTCGAATGACACTAAGCTATCATCTAGTATACCACTAGGTATGCTTTTATTGCTGATAAGTGAACATATTTTGAAAAGACTCTTTTGAATATTTTGTAATGCCACAGATCTTTGAAAATTCAAAACATCTTGTTGATTATAGATTTGTTTCACTGGATCCTTCCAGTTCAGAATCTTTTCTAAATGAATTAAGTAAGGAAACTCAGTATCATCTTCTTGCCACATTATTCCCAAAGATCTATTACATCCTTTTATCACAACATCTTCCTCTCTATTTTTTTGTTATATTATCACTTTCACTATCTCAGCCACTATTAAATACCAGACATGGGAAACTTATGTGGCGTGTTTATAGTTCCAAATTTTTGCGCTTCGAAAATTTTTGTTTACAAAAGGGCAGAGGTAGAATGGTGAAGAGGTCTCGCTGTAGAGACAAGTAAGAAAGTGAGTCGGTTACCTGTTATGCCTTTGCATTGGTCGTTGACAGGGTTTGATTCCCTTTATGAAAGTATACAAGCACAGGATACCCGTCTGATCAACTGGTGGATCATAGAGCTTGCAGACGATTTGAAGGATCTCAATTCTACTTATCCACGTAAAAATGATTCCAGCAGAAACAGCTTGGAGAGCGGCAAAATAAAGTTAAGCACCGACGAGGAGTTTGAGGTGAATAGGGACTTCATTGTAACACTGATCCAATTGAGTGATGATTTGAATCTTGACGAACTAGTGAGCGCCGAATTAATATACCATGCTTCGACCACCACTAGCATGGGGACATCCATCATAGATTCAGCAAAAGCCAGTTACTACTTAAGAAGACAGACTATTTTGTCTATTATGTCTTACATTTTAAATGTTGATGCAGATACATCACATATCACATTGGTTGTATCCTTGGATAATTTTTTCAAAAGCATACAAATAGTGGAGGATGAATTAAGAGAAATCAAAAGCTTGATTAAAAGGTCACAACTTTTGGGTGTATACAATTCCATGTATTTGCAACAAAATATCAAGTTTAGACGAGATTTTTTGTACAGAGAGCATGAGTTGTTGAGTGAAATACTATTGGGTTTGCTGTCGAAAAACGTTCTCGACAAAGAGAGCTTCCTTAAAGCGTACAATTTGATCGACAACTATGACCCTGATGACTTATTCATGATCCATTTTCTACCTGGTTTGTTTTTTTACTGTTCTCAACTTGCTGAAAAAGAGTCAGACATCAGATTCTTGTACAAGCTGCTCATCAAGCAAGATTTGAATGATATTGACAGGATCTCAGGTAAACCAATGAAATTGGCTGTTATAGTGGTGTTCATGACATATTTCACACAGTGGTGCACAGGAGACTCGACAAGTTCAAAAGAATTTGACTTTGATCTGGACTGCTCAACTCCCATGGCAACAAGTATTGAATTAGGCGCATTTGAACAATTGATGTGTGTCGCAGCGGATATTACAATGTACGATGAAACAGTAGAGTTTGTACCGTCTTTCTACGATTACAGGTCACTTCTACAAAAGCATTTGCCTAAACTTTTACCAAAACAAATATTGGATATAGACACTGAAGCGACAATAGAATTAAAAAGAAAATTGCAACTGGAGAACGCGTTATCTTCAGTTGATGAAGATTCGATACAGCCCATTTATCTTCATCACGCTGAGTTTCAAATAGCAGCTCATTTCATAAGCTTGTTTGTTCCAATATTTACAAGGTTTGTAGAAGATTTCATTGCCACAGCAGCTTTCATGTTGACAAATTTGAGAGACTCCGAAGAGGATAGTTTGTTGTCTTCAGAAAAGTTTGATCTAGAGGAGATCAGCACTAAAGCCGATTTGGAGAGATTTTATATCACCATTTACTATTTGTATTCATCAAGGCCCATGCTTGCTGCAAGGTTTTGGGATAAGACTTCACAGCTTTATGGTTTCATCAAATGGTCGTCGTCTTCAAACTCAGCATTAATGCGTTCAGCGTTTTGTGTGATGTTTAGTGCTTTTGCGTCTGGTGAGAGTAATGCGGTTGAAGCCTACAATTTTCTACAATCGAATTCCTCAATGGGTCAAGTAAGCTCAAACTTTGTTATCCACAACACAACATCTAATCTTGATTGGTCTTCAATTTATGAGGATTTGACATACTACAATAAGGCACTATCAGATCCTCAAATAAATGAAAATTCACAACAATTGCAATTATTTTCCAACTTCCCCCGAAGATCTATAAGTCCATCTCTGACTCTGGAGTTAGGAGAAGACGCTGTTTTGTTCATAACGGGATATTTTCAACTCATATCGCAGGTGGCTCAGAACAATGATCAAACAAAAAAAGAACTATTTGAAAGTGATGAAATGGAATTGCCAAATACTTTGAAGTCATTCTTGAACAATGATACACCCCTTACAGGTGCATGTTTGCTTACCTTGAAATCTTTGATTGGCAATAATATGGAGATCAGAAATAAAATATGGGTGATTGTGGAGAGCTGGATTTTCAAAAGCACAAAAATCCATCAGTATCACGGAAAGGATGGATCAAAAATGAATATGAAAAAAGTTTTCGCATTGTCGCTTAAAAACATGGATGATATATTGGGGTTTGTTGAGTTGTTTCACCATCTTCTACTGTCTGAGCCTATGAACGGCTTCAAACAATACACCCTTCCATATCCAATCGATTTGGGATTGGAAAGTGGTAGGAAACAAGGCATATATCCTTACTTCGAGTTTCTATTGGAGGAGGTTTTTGCTAGCTCAAACCAAAAGTTTTTTTCACTTGACGAGAAAATCAGATTACAAAAGCCGCTTTTGTCGACTTTACTCAATTCCTTGAATTCGATTGAAGAGAATGTATTGCTTGAGTATTCTCAACATTGTAATTTAGCAAAAGTCGATAACTTGTTTTTGGGTCCATTGAATTTCAAACGCTTCATCGAGACGGAGCCATCATCACTGGTCATGAATTTCATGTTCGATGACAAGGTGTACGGCCTGTTACTCGATATCATCTCTATGGGTATTGATGAAATTTCTGACAAACCTTTCAATTCGAAAATTGTTGATACTTTGAGGCTAGGCTTAGCAATCGTCAACAGAATATTGTCTTTGCAAAAGTTTTTCATCGAAACTGCTATTCCTGTAATCAGGGAGTCTAGCACCCCCATTTACATTCCTGGAAGTTTTGGTGCTCACGGTTTGAGATCCTTCTATGACGCAATGTTGTTTAGATTGCCCGTATTGGCACATTTACTGCTTTATGTGGGTTCTCAGCATATTGAGATTGCCAAGATTTCTTTGGAAATTTTAATGAAAGTCAGCGAGTCACCGCGTTTCAACGAAAGCGCCAATAAGGTCGGTGGAAAAACTATATTGTTAACAACGTTTGAGACCATCGACGAGTCGGAGAGAATCAAAAGTGCTGTCATCGATCAGTTGTCAACAGAAATTGTTGATGATGACAACTTAACTGTGAAGATGAAAATCCTCGAATTCTTGAATTGTCACTTATCAAATATGGGATCTGAGCCAACAATTTCACATTTTTTGCTTGGGTTCGAATCTAAAGGGCATAATGGTTTGATTCCAGGAGATTTGGACTCTGACCGATCGTTATTCAATACGTTGTTGTACATATTGAATTCCAGCATTGACAGTCTTCAAACAGGGCATGATGTTCATTACGCACCTATGAGATTGAGTGTCATGGTCATGGAAATACTCTTGAAGTTATGCAAAAACCCAATTTCAAGATCCATTGTTTTGCTGAGATTGAGAACCAACGCAGGCCTCAACTTGTTTCTTAGACTCACATCAACGAATGTCAATTTGGACTCTGTATCTTCTTCTTTCGAAGGGTTACGATTCTGTAACGTTTTATCGAATTTAAACGTCTTCACTAACGAAAGTCTGGGAATCGGTGCATTGATTTCATTCACTAGATATAGACAGCTTGTATCTGAGTACTTACTGATCGAGTTCAGTAGTGCTTCGTCATCCGGTTCCATATCATTGAGAAAAAAGTATATCAATGCGTTGATCAATGGTGACCAGGTTTTGAGCGGTGCTCCTAAAATTTTAGGCTTTTTGGATATTCTAGAATTTAACTTTGTCAAGATTGTGGAACCTTTTGAAATGAAGCTATTCGGGGAGTTTGATTACGATTACATCACAAAGCAGATCAAATTGAAAGACTCCGGGTTGTTGAGACCAGATACTTCAGTGTATGACTTGACTGTATTTCAAGGATGTATTAAGCTGAAGACTGTGGAATTACTAGCAAATCGTTCTTCTGATTTAAACTCATTGACGGGAATAGTTGAACAAGAGAAACAAAACATCGAGAAGTATTTGATTAATTACTCGGCCTACACTGACTTTAACCTGCTGCAGCTAAGTTGTCTTAAATCTTGGGCCTTTTTGATCCAATTAGTAATCAATCAAGCCCAGTTTGATGAATCCACAAAAACTAGAATTATATTGGAGGTGCTTCAATCAGTTCTTCCGAAAATCAATGATTACATTGAGCTGGACATTTCTTTCGCAGAGGAGTTGGTCTCTCTAAGCGTCTTGCTATATGGTCAGCTTGATTCTGTCAAATTAAACTCCAGCTTCCATGGTCTACTACCGATATTTCAAACCTGTGTGCATGGTTTCATGGCAACACACTCCAGTCCTACTATAAGATCAGATCTTTATGTATTGGCCAATAAGTATTTGGACGGGATTGAAAATCAACAAGAGCTTGTGATTGAGTTGTTCAAATATTTGAACATAGAGAAGAACGAGCCCTTACTCAAGGTCATATTTAACGATTCCATACTCGGAGAGAGTTCAACAAGGGTGACATCGTTATTATTCTTGGAGAAGATCTGCAAATTCGCAGCTAGCCATGATAAGTCAATTTTACAGAGTTTACTAAGAAATGATTATTTGTTGTTGTTGGTTGGTTCTATCAAAAGGACTGACGACTTACTACGCTCTTGTTACAAATTGCAACCAAAGTCATCAAACATCACACTTTACGGTTTATTGTATGAGTTGACTGCTTTTAAAACTACCTTATATTTTTTGATCAGAGTGGCCGAAACGAGACTAGGTGCATACAAATTAATTCAATCAGACGTCTTCAATGTTATCAAAAATTCTTCAATCCTCAGTATCGATCCGGACTTGGGCGTTGACTTGATGTTTGAAGAGTTTAACGCTGGTGAGGAGAGCCAGATTATTACCAATCTTTCACTAGATACACCACTTAGATTGCCAAGTGAATATCATGATGAAACTTCGGCGACGACGATATCGCTCTTCGAAATCTCGGTTCCTATTTTCCAATTATTGAATGCAGTGGCAATTTCTATGGGACCCTCCAACAAACCGACCACTGTAAAAACGAAGGAGTTGTTGCAGAAGGTGGAGAAATTGGTGGTGGGAGTTTTGAAAAGGGATGCGATACTTGAAAACAAACTTGTTGTAGTCAATAAGGATATCAGTGGTGTGTATCATAACGATACTTCGTTATCGGGATTGAGGGAGTTGGTGAGGCAGCTCACCTTATTATATAGTTTGGTAGAGGAGTAAATTTTCAAAGCTTTGGGTTGTCCCCCACAATCTAGTTTTTTTTTTTTTTCATTTTTTTCTCAAAAAAGGTAGATAAAAACATCCACCACCAAACTCTCAAGAATCGATAGCTCAGGCTTGCAGATCAATCAATAATACTAAAGCAAAATGTTCATTCCTGGAGACTTTGGTAGGCCGCTACCAACTCAACAGATGACCAAAAATATCACCAACACTTTTCTTGGCTCATCATTGTATCCTGTGACCACCATTGACTCCAACTCTATGTTCAAGATAAAATCGGAGGAGTTTCAATTTGAGACAGCAGACGGCATATACGTTCCTGATATTGTATTAAAAATACCAAGAACTCCGTTGCTAGTGACAGATCCTTCGACTTACATAAGTGTCTCTCCGTTTACCGAGAGCAATATCAGGAAGTACCATTCGGCAATTGGTAACTTGAATCATGACAATATCAAGAATCCACTATCATTGAAGGAAATCAAGGCCCAATACAAACCTGATCAATTACCTCTTGGTTCTGGTGTTAATCCTTTGGCATCAGACTACTTTAAGCCGGTCCATTTGACCCCTGGCTGTTTAGCAGAGATAGTTTCGTTTGTCACAGAGCCTTTCCCCTCGAGCTCTGGAACGAATTTCAATACTTTGATGGGTAAAGCCTCCTTATCAGGTCAACGAAATAATAAGATGAAACTTTGGGGAAGCACGAAGAGATCTGAAGATCTGGCATCGAGTAATACAACACACTCAGAGTTGAAACAACCCAAATCGTCGTTGACAAGATCCAGTTCTACTTTCATCACCAAAGTGAGTACCACGGATGGTTTGAATAAAAAATTGAATTCTGTGAGTGAGCTAATGGTCACTGCTCACGGCAGATTCTTGAACATAATCAATCTCAACGATGATTTTTCCAAAATGGAAATCGACATACCCTACGTTAGAGTCTTATTCACTGTGGGAGTGATTACTACGTTGTCAACTTTCACTATTTCCAAAAATCAAGAACGAAGTTTGGATATTGTAGTTGGATTCTCATCGGGGGATTTGGTTTGGATCAATCCATTCAAGATGAAATACTCCAGATTCAACAAAAATGCAAAACTATGTAATAAGCCTGTCACATCTGTGACGTGGTCTCCTTGCGGGAAATATATATGTGCAGGTTTTGCGAACGGGGAGGTCATGATGTTTGGTAGGGATTTCGATGATGATGAATCTTACGACATGAATCTCAATGTCAGAAAAGAGCAGTACGTGAGATATTTCAGATATTTTGAGGACAATGTGGACACCAATCCGGTATTACATTTTCAAACATCTTACAAACCCATAACTTCTATCAAGTTCAATCCAGTGGTCCAGGATTTATGCAGTGTGACTTCAGACGATGGCTATGTCAAGCTCATGAACTTTTTCAAGCTGAGCATCATGGATATCTTTCCTTCATATTATGGTGGGCTTATATGTGCCGAGTTCACAAAAGATGGCAAATATTTGTTGGTTGGAGGAGAGGATGATTTCATATCAGTCTATGAACTATTGTCATCTTCGCTTTCCGGAACGGGAAATATGAGGTTAATAACGAGGTTAGAAGGCTCTTCGTCTTGGATAAGAGATATGCAAATTGATTACTATACCTCTGAAGCTAACTTGATCTACAAGATTGCTGCTGTTGGTGATGATGGAAGCATCGTGTTCTGGGAATTTCAACCACGCGATTTACCAAAGATTAAAATACCGCTCCATCATCGTCTCAAAACAAATCATTCACCTAATTTGAGGACGACTAATAGTGGATTTTTCCAGCAACAGCGTGTAAGTTCGCACCGTCGTAAGATATCAAACTTAATGCCCACTTCTACGGGATACTCTACACTGGCTAGCCAAACACCAACTAGACGCAGACATTCCAATTCCATATCATCATTAACATCAATACAGCAGCAGCAGCAGCAGCAGCAACAGCAACAACAACAACAACAACAACAACAACAACACATGTCAATTCTGCAGGCTATGAACTCTCATTCACAAGTATCGTTATTGAATCTGAACAATGAAACAAGGAATTCGTTCGTTAGTGGACGGAGAAGTCTATCAAGAGACCCAACATTGACGTTCACCAGAAATAGCAGCACCATACTTCATGAGGTTGTTGGTTTGAGTGGGGTACCAATCTTGAAACCGCTTTCAGTCCATGAAATAGATTTGGGTAGGTTGAGTGGAGTTTGGTTTGATAAATACTACATTTGGATCTTTACGTGTGGGGGTGATTTGGTTAGGTGGGTAAGACCAGCAAGGGGCAAGAATGCTTCTATTAAAAACTTCATATAGCAAGAAATTCAAACTCACTATTGATTAGGTAGTTGGAATTATGGACAAAAAAATTTAATTGAGATGTCAACGAGTGCTTTAAACTTTGTATCGATTGCAAATTTTCTCTCAAGAACGTCAGTGCTGCCACATTGTTAAAATTGTTGATCAATGAATTGATCCTTTTTGAGACTTCAAGCTTTTGGAGTCCATCATCATAGTTTGATACACTTTTGATCATAAAGTTTTTGTCAATCTCCAATTTGATGCTTTTCTTTTCATTGAAAAGATATTCTTTTGGAATGTGTAACCGACATGGTAATACGTCAATTACCAACTGTGGTGCCTCTTGATTGATATCAATGATTAACCCTGAAGAATTCACCTCATTAGCAAGTGGAATGTTCATGGAGTAAATATCATTAAACTCTGTGGACTTGTATCTTCTTATATTAAATGGTGACTCTAATCTATTGAGAAACCTGTGAATCTCGCGAGACCTCAACTCGGATATCTCATGAGGTATCTGAATCTTTGTTCTTTGTGTTTTTATTGTGGTCATAACAGGTTCTGTTGACGGTACCGATGTTGTTGACGGTTGAATTGTAACAGGTCCAATTGATGGTTTCTTGTGTCTTACGACTTTGATTGTATCTTTCTTTTCTCGGCTTAAGAAATCATCGAGATACTTGTCCAAGGTTGCCACAACGGAAAAAAGATCTGTGCCTTGAACTAAGTCGATCTGATTGTCATTCTCCGGCTGTTGGTCAATCCGTTCGTCATTATTATTCTTGGGTTTATATTTTCTATTTTTCTTCTTCAATTTTTGTTCAATACATTTGTCTATGATCTCATTAAACCCGAGCTCGATATTCACACTAAAGCCTCTTGGGATGTCTTTATTCAAAATCACAATAGAAGGCCTAGTAGCTTTGTCTTTTGATTTGTAGTTGGGATAGCTCAGTGGTATATATAACGAAAATTTCAAACTGGAAAGTTCATATGGGAAATACGGATCACTTGGTACCATGTCTAAGACAAGATATACCTCCAGATCTCCAATTTTCTTGATGTAATCGGCTAATGGTAAAGCCAAAGAGTCAACCGCAGCTCCGTTGATTGATAGTGGAGGAAATTTTTTGACTAACTTGTTAATTTCGTAGACTTTAGGACTTTGCTTCTCTTTAGTGACGACATCTTTGCTATTGTGTGCCAGCTCGTCGGAATGTTTTCTTTGTTGTTGTTGTCCAGTCTTTTGGCGTCTGTTCCGATGATATCTAGTTTTTGGCTTCGTTTGCAGTAGCAGTTCAGGATTTGCCGACATAATATTTGGAATTTGGATGAATATATAAATATATCTTATTGACTATGATGTCTGCTAAGAATTTTGTAAATTTTCTTTTCTCAGTTTTTCCCTATGAGGGCATTTTTGATGATTTGTTATAATGATTAGAAAAACTATGGTCAAACATGCTAAGTCAAATATGTATATATATATAATTAAATAATGTCGTAAGTAGATTAAATTGAGAAGGAAAAGAAAATGGTTTAAGAAAGCACAGAAACAAAAGAACGAAATCAAACAATTACCAAACTTGAATTTGGTCGTAGAAGTCAATACCGTGTTCCCTGTTTGAGATTTCACTGACAATCACTTTCCTTATATCATCAACCATGTTCACATGAGCACATGCGACAAAGGCAATTGTACCTTGAGAGGTGTTTATCTCTTCCGATATCAACGCTTGAGTATCTGGCCTACCTTCTCTGAATTCCACGTATGACAAATAGTTTTTCAATTTGGCTACAACGTCAGGTTCGGCGGTTTTATCTTTTGTTTCGGATTTCTCATCTTCATCAGTCTCACTCTCACTGGTTCCATTAGGTAAGACAAGTCCCTCCATGTGGTCAGGCTGAGTGACATAAATTATTGGTTTTATGTTGGTATTTTCGAACTTTGCCAATTCAGTGTAAAACCAGTCTAAGGATTTCCAGTGTCTTATGACCCAATAGAAACTAACACGTTGATTTGGCAAGTTTCTCTTGACAAGATCCATTGCTTCGGAGTACAAACCTGGGACACCGTTACCACCGGCTAATAAGACAACATTGTCATATCTTTGTAAAGGCAATCCCATACCATAAGGACCCTCTACCGATACTCTAATCTGTGCTGTCTTTGAATTTGAGGCATTAAGCGATTTATATAAGCTGTTTGTTATTCCACCTTTAATTTTGACATAAAAAGTGATATTGTTCTCACCGTCAACGGAGTCGACGATGGTGAATGGGTGAGATTGCCAAAAAGTTAATGGTCTGAAGAAATAAATGAATGCGTGTTGACCTGGTGAAGGTTTCCAGTATGAAGGTCTTGGAATGGTGACTTTCAAAGTTTCATCAGCTTTTAATTCAACATTGGCCATAGGGGCACCAAAGGCAAGCAAACGTAAAGCTCTGCAAAATCTTTCAAAAGCATAAACTGCAACAGCTGCGTAAAGCCATTGAGAAAACCCGTTGGCTCTTGTGTGAATCCATGCACCAATGAGGAAGAATAATGATAAGAAGAAATGAATCACAAAGAAAACCTCATATGATTTTTTAACAAAGTAACGCATACTTTGGAAGATTATCAATCCCAGACAACATGTAGCAGTGGCACCCCATCTTACATAAGGCTCCAGATAACGGGAGGTAAACTTTCCAAGACCAACACCAGAAGCACTCATTGAAACTGCATGTAAGAAAATCGTTAAAAAGAGAAATCTACCAAGCCATCTATGGAAGGTCAACATTCTGGCATAACTCCATCTGGTTATCCATTGCATGAAATTGTTACGTCCAGAGAATAAGACTGTCAATGGGATCAAGAAAAGAGCTGTAATTGCAGATCTATCGGCAACATATCTACCCATTTCAGCCTCTTTACTTTTCCAGACAGTATCGTTTTGAACGTGACGCATTCCATTTGCCTCAAAACCGATGTACATGCCCATGAACAGGATGATACACAAGGTCTCGAATCTATCAGGTACCAACCATCTGAATATGTGCAAAAATGACTTATCAACATCATGGTAGTAACGACCAGTTGCTGGGTATGTAATGTTTTTCTTCCACAACTTCATAAAGCTATTATTGGCCATTCTTGGTGAAAAATATAAGATCCAATTTACCAGACCGCAGAACAACATGATGAACCCCCATGATGCAACCATAGCTGTTCCATACCATACAGCTCTGTTGTAATTCAACCATCTTGCCCTCAATGAATGCCAAAAGTTGGCCACAACCAGTGGTTTAGTGACGACTGGGTTGTAAGAGATGGCGGTTGCATTGAAACCCTTAATCTTTTTCGGATCTATGAAATAATTGCCCTTGGTGGCATTTTCATAGGAAGCGTAAAACTTTGCTGGGGTTAAAGTGACGTTGGCCTCCTTTTCACATTGTTTTAAAAACCAATTGATTTTAGTTGTTGAATTGTCAAAATAATTGATGTAACAACTAGCCATACTAGCCAAAGCAGGCTGATTTTTGCAATAACATTTATAATTTGCCTTGGGACAAAATGCCGCGTTTTTGGTAACATAACCTGAACAAGTCATATAACCAAGTTCATTTGCAGTATACTTATGCCATGGGTCAGCCAAACCCACAGAGAGCAAAAGTGGTAATATCCACAAATACAAATGAATTGAATGCATTTTTTTTTTTTTGACTTTGACGTGTGGAGTGGAATCTACTCGATTAGTATTGTAAAATTTCTAATTGAATGGAATTTCTAAATGGTTAAGCTTTTATATGAACTGCGTCTTTCAAAATATACCAGCAGGTTGCCAAAATGCCAAGAGGATTCATGCTGGTATTTAATTGATTTTCTAAAGGTGATGTGCATTTAAATCATTTCGAATAATGAAAAATTTAATTCCTAAGCACAGGAACCATTTAACAAAAATTTCTCATTTGTCAATCAAATCTGCAATACGGTCAACCAACTCAACAGGCATTGAGGAAATAAAAAGCGGGATTTTTTGTTGTTGTTGTTGTTGCATGCGATGGTGATTGTGTTTGTCCTTTTGTTGCATATTTAAATTTTATTACTCGCACGGACGCCCTCATCACATCCTCTCCTTTTCTCTGTTTTTGGCTATTATTTTTTTTTTTAATCAGATTAATCTTATCACCAAAAAAAAATAAAGGGATTTTCTTGCCCATTCACCTCCTCCTTTTTTGTCCCAAACCGAGGGTCGGGGAGACGGACGTTCTCGGATTTGGTATTTATGTTTTGATTTAAAAATCAATTTGGGAGATCAAAGTGGTTTTTTTTGTATATATGTTAACAAGATACAATTGTTGCCCTTCTCATAACAGTGACAATCCTCTAATTTTTGTCCCTTCTTTCTTTTTTTAACTTGGTGTTGTGTTTTCGTATTCGTGAATTGTTGTGAGTTTTCTTTTTTAATTTGGTTGAGGATGATAGTAAGTTGAACAACTTTTTGGAAAGAGAATTTATCATTTAGAAATGTCTGTTTTAATCAATTTCAGTAGCTATCATACATAATAAGTCCTAAGCCTTTATATTACATCTATCAAAAGTGTTTAAATAAGCTTTTTTTTTAGTTTGTGTGTAATGCGGGCCGCAACTTCTACTATCTTAAATTCTGATTGGCTCGCTGGATGATATGGAGTTGAAAGGACGCGCTCAGTCAAAATTCAATAGTTCAGGTTGAAAAAAGGCGCTTTCTACAAAAGTTATCAGATGGGAAAAGTCAATTGATTTCTTGTTGATGGGACAAATCGATGCTGCTGATGAAATTGATTATTTTGAGTTCATACATATCAGTAGTGTCCCTCGGGTGCTATTTTACATTAACACATACAACACACAAGCATGCATAGGTTGGGAAAATAAGATAAAAAAAAAGCTGCTGCCTGTTTAACCGTGCCCTTGTTGGTCTAATAATTTCTATTGACAATAATTAAATCAAGTTTTCTTCCCAATTTTGCATATTCGCATACTTCTGCCGGGTCCGGTGTTGCTCCGGTCCATTGAATTAATTCCGGTGGTTGGTTGGTTGGTTGGTTGAAATATTGTGGAAAGGGCAGAGACAAAACAACACAAAAAGAAAATGGTCTGGGAAAACGCACCCGTACTTGATTTCCGCTAGAAGGATGTGTTGGAGGAGCAATTATCAATTCGATCAGAAGCATGAATGTAGTTTGTTCCCTTAATCTACTGTTTTAAGTTCAACAGTCTATAAGTCAATTCATCTCAGGCTGCTGCTCTAACCTGAGCCAAAAATGAAGTAAACAGATTTACACAACTGTTTCGATTAATGATAATAAAAAAAACTCACCACTTAAGTTGGTCCGCTACCAGGCAGGAAATATAATCGTTTGACTCATCAGTAATCACCCATCTTTCTGTAAAAGCTGACACCGATAAATCCAGTAGTCATTCAAAAAAAATATTCAATTGGGCTAAGATATTATGTGCTTGAGGAATAAAGGTTAGCTTTCTTTTCTTTGTTGCTATAAATGGCTTGATAATTTGCATGTGTTGATGGAATTTTTCACTGTTTTTTTTTTTTTCTTTAAGCTTATTTTTACTCTACTTCGTGTTTTTGGATCTGTCCCTGTAAAATATAAGTATGGTTGATTTTTGAGTCATTTGTTTTTACTTTGATAAAAAGCGACCAAACTTTCTCTCAAAAAGAATACTTACTTGTTTGGAAAAATACCTCCGTATGGGTTGCAAAGAAAGATTTGCAGCATTACCAAGTTTCGGCGACACACATCTACATAGCAGATCAGTCTAGCTACTTAACCACGGAATGATACCGGGATGAGCAATTTTGCCAGTTGTGTATGATTAGCATATATACAATATTGGGCTAGTGGGAGATGATTTGTGGCAATCTCATTCTTACGTTTAGATCTTTGTTGATCTTGAATGTCGATCGATACTTGTAAGGATTTAAACGCATATATTTTCCAAAGCTTGTAACGTTGGAGTTGAGACCGTACCACAGCAGAAGTGAACTAACTTGATAGAGATATACACTTTATCGCATGATAACAAATTGAACCAAGGTGATATATCTGATCAAGCCTTTTCTCGCATTTGTCAAGCAAGTATTTCTCGTCTTTGTCATCCGAAGGTAAATGTGCTGTGTTTATTGAGCGGGAGCTGAATGGAGATTATAGGGAGTGATAGACTATATCTTCGATCTCATTTGCACACATACACACACTCACTAAGTAAGTAAGACTGAAATTATTTTTATTGTAGCAATAATTATCGTGCATAATACAAACAATACATCTATATGCGGATATGATTGGAAAGAATTAACAAACACTATTATCGGAATGACGAACCTCCCACTGCTCTACTCTCTTGAACTTATCCACAAGAAAGTTGATTAGAATATTATTGATCTTCGAATTTGCTTCTTCATGTAGTTGTTCGCTAAGGCTTGTTCGAGCTTGTAATTTTCTCGCATCACATTAATTAGTTCGGGACACCTATTTACATTTGCAGTAAACAATCTTTTGTATTACGAGACACAACTTGAGGTCTCTCAACCCAGTTGATCAATAGCTACAATCTATTCGAACCATTGGCATTTCAAAAAGTTGAAGATCTCTTTTTTTTTTGCACTCAAAGACGGAGCGGTGGCGGCTATATGATCTTTTGATCTGTCTTTGTTGATGAATTTATCTGGAACAGGAAGAGAAGTAAAAAAAAAACACACACACACACACACACACACACAAAAAACAAAATAAAAAATAAAAACAAGGACAGACGTTAATCTACACTAATAGGGTATTGTGGTTGTTCAACATCATAATCATTTCATTTTTTTCGGAAACGAAGCAACGGAAGACGAAGAAGAGGTTCAGCGGTTCGTTGATACCGAAACATATACATCACAAATGGAGTATGAAGTGATGCCCCGGGTACCCGTTGTGACTAAAGGTCCGACAAAAACCACCACCACAACAACAACAACAACATCGACAACAATTTCCAGAAATCCAATCACTATCACATCAGACGCCGCTGTTACTACTACTATCAATAACACCAGAATAAGACCATTCTATGAGTTACGTCCGCAGAAATTGATACCCAACATCAAAACTGAACATATACCCACAGTTGATCATACAAGGAAAATCTCTACTGAATCGTCATCAAATGGTAACCAAAGCATAAATGTTTCTCCTTCGCCGCCTTCGCCAACATCTTCGTTACCTAGTCCCTTGACTGTGATCAGCACTGTTGCTCCACAGTCCTCAAATGAGGAAGATAATGGACAGTACGATAACTATATTGATGCAACGGTACCCAATACCACCGTTGTCAAAAATAGCATCAATTACGATGATGTCACTGAAATCGATAGCACATACAATAGAGCCAGATTATTAAACAATCAAAGCGATACTGGTCGAGCAATATCCCCATCCCATAGTCAAAAAGCGATAGTGCATGATTATGAAGAAGATGATCCATTATTTGGTAGCAGCAATTCGGTACCTGTCTCACGTAGTCAACGTCAACACCACCCCGATCAAGCCAGAAGTGCTACAATGGAGCAAGTGCCTCGCCGCCAACAGCAACCAGCATTTCTGCAAATTCAACTGCCTCCTCACTCAGGAACTCAAATTTCAGCTATTCCACAACAAAGACCAAAAGTCAATATTACAACTCATAAATTCCACTCTACGACAGCAATCAATGATAGAAGACATACTGAACCAGTGGGGCCCACGGCAGCTCAGAGAAGTAATAGTTTAATCCCTAGAGGTAAGGTTAGACACTCTTTGACCACAATGCCAAGGCCGAGTCAATTTCATATGATCAATAAGGATAACAACAACCCCATAGCCAATGAAGTTGAAAAATGGAGAAATTCCATAGTGTCCAAAAGAGAACTCAAGAAGAAGAGAAAGGAAATTCTAGAAGATGGTAAAGTACTTGTTGGTAATAAAGTTAGCGAAGGACATTCAAATTATACAATGGCTTACAACATGCTTACCGGTATTCGTGTTTCTGTATCTCGAGTATCTGGCATTAGAAAACCATTAACAGATCTGGATTTCAGAACGACAAAGAAATTAGCCTTTGATTTCTCTGGCTCAGAATTGACACCATCCTCAAAGTATGATTTCAAATTCAAAGATTATGCACCAACTGTTTTTAGGGAATTACGATTGGTATTTGGATTGGATCCAGCTGATTATCTTGTCTCGTTGACATCGAAGTATATATTGTCTGAATTGGGTTCTCCAGGTAAGAGTGGGTCATTCTTTTATTACTCAAGAGATTACAGATTCATCATTAAAACTATACATCATTCTGAGCATCGACAATTAAGAGCTATCTTGAAAGATTACTACAACTATGTCAAGGAAAACCCCAACACCTTAATATCTCAATTTTATGGGTTACACAGATTGAAGATGAGAGTCAATGGTAGACCCAAAAAGGTTCATTTTTTGGTGATGAACAATCTCTTTCCACTGAAACCTATACATAGGCAATATGATTTGAAAGGATCCACCGATGGCAGATACACCAGGAAGGACAACTCTAAAAATCCGAAAAAAATGGTTGTATACAAAGATTTGAATTGGTTGGAAGATGGATATGGTTTGAAATTGAAAAGTCCGGACAAGCAAAAGATAGTTGATCAGTTGAAGAAAGATGTACGACTATTGCAACGATTGAATATCATGGATTATTCGATGCTTATTGGTGTTCACGATTGCAATTTAGAACCGAAACCGGACGAGGATTACGACCTGGATGATGATGAACGTGAATTTTACCAATGTGTAAGAAGTGATGATGATGACTACATATATTACATTGGAGTCATTGATTGCTTGACCCGATATTCTACAATGAAAAGATTGGAGACGTTAATGAGACGACTAGAGCGATCTAAGAATTTCAGTTGTATCAATGCAGCTGATTATGGTGATAGATTCATCAATTTTATGGAGGTGAATGTATTCAAAAAGGATAAAGTGGACTGATGAGGTAGGTACAAATGAAAAAACAAAAAAAACTAAAATAAACCGCGTTTAGAAAAGTTACCAACCTCACTGATGTGTTTGTTTTCACCGTTAATTGATATTCTTATTGGTTGTTTCATGGTTTATTGGAAAGATTAGGACGCCGGTGCTGGTTAATTTTAATCATCATTTGATTTGAGGTATCTGCGGTAGAGCCTACTATGGCTAGTGAGTAGAGAACAAGATTTTCTCCCTCAAGAACACCTATAGAGACTCCACTCACCCATATCATTGAATGAGTCACTCATAATGATTGTTTTCTGTGTTTAAAATATTTCCTTTTTTCGTTCTTCTGTGCTTTTGTCGAATTCACCAATTGGTGGGTGGACTGTTTTGTTCTTAGTTGTTCCAATACTGCGTGAAAATTGAGTGGAGATTGAAACAAAAAATCTCTCTCGTTGTCCTTCCGTGAAATGCAGAGTTATAGAGGAACTTTTAGTTTATTCGTTAGAATTATTTTGCTGAAATTAAAAAGTTGTAGTAGTATTATAACTGTGGGCGGTAATCTTGTCGGATAAAAGACCAGACTCGCTTTTTGATTTGAGAACGAAAATGTAGATCCATGAATGACAAGTCATAGACGAGAAAGAAGCAAAACATCCAACGCAGACTTAAACTATGACATAAATCTAGAATGGTGCAAGCGGAAACTCGCCTCAAACTTTGATTCCTAACCATGTGCTTAACGAATACTATCAGAGTATCAATGAAACTTGAGGTATTTGAGGTATAGAGAATTTGATGATTGGCGGCATAAAAATTTATACTTAAATGGCTAAAGCACAAATATTAACATCAAGCGAGCAAATCTCAAGTGGACAAGTTTTTGTGTCGATGATAGTGTTCCGCTTGTTGAAATCTCCTTCTCCTATTATCCTGGTCATCTTTATACAATACTTCATCATAACTAGGCAAATTATCATCTATCTTATTCCCAACTGCATATAATACTTGACCACCAGCTCCGTCTTCCACAACAGACGATTTCAACAAATCATCATTCGAGCCATTCATCAACAGCAGTTAAAGCGCCTCTTCTGGTTGTTGAACATTTTGTAAACCACTACAGATGAAGACATCAGTGTTTATGGATGTTTCAACCAATGGATCACTTTTGGTAATAGTTTTGCTGGAAGAGAACGTAGCTGATATGGAAAGTGAATACGTTCTCAAGATGTTACATGATTTGAAGGTTGGTGTAATGTCATCGGGCACTATGGCATCCATATACACCTCCCTTGGTATCTCTAAATCATATAGCGGTACCTCCCCCACACTCATATCACGAGCCCTTGATATTTCCGCATTATGTAGGTCAAATTTGTGATTGATTTGATCCAAGTCTAATAATACCGTTGACCTTTGTTGCTCCTGCCTGTATTTTTGAATTTCCACTTTTGTTGTCAGGTTCAAAACAATCTTCAAAGATTTCATGTAGACATAACCTAAACCTGAAGATTCTCCATTTGGTAACTCGTAAAACTCTGGACTTTTGAGTGAAACCAAGTACAATTTGAAGTTCGGTTTCTTTGTCGGTATCATGTATAGGGGATATTTGAAACGAGCTTCAAGGAAGACACAAAGGTTGATAGGTTTCACTTCAGGTTTGTATACAGGTACTGATAATTCAACTTTCTCTTTTCTGGGACCAGATGCAGACTTGGTGGATAATGAGGAAGAAGAAGAGGTTCGTCTATTCGGTGATGGGGGTGGAGTTGGTTCCCCACCTGAAAATGGGGACTTAAAAAAGCCCCTTTTCGACTCTCTTGGGGATTCTGGTAAAGCTTTTTCGTTTCTTTCATACTTTAATATCTTGGTAGATGAAGGCGTTGCATAACATGCAACAATCTCTGGAGTTTTATTCGGTAAGACGAAATCCTTTCGCATAAATACTTGCTTACCATCATCTGAACCCTTCAACAAAGCCGGTGAATCAATGGGCAAGAAAACAAATGGTTCAAATGCTCTCATATTTGATTTCAATTTATTGGATCTCTTTGCCGTAACCTTGATGAAATAACTAACAACGGCAAAATCATCTAAATCACTTAACGATGGAGGAAGCTTGGTGCAAGAATGTGTGATAGAAGCCTTCAAATCTTCTTTGTAACATGAATTGTTCAAAGGGATCTTGAATACAAAAGGAAATGTATATTCTCCAGGTACCAAAGTGAATTTGGGTGCTGTTGCCACATCTCGAACATTTTTTGGTGGGAATGCTATTGAAGTTTCATGTAGCAACTGGTGAACACATTGAACTCTTCGGCTATCGTCAGCACTTCTTCGGGAATAGAAAGCTGTCGAAGATACACCCTCTAATTTTACCTGAATAGCTTTTAATGTGATTTCTGAAGTGGTTTTCAAGTGGACAAACCCATTGATGGTGTCATAGTTGGTGAAAGTGCCTCCTGTTTTCGATTTGTCTATCTCAACCGACAATTGGTACAGTCCAGACATCTTCCGTAATAAAATTCGCTAAGTCGTGTCTATTTGGGTAGCAATAACAATTAAGTTAGGAGCTTTTGATCCTTTAATAAGATAAGCCAGGTTGCTCCTCAGCAGAGCAATATCAAATTATCTACTATTATAAGTCTCTCTGTTGACTTACTTCTTCTCTGTTCTTTGTTCTATTTTTTTTTTTTTTTGGTCATGAGAAGAGCAATTTACAAACCGATAAGATAAGAGGTGCACAGCCAGCCTGATGCATAAACAAATGATGACTTAACTTTTCACCTAGTAACTTACATTTACAATGAGCTATCAAAATGCTACAACTATATCTCAACAAAAAAGTCTTCAAGAGACAGCATGACTGAAAGAACTATAGAATTAAGTAGCATGACGAAAAGCACTATAGAATTAAGTAGCAGGCCTACTAGCTGTGCAACTAGTCAATGTGCCTGGGGTCAATTGCGCGCAAATCAAAATTGTCACACGCTCGTCCTTGCCAAAATTAATATAGGGTATCATTTTTTTTAAATTCCATGGACAAATGTCTTCTTAATTTGAGTCCATTCAATTCTTTGTAGTAAAGTCCTCAAAGACCCAGAATGATAGATATAACCTCTTTCAATGTCACTGTTATTATTCAACAAGGCTGATGGCACATTTTCTTCACCACATGCGTACATGAACGACAAATTACCAAAGCTTTTCTCCCTGATCAAGATTTCCTTTCTTAGGCCTTATCAGCTTCTTCAATTTGGAAGGTAATATTGGCAAGCTATTGCAATAGGGGCAATGATAATCGATAAACTTGTTGGTCTGTCGTTGGTTGTGATTATGGAGGTGGCTGTGGTGCTAACATCTCGTCATTCGATCATCTACCATACCTTTAAATTTTCCCCATGCAATGAGTTTTTCGGTCATTCCGCTCAGACCTAGAGGTATGATATCATTTGGCATTTCATCTCCGTAGCTTTTTATTGACTGATATGGTCAGTTTGATTGGCGTAAGCATTTGTAACTTGGGTTCCTTTTCTTGGCACTTATCATCGTTTTCTTTGTCTTACAATTCTTATATTATCCTCGCTATTACCTTCTGAAGGAGTCAGCCTCATGTTATTCAAAATTTTGTCGCCGTCAAAAGGACTGGGACAAGATTCATCCATCATACTTCGGCTATCAGCGCTCTCAAATTCAGAGACGCCAACCCCAACACCAACAGATTTATCTTGGTTCAAACGAGTGCGGCAATTATCAACACCAATACGATTATGAGAAGATTCCGAATCATAATTTGTCAGGTCAGTTTAAATAACAGTAGCGATTTCTGATGTGATTTGTCCAATGGCGCTAATAGCTGATCTTAAGGTAAATGAGCTCATGAAAGATGAATCGTTCTGTGTATTGGGAAAACAGACGATGATCAATGTTATGTAGAATTCAAGCCCTTCAATTTATAGCAAATAAAATGAAATTGATTCACTTAGAAGTATATGCTTTGGATAGCCTAAGAGAACTATGATGAATAGACGCTTACTGAGATGACCTCAATAAAATTATAAATTAATCATCTAATTATTAGGGGGTATTTTTCTTTCTGTTGTGCTCGAAAACATCTTTCCTTGTACAACAACAATAAACTTTTGTTCTTGTGACTTTATTTATATATACACTTGACAATTATGACTCAACTATGCAACAACAACTTCAATCAACCTTAATAGCATTTTATATCTTTGAGATAAAGATCACTGAATGATCAATAGGTCGATTGATGGATGATGAGCTGTACACTTCTTCTCGTTGTTTGTTACTAAAATCACAATAAATGTTATATCTCTTCACAATCGGGGTTTTTCTTTGCATAATTACGCTTGTTCTCAGCGATGCAGATTCCACACTTACAGTCTTCGTGTAGTTCTCATCTTCAGTCGTCAGTATTGTTTATCAAATATTATTATCAAAATTTGTTCGTCGAGCTCTCTTAGTCTCTCTACCACTGCCCCCTTTTTTCCCCTTACTCGATTGTGTCAGTCAGTTATCCTCGACACACGTCTTTTAAGGGCAAAAAAAAGTTTTTGGTGTCAAAAAACAAAATCTTTTTGAAAACCCCAGGCACACACAATCGACAACAAACATTTAATCTCATTACACCATTCGTTTCGTTTTGATAAAACTGCTGCCTTCCTTTGAATTGAGGAACAGTAATTTTAACCATCACTATGTCATTGCAACTTGTTAATAGGGCCCTCTCTCATAGGGCCAAGATAATATTGGTGATGGTGCTAGTATGTTATATTTTGCTAAGTGGTATACGGAGATCAAGTAACGTGGTCATTTCTAAGACAGTGCGGGAAGCGATATCCAGAAAGACTGAATTAGAGTCCCACCAAAACTTCAAGAATATAGGACAACACATGGACAGATTACCCAAGGATGCTACCTTGAGGGAGCAATTATCATTTCATTTTCCATATGAAGAATCAAAGCCTATTCCAAACAAGATATGGCAGACTTGGAAAGTGGACGAGAACAACGATAAATTCCCTTCAAATTTCAAGAGGTTTACCAATTCCTGGAAGAACAACAACCCAAAACTCAATCATAAAGTCATACCGGATTCCGTTTCGGAAGAATTGATCTCACATCTATACCAACAAGTACCAACTGTTTTGAAACTGTATCAATTACTACCGAAGAATATCCTCAAGGCTGATTTTTTCCGCTATTTAATCCTTTACGCACGTGGGGGTACATATTCAGATGTGGATACTTTGAACTTGAAACCGGTGCTCGAATGGGTCACTTTCAATAAAACTATCAATGGTGTTGCCAACAATGCCGGCTTGGTAGTAGGTATAGAGGCGGATCCGGATCGTCCAGACTGGGCAGACTGGTATGCACGTCGTATTCAATTTTGTCAGTGGACTATCCAGGCCAAGTTGGGCCACCCGCTGTTGAGAGAATTGATCGTTGCCATCACAGAGGTGACTATGAATAAAGCTGAAAAGGGTTTATTGAATGAGGTGGAAGGCAAGGATGCCGGTGGAGATATTATGAATTGGACTGGGCCAGGAATCTTTACAGACATCGTCTTTAAGTACATAAACAACGTTCATACCAATGGTAAGGAGGAAGGTGTCATTGATTGGAATTATTTCACCGGTATGGAATCACCAATCTTGATTGATGATTTGTTGGTGTTGCCAATCACAAGTTTTTCTCCCGGAGTAGGTCAAATGGGCGCTCAGGATGAGAGTCATCGATTGCTGTATGTGAAACACATGTTTGAAGGTAGTTGGAAGCCCGAGAAAGAAAGAAGAATTGGTGAGAAGAAAGAGAATTAAGTGTCAGTCGTGTAAAGATGGATCAATGATGATAGAGAGAGGGAAAATTTTTGCTGTTGCAGATGAGGAACAAAAAATTTTTAAAAAAAAAATCATTTGTTTAAGAAAGAACATGTGTAGTTAGTTAGCTAAAGAAACAGATAACAGAACATGCCTCCAAAGACAGAACCTAAGAAATGGAAGCCACCAAAGGGGCCCAAACCAGTGCAACATAAAACCACAAATACCATCGGTTTAGGTAGATCCATTGCTAATGCCAGAGCTAAGGAGAACAGAGGTGTGGAGTACTTACCAGATGGAGAGATGAGATTCACCACCGATAAGCGTGAAGATAGTTGGGTAAAGTTGAGATCTGTGACACAGGAGAATGCCTTGGAAGATTTCTTGAATACTGCAGAGTTGGCAGATACCGATTTTGCTGCTGAGAAACAGGCCACCGTAAGAATTATCAAGGTTGATCCACTGAAAAATCCATATCTTTTAACAAAAGAGGAAGAACTGAAAAAATTCAATTTACAACAACAGCATGCTGATATGTTGATCGTCCCAAGAAGACCCAAATGGGATGCTAGCACAACCAAATTCCAATTGGAGAGACAGGAAAAAGAACTGTTTTTAGATTGGAGAAGACAGTTGGCTCAATTACAAGCCAATAACGATTTGTTGTTGACACCGTTTGAAAGAAATTTGGAAGTTTGGAAACAGCTTTGGAGAGTGGTGGAAAGATCAGACTTAGTAGTGCAAATTGTTGATGCTAGATCACCCTTGTTATTCAGATCGGTGGATTTGGATAATTATGTCAAAGAGTTGGATGAACGTAAGCAGAACTTGTTGTTGGTAAATAAGGCTGACTTGTTGACAGATGAACAAAGAGCTGCATGGGCTGACTATTTTATTGAAAATGGTATCAAGTATACTTTTTTCAGTGCTGCTATCGCTAATGAGAGTTTGGCTGAAGATTATATACCACCAGAAGAAGATGAGGCTAAAGAACCGCAAGATGAGAAAATAAGAATCATTACAATAGACGAGTTGGAAGAGTTATTCTTGACACAGGCTCCTGAACCATTGACCCCATCACCAAATGGAGAACCTGCCAAATTACAAATAGGTTTGGTTGGTTATCCTAACGTCGGTAAATCGTCTACCATTAATGCCTTGGTGGGCGCTAAGAAAGTTTCCGTCTCCAGTACTCCAGGTAAGACCAAGCATTTCCAAACAATACAACTTTCGCCACAAGTGATATTGTGTGATTGCCCAGGTTTAGTTTTTCCCAATTTTGCATATACCAATGGTGAGTTGGTGTGTTGTGGTGTGTTGCCAATCGATCAATTAAGAGAATATACAGGACCATGCCAATTGGTAGCTCAAAGAATTCCAAAATACTATCTTGAAGCATTATACGGTATCGCCATTCAAACTAAGCCAGTCAGCGAAGGTGGTACTGGGGTTCCAACTTCTCAAGAATTATTAAACGCTTATGCTAGAGCAAGAGGTTACATGACCCAGGGTTTTGGTAGTGCTGATGAAAGTAGAGCTGCTCGTTACATTTTAAAAGATTATGTCAATGGTAAGTTGTTATTTGCTCATCCACCTCCAAATCAAGATGGCTCTCAGACAACATTTGAACAACAAGTTGAGTTTAACAAATCAAATTTCACATTGGAAAGATTACCAGAGCAAAGACAAGAGCAGATCAAGCAGGCTGCCAAGGACAAGAAGATTATTGATATTGATTTGGCCAGGGATGTCTCAAAGTTAACATTTTCATCGCATAATTCTAAAGAGGATGGTAAAACTTCAACCTCGTCCAACTATGGTGGTAGACAAGCCGCATTGATAAACACTGGTGACGAGTTGGATAGGGAGTTTTTCAAAATGAACAACGTGAAGGGCGTGGGATCAACTCCATTTCATAAAGTTAGCAATGCTACACAAGGAAAGAGACACAACAAGAAAAATAAAAAGGGAAAGGTCAGAAACATCGCTGCTGCTCTGCTACCAACGGAAGAGACATTATTTTGAGATATCTCTATAGACACTTATTGGTATAGTGACAATTTACTGCATTCACATCATGTATTACTATATTATTATCAGCTTTCTTCTTCTTCACGCTTAAGCGTTGTAAAGTTTTTGTCAAATTCCAAATCAAGATGACTCTTGAGTTGTTGAAACTTATTACCGAAATTCTCTCCGCAGTAACTACACTTCATTTCCTCTGTTTTGCATAGTTTCTCCATGAGCAGGCCATCATACCTCACTTCTTGAAATTTGGTTTTATTGGGCAAGGGTAACTCTTGAAGCGGAACGAAAAACTGGCTGTTGAATGAGCTGTAGTGTCTTTTGTTTTTCAAGGACTTTGAGTGGAAGTCCTTGGTCAAAACGTGAATGTGTAAGTTTGAAAGAGACGGCACTGCGTGACATCCCACCTTAAGAAATTTATCAATGTCAATCGTGTCTGAATGATATTTGTCTTGAAACTCTTCAATTAATTTCTCTTTTGCAATCTCAACATACGTCATCATCTCCAGCTTGAAACTGTTGTCCTTGAAAACTGCTAATGGAGATTGTCTGGTCTTCTGTGGAGACCTGGTCAAGACCAAATAATGTACAGCTGATTTTGGGTACAGATCTCGAATAATAACCACTTTACTGTCGTAAAACACCACCTCGTTAGGGTGTTTTTCTGGATTCTTTATATACAGGCCCAACACATACTTAAAAGACATTATTAACCTTTCTTGTCTTTTTAACAAGATGAATTTGTGTTATGGTAGCCTGAAAATTTGAAAGTTGATTATTAGAAACCAAGTAGATAATAGTCGTGTTCACTTTGTATAAAAATGTATGGGTTCAAAAAACTTTTCATTCAGCCTTCGGATCATAATAGAGTCAATCTAGTCCCTCATCACTATAGAACTATGTTGGCAGACACACACACACAGGAGTTGGATGAAACCATTGTGCCCAAAGATTCACAAGATGTTGGAGATATGAACTTAATCAAAACTAAACCTCCCAAGCAAATACCGCAGCGAGAAAATCATTTACGGTTATCGTACTTATACCAGCTGTCAATGACATCAGTTTTACAAAACAAGTCAGATGTGCTATCGAGGATGTACAACAAGAACTATATGAGAATTCAAAAGAAATCAGTTTTGAAGACTTCCCCACATATCAAGAGAACTCTTTGTAAAAAATGTGATCGATTGATTATTGATGGCATCAACGGCGAATTGCGATTGAAGGGGAAAGGTAAAGGTGAGCTCTTGGAAGTGATATGCGAATGTGGTGAAGTAAAGAGATATCCTATCGGGAAAAATCCAGCTTACCAGTTGTTTATAGACAGGTCCAGTATTGATTTTCAATGATGAAAATATATTTTTCACGGTAAATTTACTTTGCTTTATGTGATATATGTGATAGTTAATGCTGTAGTTCCCATTTACCTTAAAATTGAGCCCTCTCTTTTAATCTGCCATAGATTTTTCATCGAAGAACGCCCAACTGTTGCAAGGTTCGGCTTTATTTTTTATTTTTTTCGAAAGCGAAGAAAGTCATGCCTGGGGCATTTGAGCTTCACTCAAACATATCTGCAAGTTATTGGCTAGATGAACCCTGTATCACAAATAAAATTGCTGAGATACAGTGAGCTTCACAACAAAGTCCAAAAAATGAAAAGTGCCCATACCCAGTCAGCTAGTCATGTCTTAGGGATACTCTTTTTCCCATTTCATATCTCCCTACTTATCTTCAAAAATCTCTCAGTTATGTATGTGTGTGACTCAAGGTCGTGCACAAAAACTTAGCGCGATGTTGTCACCAACAGAATTACCGCATTGGGAATTTTGCAGTGATAAACTGTGAAAGTGAAAAAAAATTTTCTTCCATCGAATGAAAATTGTTCAGGTGAATCATCCATCGTCATCTACTTCACATATATCAGTCTCTCAAACTCAATTGCCATCCCAGCATATATCAACAAACGTTTTTCTCAATCTTCAAAACTTGTTTCGTCTCTATCCTAACATCAGATTTAAGATAACAAGTTCAGATGATTGTTAAACCGCTGGCTTTGAATTTGTTGAAGAGATCCTTCGTCAGATCGTCTCTTCCATCCATCTCATCGTCAGTTGTAACAAGAAGATTATTAGCCACTCAAGCTGACAAGCCTCCAGCATATGCTGGTGCCGGAATCTTGTCTACTTTCACAGATGAAAATTCTCACAAGCTTGTCGATGTATCCAAAGTCTTGGTCATTGGTTCCGGTGGTTTATCCATTGGTCAAGCTGGTGAATTCGATTACTCAGGGTCCCAAGCTATAAAAGCCTTGAAAGAGGAAAACAAACAAACAGTTTTAATCAATCCTAATATTGCCACAAACCAAACATCACACGCTTTGGCTGATGAAATATACTTTTTGCCAGTCACCGCAGAGTATATCACCTATATTATTGAAAGAGAAAAGCCTGATGGAATATTGTTGACTTTTGGTGGTCAAACAGCTTTGAACGTTGGTGTTCAATTGGACAAGATGGGTATTTTTGACAGATATAACATTAAGGTTTTGGGAACTCCTATCAAAACTTTGGAAACCTCCGAAGATAGAGAATTATTTGCCAAGGCTTTAAATGAAATTGATATCCCAATTGCCACTTCTATTGCTGTTGATAACCTCGATGATGCATTGGCTGCAGCCGCTGAGGTTGGTTATCCTATCATTGTTAGATCCGCCTATGCTTTGGGTGGATTGGGATCTGGTTTCGCTAACAACGAGGAAGAGTTGAAGAATTTGGCTTCTAGATCATTATCATTGGCACCACAAATTCTTGTTGAAAAATCATTAAAAGGTTGGAAGGAAGTTGAATACGAAGTTGTTCGTGACCGTGTCGGCAATTGTATTACTGTTTGTAACATGGAGAACTTTGATCCATTAGGTATTCACACTGGTGACTCTATTGTCGTTGCTCCTTCTCAAACTTTGAGTGATGAGGAGTATCACATGTTAAGGTCAGCTGCTATTAAGATTATTCGTCATTTGGGTGTTGTTGGAGAATGTAATGTTCAATATGCCTTACAACCAGATGGATTGGACTACAGAGTTATTGAAGTCAATGCTCGTTTATCCCGTTCTTCTGCCTTAGCCTCAAAGGCTACCGGCTATCCTTTGGCTTACACTGCTGCTAAGATTGCATTAGGTCACACTTTGCCAGAATTACCAAACCCTGTCACCAAGACCACATCGGCAAATTTCGAACCTTCATTGGATTACATGGTTACTAAGATTCCAAGATGGGATTTGGCTAAATTTCAACACGTCAAGAGAGACATTGGTTCATCTATGAAATCTGTTGGTGAAGTTATGGCCATTGGTAGAACTTTTGAAGAATCCTTCCAAAAGGCTTGTAGACAAGTTGACCCATCATTTGTTGGATTTCAAGGTGCTGAGTTTGAAAACTTGGACGATGAATTGACTAATCCAAGTGATCGTAGATGGTTGGCTGTTGGCCAAGCTTTGTTGCACGAAAACTATACTGTTGATAGAGTTCACGAATTATCTAGAATTGACAAATGGTTCTTGTACAAGTTGATGAACATTGTTGATATGCAAAAGGAGTTGGAGAAAATTGGATCCTTGTTCGGTTTGACGCAAGACGTTTTAAGCAGAGCAAAGAAAATGGGTTTCTCTGATAAGCAAATAGCATTGGCTACAGGATCAAAGGAATTGGAAGTCAGAGCTAGAAGAAAGAATTTTGGTATCATTCCATTTGTTAAAAAAATTGACACCTTGGCCGCTGAATTTCCTGCTGATACTAACTACTTATACACAACTTACAATGCCAGTGAAAGTGATGTCACCTTTGATGAATACGGAACCATGGTTTTGGGTTCAGGTGTATACAGAATTGGTTCATCCGTGGAGTTCGATTGGTGTGCTGTCTCTACAGCAAGAGCATTGAGAGAAGCTGGTAAGAGAACTATCATGATCAATTACAACCCAGAAACGGTCTCTACCGATTTTGATGAAGTTGACAGATTGTATTTCGAAGAACTTTCGTTTGAAAGAGTAATGGATATCTATGAATTGGAGAACGCTAAAGGTGTTGTTGTCTCAGTTGGTGGTCAATTACCACAGAACATTGCTTTATCATTGCAAAAGAACGGTGCCAAGGTCTTGGGTACCAACCCAGAGGATATCGATAAGGCTGAAGATAGACACAAGTTTTCTTCCATCTTAGATTCGATCGGAGTAGATCAACCTGAATGGAAGGAATTGACCTCAATTGAAGCTGCAGAAGAATTTGCTCAACAAGTCGGGTACCCTGTCTTGGTTAGACCATCTTATGTTTTATCTGGTGCTGCTATGTCAGTGATCCAAGATGAATCAGAGTTGGCCACCAAGTTGGGAAATGCTTCAAAAGTTTCATCTGACCATCCAGTTGTCATTTCTAAATTTATTCAAGGCGCTGATGAGATTGATATCGATGCTGTTGCCTCGAACGGTAAGGTGTTGGTACACGCTGTTAGTGAGCATGTTGAAAATGCAGGCGTTCACTCTGGTGATGCCACTTTGGTATTGCCACCTCAAAAATTGGAACCAGAAATTATGGCTAGATTGAAAACAATTGCAGACAAAGTTGCTGAGGCTTGGAAAATCACTGGTCCATTCAACATGCAAATCATCAAATCTGTCAATGCAGAGACCAATCAAGTTGACTTGAAAGTTATCGAATGTAACATCAGAGCTTCAAGATCCTTCCCATTTGTCTCCAAGGTTTTGGGAATCAACTTTATCGATGTTGCCGTTAAGGCATTGATTGGTAATGACATTCCAGCTCCAGTTGATTTGATGGCTAAGAAATATGATTACGTTGCCACAAAGGTTCCACAATTCTCCTTCACTAGATTAGCTGGTGCAGATCCATTTTTAGGTGTTGAAATGTCTTCAACTGGTGAAATTGCTTGTTTTGGTAAGGATGTTATCGAAGCCTACTGGACCACTATGCAATCCACTATGAACTTTCACATTCCAAGACCACCATCAGGTATTTTGTTCGGTGGTGATTTGACTAATGACAAGTTGGGTAATGTTGCCAAGACCATATCGGGATTAGGTTACAAATTCTACACCGCCTCCGATGAGGTGAAGGAATACTTGTCAAGATATGTTGATATACCTGTTGAGACAATTGAATTCCCAACAACAGACAAACGTTTACTTAGAGAGGTATTCCAGAAATACGACATCAAGGGCGTATTCAACTTGGCTAGAGCTAGAGCTGAATCCTTGGTGGATCAAGATTACGTTATGAGAAGAAATGCTATTGATTTTGGTATTCCATTATTTAATGAGCCAAACACATCATTGTTATTCGCTCAAGCTTTGCAGCAAAAATTGCCTGAAAAGATAAAGGACAATGGTGATAAAGTTGTCATCCCATCTGAAGTTCGTAGATGGAGTGAGTTTATTGGGGGAAAGCCAGTTTAAGTATTATGTTTATAGATTAGTTATTGTTGAATGTGTTGCTTATGATTTCGTAAAAAGGATAACAACCTTTTTCCCGTATTTTCTTAAATCAATTCTTTCAAATTTTGGAATGTCGATGGGCGAAATACTAAAAACACGATGAAATGCGTTGGTGGCTCTCACTGGATTTTGTGCAATTGATATCTACTAAACCGTCATTGCTTCCTCTTTGACTTGATGACCAGTCAATTCGTATTGTTCCCTTAACACCACATCTCTCGCTCCATCACTTTCCATTGATTAGATAAATTAACGAGCTATTAATTAACAATTGGAACTGCACTGTTTTTTCCAAACATGCTCACAAAACCAACTGTCAGCAAACACTATAATCTTGTGTTGGTTTACGAAGAAAAATATCAACAAAGTTGGTAATTGATACTCTGTGATGAGTGAGGATACCCTGCATCCAGGTATAAACATCAAAATTCAACTCATTCAAAGATGCTGTTATTATTAGTTTCTGAAGCATGAACAATGAGCGCCAACTACAAAGAGATATTATAATGGAACATTAACAAGATATAGCATAAAGGTATCGAAGAAGAACATTGTGGGTATGTCACGCAAAGCGAGATAATAAACAAACAAATACACTCTGAGAACAGAAAGAACAAAATTAAAATGCGAGGCCCTAATTGAGATTGAAATCTTCATCCTCCTCATCTTCCTCAACGTCAATATCATCTTTTTCTTTGAATTCGTAATCTTCATCTTCGGAACTGTCATAATCAACGTCTGTGTCGGCAATCATAAAACTTGTTGAAAAATTGTTGCCACGATCAGCAACAACAGAACTGACGAAATTCAGCGGGCTTATTTCTTCCACTTCCTCATCATCATCTTCGTTAAGAAAATCCTCATTGTTGATATCATCAGTCTCTGAATTTACACTGAGATCACCTTGTTCAATATCTGAGTCAAGATTATCGAGATATTCATCCATGATTACCACAGTATCTTCTCTATAGACGTATTCATCATCGGTGGCTTCTTCATCGCTCTCTTGATCTAGATCGAGCAAACGGAGAGTGCCTTTAGAGATCTTGTAACTTGGGATGCTTGTTGGGTAATCTTCAGTCGTGGTCTCTTCATAGTTCCATAACGTCTTGACCTCGCCGTTTCTTATAGCTGTGATCAAAACAGAAGAAAGAATTGATGGCACAATGTACAATAAAGCTGGTTGTCCCTGTTTATATATTGCTAATACTACCATTGTTAAAGTCAACCCAATGGCGTAACCAATCAAAGAAGCAATAAAATAGGTTTTCTTGTAGCTTTGTAAATGATGGAACTCATAACCTTTGTTTGTATCATGAAATTTCCATAAATCATATCTCAAGGCAAAACTTATGAAAACTGAAGGAATAACGATATCTCCCAAGCCTAAGATGGACATTGGCAATTTCTCACCTTCTATAACTACCAGTTGAGCTTTTGGGATCATGAACTTCAATGGAAGATCAATACCTGTTGCCACAGTTACCATAATCTCAGATCCAAAGACAAAATAAATGTCATAAAAGAACAAACCTGTCAAAAGAATGACGCCGGTTTTGATGTTGTTGATGTGAATCGATCTAATACCGAAAAGGGTGAAAGAGCAAGCCACAACATTGGACAAGATCCAATTTTCCTCCAGTTGATGAAATAAGGTAGTTAATGCGATTGCAATTGGAAAACTTATCATTTCTGAGGTGGAGAAGAAGAAATTGAAAAGTTGTGTGGAGACTGGAATTTCCGATCTTGAAGAATTCAAGATTTCCTTTTTGAGAATACGCATTTTAGCATTCGATTCATCCATGAAGTAGCTCAGTTCAACACCGAAAGGATGATACTCATCCTTGTCATCAGCTACAGTGAATCTGAAATACCTCAAAAATTTGATATTCCACCAGTACGACATCTGTCTTGCCGTTGATTTGATCAAATAATCAATTGTTTGAAAATTTGGTACAACACTGACAAATACGACATAATTTTTCAAATAGTACATCAAGGTTTCTTTTGAGATATTCTTGATACCATAGTATAAACATGACAATACAACACCACCAATTACTGGCATGGTGGCAGCACTTTTACCATCCATCACGGTATCCTCATCGGATTGCGCTTCAAAATCAGTGGGGTCAAACAAGGGATGTGCCTTATTTGGGTCCAATGCATTGGCTGGCTTCTCCACGGTGGAATAAGATCCAACAATAGCTAAAGTTACAGCAATGGTGATGAATGAGGCATAAGTGAGCAATTCAGGGTTAGGAATCAGTACATCAAAGTATAATTTGTGAGCCACTATGTTTGAGAGTTGATCCAATTTAGACAAGACAAAAGTTGAAGAGTTTGATACGACAATTGAGGTCAGTATCTCTGTTGCCTGTTCTAGTTCACTCATTTTCTCTCAATTGATAGTTGATGTATCAAATATCAAAAGGAGGTTTCGAATGATGGAAAAGGGTTTGATTTTTATATGCCCCAAAAATTTTTTTTTCTCTCCTTTTCTGCTTTTGTTTATGTTTGTAATTTTGCTGCATAAAGAAAAATTCTGGGAAATTATAAGTATACTACCATAGGAGGTTTCATCAAATCTTGACCAATCATGTAGCTTTAAAGGTGATGTTCTCAGGTATTTGCACTGTTGCTCATGCATACATGAAAATGAGATTTTCTTTTTTTTTCACGAATTTTGAGAATTGAGCGTTTTTATTGGTTGAATTGAAAAGAGGAGCAGGTGAGTGTTCCGATTTGGGTTCAACGAAAACACGAACTTGGGCCAATCATATTGCGTGAAACTAATTTTTTTTGCCTCCTTCTCTTCTTTTATGGTCGCCAAATGAAAGAGATAAAAGCCTCGTGATTGAAAGGCTACGTTCTTGATTGTCTCATGTTTACTTTTGCCTCTTTTTAATCAGCTTCGGTATCAGCGATGGTTTTGGAATGGAATTTCACACCAGATTTTAGTCGAAAAGGGAGCTCCTTTTTATCAAAGATTAGTTGATATCAGTGACCATGGCAGAACTTATCGGCGTGTCTCCTTGATATTAGAGTTGGATAAGTGAATTTGGAAAAGATTCAAATGTCAAAAGGCAAGAGATAGATCTTATCAGTATACTTCCAACTGGGGTCCTCCACCTGCAGCATGATTTTAGGTATGTTGAACCGTTGTGTAAAAAACGGTCTAGTATACTATCATTTAAGTGTTTTGTTGTATTATCTGATTGAGAGCACTTTGATGCGTGTGACTGAATTATCACCATATGTTAGTTACGATTTAGTTCAACAAGCCAGTTTTGCTTATCAATACAGTGCCATGAGCATCATAATGTAGTCAATTATTTGACAACTTTGTATATCAAATTCAGATAGTCATATATTGTTTTTGTTGAATTTGAACAGAATCAGCTGAGCATCAGACTTGGGTAAAGCCCATTAGAATTCGCGTGGCATTATCAATGGCATATTTCTCATGACTGGGACATTCGCAGACTCAAGCTAAGTAGAACAACCAAGTCATTATGATTATTTTTTCCCCCTTCTTAGAGACCTAATAGATGTTTTAATTAGAGGGTATATACTCCTGTTAATTTCACATTTGAAGATTCTTCATAGAATTTGTCAGAATGGTTACATTTATAACTCTTGGATGGAAATTCATTTATCACTGAATTACCAAAAAATTGAAACCATTATTTATTTGGTTGATTGTAATTTAAATAAACATTTATATAGTACATTTTTTAATCGTCCTAAATAATGTGCTACATGATAATTAATTGTTATTATCTTCAACATCATAGTTATTGTGCAAGACCTTTGAGACTGATATCTATATAGCCAACTATTCCGGCTGCTCAGCGGACCAAATTCGAATTCATCGGTTCAATATTATGATCATTTAAATGCTCTTTTTTACTGATAAAAAAAAGTAGTGAAAATTTGTACCAGTTGACGAGGGACTAAAAGAAAGCAGCGGAACTGAACAGATAAAGTACAGTCAGTCACCCAGCCGTTTAAGTATGCCTAGTTCAATTCAAAGAGAAATGTATAAAAAGATGCTCCCTATATATATATATATGTAAATGTGATTTCACTGTTATCATGTCTAGTTCCTATGGTAATCTAGATCATCGGCTGTCAATAAATTATGTCAAATTAGATGCAAAACAAAAACCCTTTTCCGTCAATATCATGTTAACAACAGTGACCCCAATTCATCTTTTATAAAAAAGCCCCCAATTAAAGTAAAAGCTTTGATGCCTCAAAATTAAAGACATAAAATAATAATTTCTTTTTTGTTTATATTTTTATTGACTTTTTCTAGACTGATTTGTTGATTGATGCCTCGGTTACCAATTCATTCGAATGAATTGAATGATAATTGGGGTACATCCATAACAGTTTAACCCCATGTCTTAGCTCTAATTCTCTCGCTTCATTGAAGATAATATAGGTCCACAGTTATTTTTACCATCTTCTTCCTTCAAATTTCCCTAATCATCGGTGAAACCGAGACCGGGCAGTTAGGCAACAACAACAACAAAAAAAAAGAAAACGGTAGTGTATCAACCACCAAAGATATGAGGTGATGGATGCACTTGATAATTCGGCTATTATGCTGGCTCTCAGAGCAATAACTAGCTAACAGCATCTTGGATTGCGAATTAAAGGCGAATTTTGATCGGCAACAATTTATGACACATTCGTATTATATACGAGGTTATTATTATATATAAGCCAAAAAAAAAAAAGACTAATACTCAATCTCTTAATAGTAATAAGATTATGTAGCAGGACTTAATTGATTAGCCTAGAGGCATATCTATATATTTTTATTGAGAAAAGTGAATTTTGATTAAATTTTACTCATGGCGGTTATAACTTTTCACTTAATATAGGCCAAAAATAGGTGGGATTAGATTGCGTCCAAGTGATTTTATTTAGAATACTTATGAAGTGAACTTATAGAGAGGAATGATTCAAAGATAATTACCAATATGATCAGGAAGGTTTTGAGGTGGTGAAATTTTTGTTGTTATGTTGTTGTTTATTTGTGCCGATTTGAATTGTTTGTATATATAATAATATTTAATTGCAGCATAATTTGTTGTATTGTTGTTTATTTATTGACATGATTTATGCAATGTAAAAAAATTTCTGGTAAAAATAAATGAAATGCACTTCCCCGAGATGCCTTTAATTTCACTCAAAACATGAGCTCTTTACATATGTTTATTTATTTATATATATATATATATTCATATAACTTCAACTATACAAACTATCTCCTATTAGTGAGTTTTGGCTCTCGTTTAATCAAGATTTCAGTCATCTAATTTTTTTCTTCTTTTATAGAATCATCATCACTCTTTTTTGAAAAAATGTCACCATGATCATCATCACACTATCGCTTACTATACTTTCATTTTGGTTCTCACTCATATCTCCTGGCTATTCTTTGGAACAATCTTACTGTTCGTCTCAAAATACTGCCCAGACAAACTCGAATTATTCATTATACCAATCCAATGGACTCTGTTCAAATGAATGCTCTGGATACGCACTCGCTATTGTGCAAGACACTCTATGCTGGTGCTCCAATGAACTTCCCTCTCTGTTATCGGATGTTGATGATTGTGGTTCGGCTTGTCCCGGTTACCCCTATGAGTTTTGTGGAAACAAGGATGTTGGCATGTTCGGATATATCTTGTTAGGTGAACCTACGGCCACTGTAGGTACGATAGTTTCATCATCATCTTCGTCCTCGACAACGAGGAGCACTTCGGAAAATCTGGGAACCACAACTACTACTAATACATCCAAGTCATCGTCCATTTCTAAGACTACATCAAGTTCCAAAACAACCACATCGTCATCATCCTCAAGTATACATGAAGGAAGTAGTGTTTCAAATAGTGCAACAGTGATACCCAGTAGCAGTGGAATTACGGATATAAAGAGCTCAGATCTGGTCGTGCGAGTCTCAAAAAGCTTTGTCGGTGAGGAAAATGTGGCACTGTCAAGCAGCATTTCTAAAGCATTATCATTGTCTAAAAGTGTTAATGGCGCTCGTGCTAGTACTACTACTTCAAACAAAAGCAGCAGTCATCGTAGCGATAATGAACTAGAATCTTCAACTTTATCAGTTATTTCAAACGGCAATTCAAATTTGAAATCGTCTACTAGTGCAAGTCCAGCTAGTTCTGCTAGTGCTATACCAAGCATGACTTCAAGTTTTATGAGTTCGAGTTATTTCCCACAGATGAGCAGTAGTAGTGCTGATAGCTTTGTTAATAGCAGAAGTAGTAGTGAGATTTATAGCAGAAGCAGCAATAGTATAAGCTTCACAAATGCCAAAGAGTCGATCAAAGTCACTACAGAACCAGTGACGATTTACAAGGTGACAACAGTGACGGGTCGTGAAGTGACACAAACGATGACACAACACGAGGTTGTCACACCTTCAACAACATTGGTTTCGAATAGCGGACAACAGCAGTTGAAAGATGATAACTCTAATAGGTCATCTTTTTGGGACTCTAAGGGGAAAGTTGCTGGTGTCTTTGTTGTTGTTGGATTAGTGCTGTTTGTACTCATATTGATTCTTGCATGGTTGTGTTTCTTTAGATATCGTTATCGCAACTCGAATGATGATGATGTGGAGACTGATGTATATGATGATGCCTATGAGAAGGAACATAGGAATAGCGTTCTTTCATTAGATGGTGATACCATGGTTAGACAACATCAACAATATTATAATAATGGTAATGCAGGATATGGGGCTAATGGAGCGACATATAACAATGGAACCAATGTGATGGTTGATCAAAGACTTAATCCATTTTTGTTTGTAAGGGATGATGATGCAGATGATGCAGCCAGTGGTAGCTTTATCAATGATGAGAATGATTACTCAAGAAGGTTTTACAAAGTTACCAATCCAGATTGATTGGATGTACAACCATAATTGCTTTTGAGTAATTGATTGGATGTATGTACAACAGTTGTTGCTACTGCTGCTGCTGGGTAATTGATGAACCGAGTTTGGAATCATCTAAAATTGCCTATTGTTGTGGAGTACAACATGAACAACAAACAACAACAATAATATTATTAATTGGGACAATTGATAAGAATGAACACTACTAAGGAATTGTGTCATTCAAATAGTTTTTATTATATGAAAACGGCGAGTAAATGATAACAAGAATAACTAATTGTTAATATTGTTTTAGGGGTTTAGTCATTGAAATTTATACAGGGGAATACCAATATAGAGGCGGGTAATATCTATTTATTTTCTTCTTAGTCATATATCTTTTTTTAATTTGATGAATAGCATACACACACAGTTGATTTAATAAAAAGTTATCACTATTATCGAGTGGAGTTATAAAAGATGAAAGAGGTTTCTTAAATGACCTTGCTATTATATAATATGATATAAATCATATTACATACTAAATCATAATTTAAAGAAGTAGCAATACATATATATATATATATATGTATACTTAGTTGTTGTTTGTTTTGAATTTTAATTACAAAAAGGTTGCGTTACTTTTTTCAATTTCTATAAAGGGAAGGCTAAAACGAATAGGCAATAAGGGTAGTGCACACAAGACAAAATTGGGGGGTGGGAAAAATTGATATTTAATCGAAGTAAACTTCCTTTTTGATATAAACTGCATATCAGGTATATCACCCACCATATATTCATAACAAAACATGATATCTACAAGGACCATATCTCATCCTCATTCACCTGTCTTCAAACTGGATATATTTGAACGGTCGGTGGATCCGTTGGCGATTGACTCCAATAACAAGAGCCAAATTTTCGAATGCCCCAACAAAAATCACAATGTTGTAACACCGCTTACACCATTATCAAGACAGAGTTCACCTTCTTCACATTTAATTGAAAATTATATCCCAACTTGTTTGGATGCCACTGCTGAGATCCTATCCAACAATGACATTGATTTGGATTCTGTCAACGTGTTGAGTCCAATCAATAGTAGGAGAAGATCTTCAAGCTTATTACCGTCTTCTTCTTCATCGATGAGCCCTATTGTAAAACAACAACAACAACAACAACAGATCAGAAACAATTCTGTAAGCCGTCGCTTGTCTGAAACTTATTTCCAAAAGAAACACTCTACATCTCAACAGGATTCTGAAGTTGAGGAAACCAATGCTACTGCTGGTGGTGGTAATGTTGTTGTGCCATTTTACTCTTATTATGACATGATCAATTCGGAAAGACAACTCAGATCAAGCCAGCCCAGTTTGTCAGATGATGATATCAGTTTTGTCAATGATTCAAATCTTGATGATTATCTCTTTGATGATGAGAAGCTCATCAGTTCAGATTTGGATGATGACAATAATAAAGGTAATCTTCCCACTAGTGGTGGTTCTGATTTTGAAGAATTTGATGATGGTGATGAGGAACCATTGAGTGTTTGTTCTGTCAACGACTTGTTGAAATGCAAAACCTGCGAGTTGAGAGGAAGGTGAATTTAGAGTTTAAAGGTTTTATTTGTTGGTGCATTTTTACTATTACTATTATTATTATTATTATTACTATCATCAATATGTTTATATTTGTGGTTATGCTGTTTTCGGTTTGTTATTGTTCATGCTTTGTTTCTGCTGGGTGTTTTTTTATCCAAAAATAGCGTGTCGGTTGTTGCTAGTATTCATTTCTTCTTACTACAAGTTGAAATACACAGGTGGTGATGTTATGGTGTGGGTTTGTGCAAAGAAAAAAAAAATTTGTTGAGAAATATCTGTGTTTCTTGAATTTATGATTTTGGTTTGAGTTTTTGAGCTTGCTCTTCTTCATTCATTTAGTCTACTGTTTTGCTGCTAGCTGGTTTAGTTGGTTTTTCGATGAAGAGATTGATTAATTGAAAGGTTAAAACTGCAGTGAGTAACAATTGTAAATTTCAGCTTACATTGTTTGTTGGTTTGTCATTTTTAATTAGCTTTTTTTAGTGCTAAGGTGCAATTATTTAGTGCCGATTTAATATCCTTCTTTATGAAAGATGTGCCTTGTAGTTAATGTCATGTTAGAATGTGTGTTTCTAAACCATCTTTTCCTATCGTTACTTATCTTTGTCTTTACAGACAAAAAAGTTTCACACTGAGGAAAAGGAAAAAAATTGAAATATGGAAACTGGTAAAAATTTAATCGAAAAGCATTGATTACAACTCATATTAAAACAAGATCAGCTCTCTATCACATATGACTGATCAAAGTATTTTTTTCAATGGTGATAATCATAGCGCTCTTCCTTCTGCTGGAGACTACACCGAGACTTTATCATTAAGAAGCGATGAAGAGGACCTCAAAGCCTTTTTAACTGATGACGAGGATGATTTACACCAACATCTTGCAACACGTTCAACAAAGTTGCCAGAATTTGCCTGTTCTTATTGTGAGATTCAAAACCCAAGATGTGTTGTCAAATGTAATATTTGTAACAAGTGGTTTTGTAACTCCAAATCAACTGGTGGTCGATCCCATATCGTTACCCATTTGATCCTGTCCAGGCATAATGAAGTTTCTTTACACGAGCTGTCCGATTTAGGGAATACCACATTGGAATGTTACAACTGTGGTAGCAAAAATGTTTTCTTGTTGGGATTTGTCTCTGCTAAACAGGATCTGTACATAGTAATCTTGTGTAGAATCCCCTGTGCACAAACGAGAGAAAGCACCTGGGACACTGATCAGTGGCAAGCATTGATAGAAGATAAACAATTTTTACCTTGGGTCGCTGCAGTGCCGGACGAAGAGGACCAAATGAATGCCAAGGTTATCACTTCCCATCAGATTGTACAATTGGAGACAAAGTGGAGATCAAACAGAGAGGCTACCATTGATGATATTGGTGTCAAAGAGGAGGAAGAAGAAATCTTACCAATCTTGATGAAATACAATGATGCTTACCAATATCAGAGATCTTTTGCACCATTGGTGAAGCTGGAAGCCGATTATGACAAACTGTTGAAAGAGAGTCAAGGATTGGAACATCTTTCCGTCAAGTGGGGTTTAGGTTTGAACAACAGGCACTTGCTGAGTTTCGCCTTGAGTACTTTTGAAAGTGGCGGTTTGAAAATTGCTGTTGGTGATGAAGTCATCTTGCGTTTCAACGGAATAGATTCTGTCCCATGGGAAGGCAGTGGTATCATTATTAGATTACCGAATTCTCATCAGGAAGAATTCACTTTGGAATTGAAACCAACCAAAAAAGAACCTCCAACTAATCAAACAAACGGTTTCAATGCTGAGTTTGTTTGGAAAGGTGCTGCATACATCAGAATGCAACAAGCTTTGAAGACATTTGCAGTCGATGACAAGAGTGTTAGCGCTTATATCTATCACAAATTGTTAGGACATGATGTTGCCCCTGTTGAGTTTGATGTTGAATTACCTGCCAATTTAAATATACTGAACACCGCAGCATTGAATGCTTCACAGACCAATGCTGTCAGAAACGTCTTGCAGAGACCTTTGTCGCTTATTCAAGGTCCTCCAGGTACAGGTAAGACTGTCACATCTCTGACAATCATCTACCATTTATCTAAATTGAACAAGGAGAAAATCTTGGTCTGTGCTCCCTCCAATGTAGCTGTTGATCATTTACTGGCAAAGTTGGCAGCTTTGAATTTGAAAGTTGTCAGATTACTCGCCAAAAGTAGGGAAGATGTTGACTCCAGTGTTATCAATTTACTGTTACATTCAAAAGTTAAAGATAATGCAAGAGGTGAATTGAAAAAATTGATCAGATTGAGAGATGAGTTGGGAGAATTGTCAGCATCAGACGCTGCACAGTATTTCAGACTTCTCAAGAAACTGGAGGCAAGAGAATTGAGAACTGCCGATATTGTTTGTACAACTTGTGTTGGTGCCGGTGATATGAGGTTAGCGTCTATGAATTTCAAGACTGTTTTGATCGATGAAAGTACCCAAGCTTCTGAACCCGAATGTTTAATTCCAATAGTCAAGGGAGTTAAACAAGTAATCTTGGTTGGTGATCATCAACAATTGGGTCCTGTTATCTTGGACAAAAAGGCTGGTGATGCCGGTTTAAAACAATCTCTTTTCGAAAGATTGGTTGTATTGGGTCATATTCCAATAAGATTAGAAGTTCAATACCGTATGAATCCATACCTATCCGAATTCCCAAGTAATATGTTTTACGAAGGCTCATTACAAAATGGTGTCACCACTGATCAGAGAATGCTTCCAAACTCTACATTCCCTTGGCCAATCAGTGATATCCCAATGATGTTCTGGTCCAACTACGGTAGAGAGGAAATATCAGGTAGTGGAACATCTTACTTAAACAGAATTGAAGCCATGAATTGTGAAAAGATAGTGACTACATTGTTTAAAGATGGTATCAAACCTGAGCAAATTGGTATCGTCACTCCATATGAAGGTCAAAGAGCTTATGTTGTCCAGTACATGCTGTTGAACGGTTCCTTACCTGAAAAATCCCTTTATGAAGATGTTGAAGTTGCATCAGTTGATGCTTTCCAAGGTCGTGAAAAGGATTTCATTATTTTTTCCTGTGTTAGAGCTAATGACAAACAAATCATTGGATTTTTGAGTGATCCAAGAAGATTGAACGTTGCTTTGACTAGAGCAAAATACGGATTGATTCTCTTGGGTAATCCAAGATCATTGTGCAAAAATCCCTTGTGGAATCATTTGCTGAACCACTTCAGAGAAAAGGGATGTCTTGTTGAAGGTCCTTTGGAGAACTTGCAGTTGTGTACTATACAATTGAGAAAACCTGATTATCAGCACTACCACAATAACCTTTCCATGTCATCAACTAGTTCAGTCAGAGACTTTGACACCGAAAGTGTTGCCTCATATGCGCCTGAAAGCGTCAGCGGTGGTCATAGAACAAACTACAATTTAAACAATAGGGATGGATTACCACCTATCTTTGACCCTAAGCAATGGCCTTCCTTAAACTCATCAGTCAGCAATTTTGGTGACGATACTGACAATGAGATAGACAGTGATAATGCTACAATCAACAACGATGAAAATGAGGCTGACTATTACGATAGTGGAAACACTCAAAGAATCGACTCCAGTTTCAGCAACAAGTTACAGAGCTTGAACCAACAGGCTTACAATGGTAACAGTAGCAACGCCAATGGTCGTCAAAGCAACAGAATCGAGGACGATATAAGAAGTTTGACCAGCTCATTTGCCGGTCAGCTCGGTTTACGTTAATGATGCAATCTGTTGTACTACTGCCTTTTGATTTCCAGCATAACAGCTCTTTTTTTATATAATTTAATCAATACCTCACACAAATTTAATTTGGTATTGCGATGACAGATCAATGATCGATTGTTTTATAACCAGCATGCACATGAGCAAGCTTCTATCCACCACAACTTTGGAGCATTGATCTGCTATCACCACGAGTTGATTCCTTCTCATTCGTCAGTTGCGCCCCCTGAAAGACTCTATAGATAACGATAGATACCTTAAAAATACGATTAAAAATTCGATCTGATAGTTACAAGCTCCCACACTTACTGTCTCCGACAACAAAGTGATGAATTGTAGATGTTGTTTACCAGCATTACCAAGAACTCGAATAAGACAATGATAGCGGCTGGTTCTACACCACCTGGCGAACAGAATTCCTGGCTGAAAATTTGATGGTAATACATATACGACTATTATGCCAGAAGTGGGGTAGAGAGATTGTCATTACGTCATATAAAAAATACATACGCCAATCTAAATACTGGCAAACCCTTAAGATTATATTTAAACAGGGTATATCACCCAAGAATTGAAACCCTCTAAAGCAAAAACAAAGCGCATAAGCCTATGGAGCAAACTTACGTACACTACCCTCTTCTCCCAAATAACTTTTTAAAAGGGTTTTTGGACCCCTCACTTCCTTTCAAAGTGTTGGCGCCCGATGATTTTAATGTGCTCATACTAGTAGATCTCAAAAGACCATTGCCTCCCATTCTGAGTGATGAGCCCTTGTTGATGATCTTCATCACTAATCCACCAGAGGAAATTGACCTGTAATTGTGGGCATCCAGAGTGAAGCCATCGCTGACGATGAATATCTGCTTGGATGAGACATCAATAACTGTTCCGCTGAGAATGTTTTGCACAAACTTATTAAAGTCAACCAGATGGGGCAACTCCAGCTTGTTGAAGTGATTGAGTAATTTCTTCGTCTTGTTCAAAATCAATTGGGATTGATTTTGCAAATCTTGTAACTTTAAATGAGTCTTGACTAAATCTTCGAGGTCATCTGTTGACAGTAACAAATTTTTAATAAAATTATCTGTTTGCAGTATGTTTTCAGCATCCTCGTTGTCCACTTCATAAAAATCTTGAAACATATTATCCTCATCCTCCAATGAGCCAATTTTAAACATTCGCTCTGATGATGACGAGGATGACAGGAGAGATCTGTTTTCATGTAAAGAAGAAGTTTGAAAAGCCCTAGGGTCTAGCAAATTAATCAACTGCACCATTCTCGAATATTTATCTATCAAATATGGATTTGTCGGTAACTCTTCCAAAATCTCGGAGGGAATATTCAAGGATGGTCTCGTTACTTCATCGCTCAATTCCAAGATCTTGGGTTGGAAATCCAATTTTCTTCCTGTCAACTTATCAAAATACTCCAAAACTTGTGATTGGCGTTTCTGGATAAAATCATTGAACGTCATAAGGTAAGGCTCTTTATGTTCAACAAAGTTCGATCTGTTCGCTAAAGTTAGCAATATCTTGGCGATCAACGTCAAACTTCTTTGAACATTTCCAGACTGATGGTTTTTGGTCAAATAAAACAACTTTGGGTTCAAGATTGCTGGACAAAAAAATCTCAAAAATATAACAGCAGTCAAACAATTCAAAGGTGTGGTTGTATCATTAGGTTCAACTGAATGCTCCACTTTTAACCTAAATTTTGTGAGTTGAGTCTTGATAGGCGTAGGCAAATCGTTTGAAGTCTTAAAGATCAAATCCCACAATTCTTCCACGTACAGTAAAAGACTCAGTGTCTGTTGAGCCAATATCTGATGTCTTGTTATATCGCTATCTGCATCAATTAATCTGGGATCAATCTCACAATTGAGCCCCTCAAGTGACACCTTATTTACAAACTCACCAATGGTTTTCTCCAAGTACTCTTGACCAACTCTAAAGTTAAATTTCTCTAACGACTTAGTTAGCATCGAGTTGCCTCTGAAAAGAGTGTTGAACACGTTGGCAGTCTTGGTCGCGACTGCACCTTTCATTCTATTGTTTCTCGTCAAATTGTCTACTGGTGATAATTCATGATCCATCAAGGCAAGAAACCACTCATTCTCCCTTTTCAAAGTTTGGAAAATATCTACCAACATTAACGAATACTCCTCCAACATTTCCAGTGTTCCAGCTGCACGTTTGACAAACTCGATTAATTCGACAGAGGGAATGCTAACAATCATTTTTTCGAACACCCTGTATTCGTCAACTGGAAGAATATAATAGTGCTGCTGATGCAAATTGATAAACACCGTGCCTATCGCAGAGTTGTGCGCATCATAGAGTGTTAGTCTGTCAATATCCTTGGGCCCCAAGGGGTCCAAAATATCCGATGTTACATACGACGTACCTATCACTGGGTCCTTATCTCCATATTCATCCTGCTTCGTAGACTCTCGTATCACCAACTGAAGTGACTCCGTCGCTATTGGAAGATCAACATTGAAACTCTCTTTCCAAAAAGGATTATCACGATAAGTCTCAACAATTGAAGTTCTAAACCAAGGACACAGCCATAACACAAGCTCTGTGTAGACTTTTTTTTTGTTGTAAATCACAGCATCGATAAATTTGGCCTCCACTACATCCAACAGAATCTTTTGGACACTTCTTAATTGTTTTAGATTAGGGAAATTGCGATTATCAACGATGTACTCTCTCTTAGTGAACGAACTCAACGTCACATACCAGTCTTCCAAATCGATGTGCAATGGGAACTCCAACAATATCCTGCTTGTATTTTCGAAGATGTGTTGATCGTGTTTGTTTATCGTGCGATTGTGAGGCGCTATGATGAATTCCCTGGTCTGATTTTTTTGTAATTGGATTGGCTTTATCAAAGTTGAGGATCTCAATTCTGGTATTATGCCAAGATATAGGATGTTAGAGTTTTGAAATATTGAGTGATCAATCTGCCTTATTTCTGAATTGAACAATATTGGAGTTCTTATCGAGTACAACAAAGAGCCATCTATTTCCAACAATAAGTCCAACACCCCATTCCGTTTTAGATGTCCCATAGCCATGAACCAACCCTCATCCTCACTATTCAGGGTGCTGCCGATAGGAACTTTGAAACCACTGACAACTTTCAAGTTCTTCACCTTCGTTGGAATTGGTCCATAGACCTTAAATCGACATATCAAGATCTCATTACCATGTGAATTGCTATCATCTACTATGGAATTCTTGAATCCCCATTTCTTGGAAATCCCCGCAGGCCTAAGATTAGTCCATATTAACAAACTTGCCAATAACTTGTCAAACTGGGTTTCACCATGTGCCTTGATCAATATTTTTCTAGTCAGCCCATTGTATGGCGTAACAGCTATCACAGGAGGGAAGCTCATGCTGATCAATTGAATTGCTGCAGACTGTAAGTTCGCTATCAAGATATTTGAAGAGTCGCGTATCAATTGGCCTTTTGATGATATTTGTATGAGAGAGGTGGTCCATACATCCAGATTGATATCAGTGGCATGACACCATTCAACCAACAATTCGTGGTCGGGTGCAACTTCTCCACGACACGTTAACATGCATTTTCGTAGAGACTCTAAGCTAGATATCTCGGTCATGCTAAACGGTCTCACGTTATAGATACCACTAAAGCAGAATTGAGTTTCTGCGACTCGACTTTTACTACATTGAGTAATATTTTGGTGATATTTTTTTCTTTCTTTCTTCAATTAGCGTGAAAAGTATGGGATATACACATAATATACATAGCAGCGAATGGTAGCAGAATAGAACTACATAATGCAAAGAACGAGCAAACGTTATAAAATGAATAATGCGAAGTCATCAACGGAAAATTCAGTTTTACTGTACAACTACATACCAACAAATATGCCTTAGAAAGCGTGAGGGGCCTCGCCCTCTGGTCCAATGTATTGTGGATCTCTCCATGGTCCAATATCAGACAAGTACAATCCACCATCAGCCTCACTCACCTCCGACTTTCCACCAAACTTTTTAGGTAAGTTTTCTGCAGGAATTTGTTTGAGTAAATCTGACTTGTATGAACTTCCCAAGATGAAAATCTTAGTCACAGTGACAGGATCTAAGAACGGTTTAAATAACTTGAAAACAGTTGAGAATCCAAATGGAGCGTTAATGAGGTAAAATTTACCCATTCTCTCGGGGTAGTAGTTTTGTCCAATGTTAGAAGCTTCTCTTACGTAATTGAAAACTTGAGAAGCTGCACTGATCGAGATACCTTTCAAATCTAAAATAGTGCACGATGTCTCAACCAAATGACCAACTTTCCTTGAAGTAGCAGGTAATCTATATTTCACAAATGCCTCATACTCCCAGACCAAGTTCTTCAACATACGTTCTTGAGTGGTGATTTTGTACATCTCGCTAATGTTAACTGAGCCCAATTCTTCAATATAAACTGGTCTTCCATCCTTATCGGTTTTATGATAGTATTGTGGGTAGTATTTAGCAACGATTGGTTTCTCTTCGTATTTGAAGTCAGTTAAGATGGTATCGGTACCGAATGATTTTCTCCACTTCTCACATTCCACGAACATATCTTTGGATTTGGGGACGTCAAACTTACGAGCACGTAAGAAACGCAACTTTTTTAATTCCAAAACTTTGTTAGTAGTTGATCAGCAATGATATCATCGATGATGTTGAATCTTTGAAAAATATTGGGACTTACCAATGAAGCATCATCAAGACGTAGCTCAAAACCCAGAGCCATCAACTCTTTTCTGAGTTCTGCCAAAGCAGTCTTTTCAGAATCGGTCAAATTGCCAGTGAATCCGGTTAATGGACCTGGCGCGGTGATTTGTGGATAGGAGGCACTGAAATTCATGAGATTACAACTGTTAGTATATATTTCATCGAAATTGGGATTCGGAATTGGCTTATACATACAGAAGTTCCAGTTCCTAAAGGGGATTAAATGTTAGTAGTGATTCAAGTGTTGTAATTTAGTTCCACAAGTGGTGGAATTAAGCAAACTTACGGTAGCCATTATTATTTTGCACTAGTGAAGATGAGGTCTGACCTTGAGTGAGCTTGAATTTCTCTGTGTAAAAAATCGAGGAAGCGCTAATAATGTGTAGTGTTCCCTGTGTTATTAATATTATAGATAAATAATTCTCTATATGTAACCGTGCGAGCCAATTGTATATACAAACACAGATGAAGGTGGTGATGATGTTTCTTTATGATTAAGTTATCTGTTATGTGTCTCTTGAGAAAAAAAGCAAAAAATTTGCTGTCTCTTTAAGAAATAACAAAATTGAGTTCTCTGTGCACTCATTTCTTTTTCCGTGCCGAGTACAACAAATGTCTTGACGCGTCAGTCATCTCAAGAACTCGACTGTGAAGAAGGACACATGAGATGACGGATACAGGACCACAGCAAGAGATAAATGCCATGCCAGACATCGGCTTTGTTCTGTCTTCTTCCATCCTTGGAAGTCACAACTCAGATAATCCCGATATTATGGCTGGAATGAGCTTTGCAAGCTCATTACTCTCCAAAAAACCTTCTTCAAGCTCATCATCATCAACGCCTGACCAGATAAAAATCACCGAAAACCAAGAAGCGATACCCGTATTTGAAAGCGTCTTGGAATATGAGAAGCCTTTCAGGCAAAAGGAGATAATAACCTCAGATGGGCAAGTAATACGATTGAGGCCTAAACAGAGATTAGGAGAGAAGAAGATCAACTTTGTCGAGGAGTTGAAAGACGACGACTGTGGAATCAACATTAATGATTTATTGGACAAGCTACAGCATAATGAAACAGTAGGTAGATCAAATTTACTGATACAACTGCTGCAGGAGAACTCGTCGGTGGAGAACAAAAAAATTCCAATCAATAATAGCGTGCTTTGGGCTGAAAAATGGAGACCCAAGACGTTTATGGAATTGGTGGGGAATGAAAGAACCAACCGATATGTATTACGTTGGTTGAGGCGGTGGTCTAAATGCGTTTTTGGTAAACAAGTGATAACGGACAGGAGTTATAACTCTTCCAACACTCAGTATCCTCAGTACAAGGATCCCTTTGAAAGACCGGAAAAAAGAATCTTACTTATCCATGGCCCACCCGGTATCGGGAAGACTACAGTGGCCCATGTCATTGCTAGGCAAGCCGGCTATGAAGTCATGGAGATTAATGCCAGTGATGAAAGGGCTGGGCAAAGGGTGAAGGATAAAATAATAAATTCGTTGAACACTCAAACTTTCAGTGGTAAGCCTATTGTATTAATCTGTGATGAAGTTGATGGGAGTGCCGAGTCTGGCTTTATCAGAGTGCTCGTAGATTTGATTCAAAACGATACTAGGGCTACCACAAGAATAAACAACAAGAGAGATGGTATTGCAGAATTCAAGAAGAAAGGCAACAACAAGAGTAAATCGAAGCTTTTGATGAGACCAATCATCTGTATCTGTAATGATTTATACGCTCATGCTTTGGATAAATTGAGGCCATACTCAGAGATTGTCTCGTTCAGGAACTCACCGGAAAGGATTGTGCAAGAGAGATTGAAGCAGATCTGCGACAAAGAGAAATTAACTATCGATTCCAAAGAATTGGCTGAAATTGTGCAATTAACAAACTGTGATATCAGAAGTTGTCTTAATCTTCTACAGTTCAGTCGAGGTGGCTCTGGTGGAGATTTGAGGAAAAAAGACTCTCAGATCAATTGGTTTGCCATAGTGAAGGATCTTTTCAAACGAGAGCCAAAGAAGATGAAGAAAGACCAGTACAAAGATTTAAGTCTGATTGTTTCTGCCAACAATCACAATGATAGAGTGGTAAATGGACTTTTCAGCCTATACCACGACGTTGAATATCAGGATGATTTGATGCAGAAGCCCAATGAAATTGGCGATTGGCTATTTTTCTTTGACTACTTAAATAAATCAAGTTTCGACTTGCAAAGTGGTGAACTTAATTCATACTGTTCACAAGTTCCTATGAAATTTTTCTTATCGTTCAGTGATCCGAATAATAACCACGACAAGAAGTTAAGGCCGAAATCTGATTATGAACATTATGAGATGAGGCGATCCAACACGGAGTTACTAAAAAGATTTATGAATGAAATTGACATCATCCCAAGGTCTAGATTGATTTTATCCAATTTGTCAACACAACTAGTGCCTTTTCTCGAAAATTTGTTGGCTCCAGAGATAAAGTCCCCTCGTTTCAACCTTAAGCCGAATGACCGACAAAAAATAGACATTGCTCTAGCAGTCTTGACTGACTATGGTATAACTTTGCAGCATAAGAAGGAAGAGTCTCTGATGAGACATTTGACACTATACCCTCCGTTGGAGCAGATCACCACCTTTGAAACCGTAAAACGGTCATATAATTCCAAAAAACTGTCAGCATATCCGTTATTACTTCAGGAATTGGAAGCTGTCAAGCATCTGAAGAGAAAGATCTTAGAAGATGAGCTGGTGTTGGAATCTAAGATTAATAAGAAGCCCAAACATATGGAAGTTGCAGAGAAGAAGTTCACTAGCACTGTGGAATTTTTCAAAAGCCAGTACGAAGATATATCGAATGCCACTACCGTTACCGAGAAAGTTCGCGATGAAGGCTCCAGAATTTGGGTTAAATTTCATGAAGGGTTCTCCAATGCAGTTAGGAAAAATATCAGTTGGGACGATCTATGGGATTTCTGAGTTTTTTATTCTTTCATCAAGTTACCTCAAGCCGCCATAGAGATTCATTTGACATTAAGTGCAACCAAGGTGTTCGACGTGAATTTCTACAAATATAAAAGATAATGACATAATGTTTCAGGCTGATGCCCTAATTGCACCGCACTTTCAGTCGAAGGGTGAAAGACATGATGGATTGGAACAAATTGCTATTATGTCCAGCGTTTCTCATAGCCAGCCGGACAAGGAGTGATCTCACTGACAAAAAATTGATAGAATTCTGTCACTTTATGCAGTCTATAACGTTCCATTCTATAAAAACTTGAGAAATTGATAATCTATGATTAAAACTCTCTCCCACTATATATTTCTCAATTCTTTCAACATTCGCTGCGCTCTGACCTCAATGTCATCTTCATCCTCATCGCTATTGGATGCGTTTGACTCTTGCACCTGGTAGTATGCTGTAAGTGCGCTTCTATGTAGTTTCTTATCAGTTGCCGACTGAGACGTTGATGTATTTTTCAATCTAAGGAGTAAGCTTTCAATGACGGTATTGACGACTGGTGGCACCAAGGGCTTTTGATCCTGCTCGATGTCCAAAATCTCGACATTTTCTTTATTATCCTGATTCTTCTTCTTCTCTTTCTCTTGAGCTACTTTGATCCTGTTATCATGAACTCTCTGTTCTTCTTCCTTTTGAATATTTTCTAGATGGGCCTTTTTGAAATCATCGATGAAGCTGGCTATGACAGTAAAAACTCCATTAATGTCACTCTCTTCTGACTCACCCAAATACTGTAACAATTGTTTTAACTCTCTCTGTAATGAGCTCACTTTCTCCTGTAAGACCGAGTTCTTATATCGAGCAGATTTCAAAGACTTCTCTAACACCTCCACGATCTTATCATCTGGATGCATTTTTGAGGCATCTTTCAAATTACCTTGCTCAAGTGACATTGTTGCATTTTTTATTTGCCTTTCAAATTCGTCACACTCTTTTAACAAGTTGTCGACTGAAATCTTGGAAGCTCTTGACACAACACTCAAATCATCCACAAATTCTGCCAAATCAGAAAAAGAGTTTCTGATAGTTTTTTCAATGTATTGTAAAAAGGTCATGGAGTTCGTATCATCTTTCATAAACTTCAATCTCTGCAAAGTTGAAAGTTTAAATCCCAAAGCTTTCCTAGAGTCGCTATTCATGAAATTGCCCATCAACCTGATGAGGTTCAAAACTTCTTTGAATGATTCACTGCCTCTAATCAGCAGCATGGTGCAATCAATGACATCAATTTTCTTGCTCAAATCGTGAAAGTTTCCTAAGTAAGTTTTACACATTAACAAGGATCTTGACCTTGCTTTCCAATAACTATTCAAATTATAGCACAATTCTAAAAATATTCTGTCAGGTCGCTCCAATTCATGTGGATCCTTCGAAGGTGTCCCGATAGGCTTTGAAGTGTAGTCAGTAGAGTATGGTTTAAAATTTCTCACCAAGGTGGAGGATATATCAGTCAACTCATCTTTGTTGAAGAACTCTAAAATTTGTATGTTATCCATTACACTCGAGTCACAATGAAGAACTTGTAACACCAACTCGTCAACCGTGAAACCACTTAATGGATGCAAATTGATGCCAAACTGCTGTGCCAAATCTCTTGGTAAAAAAGACTTAAACCTGCTCTCCTGCTGATGACTTTTCGGTTTCGCTTTCATTGTGGATTCTTTGACTGCAAAAAAAGTTTCAACCTCATCAAGAATCCCCATTTTCATTACACCTTGTCCAATTTCGTTTTCATCATCTAGTTCTGCCCAAAATGTCTTGGTGATTTGATCTTTTTCGATCTTGTCCCAGTGAATTTGCTTCAACTTTTTCTTCGGCTTGGGAATTCTATCCAAAAATGTACCTGGGCCCTCTTGGCCTTCTGTAGGCTCAAATTGCTCTAAACCGATCGATCTATCTTCATCCTGTTGTAACTGGTTACCTCTACTATTCGCTTCTCCTGTAACGAAGTCCTGGGCGTTCAGAAGATCATCGAGGCTCTTACTCTTTGCGTCTGATCTATCAGTAAGGAGTGAAGGTAATGGTGGGGGAGGAGGTGTAGAAAGAGGTGGTGCAGAATTTTTGAGAAGAGCTGGTAGCGGCGGAGGAGGAGGTGGTGGTGGTAGTGGTGGCAATTGTGATGGTGGCTTTTCAGCTTTATTGTCCTTAGCTTTAGCTGACTGATCTTGAAGTGTTTCCGGTAATTGTGGTGATTGTATTATTGAAGGCAATTCACTAACGAAGCTTTTTTTTTGCGGCAAAAATGCTGGAAGTGGCGGCAGGTTTGAAGCTGGCGAGATACCTAGAACGGTTGTAACAAGAAATGTTGGTAGTGGGGGCAGCAGAGGTGGCAGAAAATGTGGCAACAGAGTCGAAGCAACACCTGCACCCAAGTTCTGCTTAATATCACTAACTGCTGAACTTTGTCGTATGGTGCTTATCCCTAAACCATAAGTTGAGCTATTCGAACCCTCATATTCAAACATATCTGAAAATCTATGGATTTCGGCACTTTTTGCCTCACCGCTGCTTACCAACTCTTTGGGCTGTGAAAAGGCAGTAAGCGAGATCTCCGATGATGCGGCAGAGGCAAAATATTCGTAGTCGTTATGCAACTTGAATAGTGGAGATTGAACATTCCTGCCAACGTTCAGCTTTTTTGATATATTATTGAAGCCCTGCTTGATAATCAACGACTCTGATTGTGTCATGGAATTTCTATCAGAAGGCCAACTTTTTTCGTCATTGCCAGTTGAAATATAAGGGGCATCCAACTCTTGCGATGTCGCAGAGGCTTTCCTGGATGCTCTCTTCAAGTACTCAATTTCTTCTGACAACCTATCATTTTTCAACACTAACAAGGAGTTAGTATTCTGCATTTTGTATAGTTGGTCGTTGGCTAGTTTGAGCTCTTTTTCCACCCTAAAAGCCCTTGTGTCATCCCTTTCAAGTAGTTCCTGTACTGAAGTCCTCAACTCTTCATTTTCTATTGATAAAGACTGTAGCAACTTCGACGTTTCTGAATCATACGGAAAACTCTGGGTGCTTTGGATACCCAGCTTCGCAAAAAATTCTTTCAAGTCGAATGACATGTTTCTATCATCATCAGAGGATGAGCCTCTTTCTACGACACCACTTGTGGCTATTATCATCAAATCCAAGCACTTCGAAAGCTTTTGGGATTTAATGGACTCAATCGAATCTCTGAAGATGAGGATAAGTGTTATGATTTTTGATAATATGTTTGAGTCACCCCCATACATCGAGGCAGTATTCGCTAGATTTGAAAGCTGTGATTCTAAAGATCTCAAGGATACATCATCCTTATCAATGAATTTAGAGGAGTTAGATGATAAAGCTGTGTAACTCTCTGATTTGAGTTCCTCAAATTTTTCGAATTGCTCCACCATCATTTCGTTGTCAAAGACCTTCGCCTTGGAAAATATCGACTTTATCGCACAGCTTTCTAATTGGACAATCAAATGATCTCTCTCACTATGCGATTGACTTGTTTCTAAAATTGCATTCATCAAAAAGAAAGACGCCAATACATAATTTTGAATTAGCCTGACAAGCTTCGAGTTGCTCCTGTTGCTCAAAACGATGTCTAAGCTGGCATTCACCCTGCTCAACCACGGTCTGAAGATATTTTGTGAACTCACATTTGGCCCATCCAGCAAAATCTTCAAGCCCTTGAGAACATTATCCCTCCCTATTGGTTCCCAATATATCAAAAGCATAAGTATTTCGCTCATGGTTTTTCTGGTTGAAAGACGGGGGGACATCAAACTAGCAGAACAGCATTGTATAAAATTGGGATTTTGACACATGAAATCGGCACCTTCTTTGGCATTCATGAGCTCCTTTAACGAGATAGTCAAAGCAAGCTCCATATCAAGCTGGCTATCAGTTTTTATTGACCTTTTGTTAAGTTTTTTCAATTGAGAACATAAAGCTGTGATTCCGTTCATACATATGAAGCTGCTGATAAATTGAACATCTCCATTTCGCAATATGGTGGCTAGTTGATTCAGCAGTTTCAAAGCAAGTGCTCCAGCGGAAATTTGTACTGAGTACTTATGGGCCAACTTCGCTATGCTCGATTTAGGATCGGCCTTCATCTGCCCCACTAAAGCCTCCTCTCTGTGTTCTGTGTTGTTCGGAAAAACAGTTACGCCATAACCTCTTCTTTCAACGCGAGGCCCAACATCATTCAGGCCATATTCGGCTACATTGAGAGGACTGGGCACTTCTTTCTTTTCTTTTTTTAGTTTTAACTCTGATGTGCTGTATTCGTTAGGAAACTGCAAAATTGCTGCTGATGATTTTTCTGATGGAGTTCTGGTGGTTTGAGTGTTGTAAGATGCTGAGCTGTGCAGCTTTTTCTTATCGCTGGTTAGAGAACTTTTTGTTGACGTTATAGATGAAGATGTGGAAGTGTGTGATGTGGGAGTTTGGTGTGATCTTGACGAATACAGCTGATATGGTGATGTTTCAACAGTACCTTTTCCTGCTAGGTCCAATCCAAGGCTAACTACTCTCTTTACCTGTTCTTCGGCCAAGACATCGTTGGAATATTTTAGCACTCCACTTTCACGTTTGAGTTGCATTGCTTGAGCTATAACATTGTTTTGCCTTGAAGTAGATACTGAAGGTGATGAGTTATCTGATGGATGTTTTAACAGCTTCTTCAAATTGCTCTTGAGAGAAACCACTCTTGATAATTTATTGGTGTCACTGGCCGCGTGTGGTGGATCGGTACTCATGTTTCAGCTTCGGTTAGGCAGTGAAGAAATATTCACGCTGACGACTGTGCGATGCGTTTAAGATGCCTGCTTGTGTTTGATCTTCCTTGTCTAGAATTCAGCTTTTTTGTAAACACTCTGCAATATATGGTAATTACCTTTTATAGCAGTCTGTAACCACTCAATCTTCGCATATTTTTACATGTGCCAAAATAAAAAAATGTAGCCGATTTGCCTATACCCCACCAGGCAGAGTGACATATATAAATAGAGTAGACTAGCGCTTCACAATTTCATTTCCTTCATTGCACTCTTTCAAATCATCTCAATACTAAATAATAAACATGGATAGATTGCAACAGTTGAGTTCCCATTTAACTTCAAAGCCAAATTACAAGACTAAGTCTGATTCAGATGTAGTTGTTGTTCAAAGTTACAGAACCCCAATCACGAAGGGGGGAAGAGGATCCTTCAAAGATATAAACTCGGATCTCATCTTGAACAAATTGACGAAGGAGTTTATCAAGAAGCTTCCATCTAACTTCGATGTGAACTTGATCGAAGACATCGTGATTGGAAATGTCTTGAATCCCGGGGCTGGAGTAAACGAGCACAGGGCTGCTCTTTTGGCAGCTGGGTTGCCGCTGTCAATTCCATTTATGGCTATCAACAGACAATGCTCTTCGGGTTTGATGGCAGTTAATGACATTGCGAACAAAATTAGGTGCGGTCAAATATCGTGTGGGTTAGCTGGTGGTGCCGAGAGTATGTCTCAAAATTATGGGTTGAAGTCTATTCCAAAAATCTCAGAAGACATCAAAAAGGATAAAGAAGGTGGTAAATGCCTCATCCCAATGGGTATAACATCAGAGAATGTTGCATCTCAATTTTCTGTCTCCAGGGAGAAGCAAGATGCTTTCGCCGCTCAATCTTACCAAAAAGCAGAACTGGCTATCAAGGGTGGCTTGTTTGTTGATGAGATATTGCCCATCGAGATAGAAGTTGAGGAAGACGGTGATGATGAAGATGATGAAAATTCCAAGAAGTCTTTCAAGAAAGTCACTGTTTCTAAAGATGAGGGTCCTCGTCCAAACGTCACTTCTGCATCGTTATCCAAAATCAGACCGGCTTTTAAAGGTTCTACCACTGCAGGAAATGCGTCGCAGGTCTCTGATGGTGCAGCATTGTGTTTGTTGATGACGAGAAAACTCGCAAATGAATTGGGTTTCCCAATTATGGCAAAGTACATTGAGACAAATATCAGTGGTGTTCCTCCTGAGATTATGGGTGTTGGACCTGCTGTGGCGATTCCAAATTTGCTAGCTAAAACCAAGATTGACAAGGATGAAGTCGCCATTTATGAAATCAATGAGGCTTTTGCATCGCAATGCTTGTACTGTATCGAAAAAATTGGATTAGACTCAACTAAAGTCAACCCAAGAGGTGGTGCTATTGCTTTGGGTCATCCTTTGGGGTGCACAGGGGCTAGGCAAGTCGCTACTTTGTTGAGAGAACTAAAGGTGGGTGAATACGGGGTTGTAAGTATGTGTATAGGTACCGGTATGGGTGCGGCTTCTTTGTTTTTGAAGGAGTGATTACGATGCATTTATGGTAATGATTCTTCTTTTATTTTCATTTTGATTTATCCAACAACGATAGCTCCACTTCGAGCATATTTCAATTCTAATTTTTATCTGGCTATTCAACTTTTGATACATTTTGATCATTATTTATTCTACATGAGAGCTGAACTAATACGTTGTATCGAAGGGAATAACCTTTAGACTTATATGGTAAAGTGAAATATTGTGAGTTAGTCCACATGTTTCATCTTTGACTGTGAGTCAGGGTATAATTACAGATTATGTTGAATGTTAAGGCATTATGTGCAATATTTATGTTAAGAGATGATAGGTTGAATACAATAATGGTGAACTCAGATGAGCTCGTTCCAAATGAGTCCTTAAATATATTATCTGGTTCCCGTCCGATAACTCATATTACAACTTCAGAATCCATCGAAAACTCAACTCGCAAATGATCAGAATTTAATCAGCAGTTAGCCATGCGCTCATTTTTGATAATATTGCAAAAGCTTTGAAACTATTGAAATAACAAATTCGAATCCACGAATACATTGGAGTATTATATACAGATTATAAATAGATATTCAAAAAATGCCTCCCCTTTATTTTATGACACTGGTGTCAACGATAAGAAAAGTGAAAACACTTGAAACAATAAGCACATTTTTTTTTGAAAAAGTAAAAAAAAAAAATTATACGTGATAACGGGGCATACTGGGAATTGAACCCAGGGCCTCTCGCACCCAAAGCGAGAATCATACCACTAGACCACACGCCCATTTCACACCTGTGTTAGGGATCTCGGGAGTTTATACTTGATATCAAATTCTTTCTTAAATTTCAGGAGCTTGTCTATTCGCTCTACTGTTCGTATACGTATAATCCTATCTAATTATAATATTATTCTCTTAATCCTAATTTATCACTTGCTAATCGCCTGCTTTCTCATCCACTCCATAATGGGAATAATTCTCTCTTTTAATACTTTGGCGAAGCTTACTATTCTTTCTAATCTGTATTCTTATTCTTTCTTATTCTTTCTTATTCTTTTTTATTCTTTCTTATTCTTTCTTATTCTTTCTTATTCTTTCTTACTCTTTCTATTATTTGTTCTGCATTCTTAACATTCTGCGGTCGTGCATTCTTTCTAACATTCTGCAATCGTTTCGTTAGGCTAAATCCTAACACTCTCCCTTTGTTAAAACCTCCCTACTGGTTTAATTGAAAGTCTTCTGGTATGACTTTATTTGTCTTTGCTTTCTCTAGCAATGAATCTTGTAATTGTTTTGGAACGTACTTTTTAAACGTATCTAAATCGATTGAACTGGCTAATGTAGGTACCGTATCAGACCAATAAACATCGAAATAGGTGTCAAAAAATCCTGCTATTGTTATAATCTCGTTACTTCTTTCAATGAGTTCCTTGTGTGTTCTTGGTGGTTCTTTTGGATAAACTAATCTGTCTCTCTTGTAATGTTTTATCCATTGTATATTTAAAATTCTTGATTTTAATGTTGGGGTTGGAAAATCTACTTCAACCACTGTGTCTGATAATACTTTTACCACTATGTATGGACCATAATATATTGGTTGCATCTTGAGATGTGTGTTGTCGTTGTGGTACATTGATCTATGAATAAGAACTTCATCACCAATTTTATAATTAATCTGAACTCTCCCTTTGTTAAAATGAAGTTCTTGTTGTTTTTGTGCTTCAATAATGTTATCTTGTGTTCTTTTCCAAATACTTTGTAATTTTATCGCATGATCATAAGCATTTTGCGATGTTTGATCAATCAGCAATCCATCAATGGTTGGAAATGATGGTTGATATCCATTGTTTATCATAAATGGTGAAGCTTTTGTAGTTTGGTTGATACTCATATTATAGGCAAACTCTGCGATTGGAATGTAAACTGACCAATTGCGCATTTGGTTGTCACATAATTTTCGTAGTGTTTGGATTATAATCTTATTGAGTATTTCCGATTGACCATCTGTCTGTGGATGATTTGCTGTTGACATTTTGATTTTAATTTTCAACATTTTATTTAATGATTGCCAAAAATTACTTGTAAAACGTATGTCTCTATCACTTATTAATTCTGATGGAATACCATGTAATCTGATGATGTTGTTGAGAAATAATTGTGCAATGTCTGTTGACGTGCTTGTTTTGACTGTTGGTATAAAATGAGCCATTTTTGAAAATCGATCTACTATTGTTAAAATTGCATCGTATCCATTTGATTCTGGAACACCTGTAATGAGATCTAACGTGACACTTTCCCATGGTTTATTTGGGACTTTTAAAGGCCTCAAAAATCCAACTTTTTGAGAAGGTGGATTTCCCTTTTGACAGCTCATGCATCTATTTGCAAAATTTTTGACTGTTTGGAATTGATTTGGCCAATAAAACCATCGACTTATATCAACAAAATTTTTATACAGTCCGAAATGACTAAGTTCATGATAATGTTGAATAATTGTTTTTCTTAAGTTGTTGACATTTGGTATACATAATCGTAATTCTGTATTGTCTGTGCTTGTTGTAATGTGGTAATATAATAATCCATTTTGTATTGTGTAATATTGTAAGGTGTTTTTCATTTTCTGTGCGGTTATTGACTCTGGTTCTTGTAAATTTTTTATAATTGATGCAAAAAATTTATCGAGTGAATACAGTGTTTTAATCGATTCTTCATCGATATCCAAGTTATCAATTTCAATATAGTTAGCTTCTTGTCTGCTAATTGCATCTGCAACCTGATTATTCTCTCCTTTTATATATTTTATCACTATATCATATCGTGATAATATTTGTAACCAACGTATTATTCTTCCATTTGGTGGCTTCTTTTGATCTATAAGTTGTGATAACGATTTGTGATCTGATTGGACAATGACTTGCTTGCCATGTAATAAATAATCAAAGAATTGTAAAGCTCTTACTACCAGTAATAACTCAATTTCCCTAATTGGATAGTTTTTCTCTGCAGGTAACAATGTTTTGCTAAAG